>CM076570.1:740557032-740926763 GCA_034641835.2 Pinus albicaulis | reverse complement strand
CCGGCATATTTCTAAGAGTATTTGTAGCTTCGGCTTCTTTTCTCTCCTACGTTTCTCTAAAGACTCTATATACTCATAAAGGCTCTGTAGAGTAACTGTGCTAGGTCTACCTTTGGTAATATTTGGTAGCTGTGGTGAATTATTCATACTTGAGAATATATGAGCAAATATGCATTAGGAAAAGATAAGGAATGTGTGCACCTGAATATCAACAACTGGACAGCAGACCTCAAGTGCCCAGGTCTGAAAATTTATCGAGAGAAAATCACTGCAGACCCAAGTAGTAATGGAGAAAATTCACAGCAAAATTTTCACCACAGACCCAAGTATCAATCGAGAAACCCAACTATTATGGAGAAATTTCACCCCAGCCCCAAGTATTAATGGATAAACCCAAGTATTAATGGAGAAAATTCACTGCCCCATAATTTCACCGTAGACCCAAGTATTAATCCAGAAATGTTGTGAATAAGATGTTGTAATCCAAAAAGGTTGAGCTAAATTTTTTTTAAGAGTAATTGACTATTTAAAACTTATCTCATTTAAAATGAAATATAATAATATATTTTTTTAAAATAAGACACTTCGCACTATTTTCAGATACCATATGAAATAAATAATATTTAAAATATTTTTTTATTCTTAAATAAAATATAATATTATATTTTAATTAGTAAAAAAGGATATTTTATTAAAATTATTTTAATGTATTTTTATTACTAATAATAACAAATCCATCAACGTTCATATAAATTTTATGATGGATAATTATATCATAATAAATTTTATTAATCTTATAACATCAATTTTTTAAATTAAAAATATTTAATTTAATTAAAAATATTCAAATGACTAGGATATTGGAACATAATTATGTTTTTAGCATAGTTTTGAAATACATCTAACTTATATTTAAATTTCACATTATATTATGCATTTATTTGGGGCAGTTATTCTATGAATGAGTTGGTTAGTAATTTCAAGATCATTCAATTCAAAGTATATCTATGTTTTTCTATGTGATGTATAAAAATAAGCTTTACATTATGGAAAATAAGAGGTTCCCAAAAATTCAATTTATATTTAGCCAAAAACCCCACCTGTGACTCAAGCGGGGTTGGCACAAGGATGCCCACACGACTCAACTATTGGGAGGTAAAGGAGGAGATCATATTGGAGAATAGAGATAATATTATAAATACTATTACTTCCAAATTTAAGGAAAAATTGTGGGATGATAAGGAGCTTGAGGGGGAAGATAACTTAAGATACTATAAGGAGGTGATCAACCCCACTTTCACTAACCAGAATTACCTCTTTGTCTTGACTAGTGCTAAGAAGAAAATGAACATTGTGAAGATAAGAACTAACTCCCACGAGCTTCAGAGTGAAACTGTGTGTTGGTCTATCTCTAAAACACCATGGGGAGAAAGAATTTTCCAGTTGTGTGACAATAAGAAATTTGAAGATGAAAAACACTTTCTCTTGGATTGTCCGACCCTCACTCACATCCATTCTCATTTCCAAAACATCTACCATACTTCAATACTTCTTGACTTGTTCAACCACGATAACTATAGTGATCTTGGAACACTCCTCTCCTTTTTATTTGATTATGGCAATAATATTTTAAAGTCTCAACTAAATTATTTTATTAAGGTCTCATAGACCTCATCAATGGACATTATTCATCATCATCATCATCAATTGTTGAATCATAATTTCATCTTTATGTTACATTTTATATTATTGGTTTATTATACTTAAATATTAACATGTTTAAAAATATTTAACGTGTTGAATAATAATCAAATATTTATTTTATATTTTGTCGTTTAGGTCTTGGATCAACGATCGGGTGCTCTTTTAAGATGCTCTTCTTGATGTGAAGTCATGGGGTTAATTCCTTGCTAGATTAGGGTGATATATGTTAAACACCATGTTGAAGCACACACATGGTGTATGAGGAAGATGAACACACACACAAGAGACTCAACACACAATGAAAGATAAGCATGAGGCTTTCTTATTTTCCATTATACAAAGATGTACATTTATAGTACAATGGTGTCACTCTTGGTTTCATATTCCAAGGTCACTTGGACTCCATTGTGACTTTTCGCATTCCACACCTACCCATGTAGGATTAGGTGTTCCAACATCCCCCCTTAATCCGAAGGGGTATGTGTGAGTCCAAGAAGAGAGTTGTAATACAAATCTGCAAAGTATATATGGCAGCACTTGGGCTGAATCAACTCTCTGAAAGGTTGGAAAAAGAGATGGTTTAAGGATGACCACCAACACTGGAACGCAAAACTTGTTGCAGTTCCTGGAACTCTTCCAAAACTGGCAAGAAGCTGAAAGCTTCTGCTAGAGGAATTGTCCCTCATAAAAAGGGAGACCTTCAACCTAAAAGAAGGGAGGTCTACTACCTGTGATGGTTTTAGGATTACCAACAACTATGGAATGCTTGAAGCATTTCCTGGAACTCAACCAAAGCTGGCAAGAAGCTGAAGGCTTCTGCTAGAGGAAGTGTTCCTCATATATGAAAGGGAGACCTTCGACCTAAAAGAAGGGAGGTCTACTACCTGTGATGGTTTTAGGTTATCCACCAACCAAAGATGATGGTTTAAGTTTGTCCACCAACCGAAGGCATGCTCATGGGCATCCGTGTCTCTGGCTACATCTCTGAATCCGGAATGACGAATTGTGGCTCAGGCTCGCTTGAACTGCTGGCTACAACTCTGAACATGGAATGAGAGATTGTGGCTCAGGCTCACTTGATCTGTCGTCGAAGCTTGTACATGACCACCATTTCCCCCCTGTCAGGGACAAGGTGAGATGATGGCGAAAACTCAACTGCAAGTTTGCTCAATATCCGTGAACAAGTTCTAACATGTGTCGTAAACATCTTCTTGGCTGCTGATGCCCATTGCCAAGAAGCGATCCATCCAAGATGAATCTTGGTTCTTGTAGGAGGCTTGTGTCTGAAGCATCTGTGTGAAGAATGGGTGTGCCGACCACAGTGCTTGTATGGATGAAGATCAAAACAATGATCTTTCATATGGCCAACTCGATCACAGTGTTGGCATTTTTCAATCTGTTGTTGTTGTGGAAGTGGAGCAGGATCTGAAACAGCTGCAGGTGAACTGTCATACAGGAATCCGGCACTCTGAAATATGATGGGCTTGGTGTAGTCTGGAATATGAAAGGACACATCCTTGTCATATCCAAGACCAGTTCGGTGCTTGTTGTGGACAAGCTCTTCCCAAGGTCTGATGATGGGCTTGAGAAGTGCAGGTTGAGATGCTGCATCTGCATGAAAATCTGCTCTAGTACAAGGAACTGAATGTGAATCAACTGAAACTTTATCTTCTTTCTTCTGATGAGAGTCCTTCACAATCTTCTGAACAGAAACAGGTTCAGAATGGTGACTCTTTTGCTGAAGTTCGTCTTGTTGGAGCTGAGATTCCAACTGCAAAAACTCAATCTTTTCTTGTGCATCTTGTAAACAACTTTGAATGTTACAAAGAGCATCCTTGCTCATTTTTATCATATCATCAACATTGGAATGAATTAGGTTATTCAACAACACTAATGCCTCATTGATTTTGGCCATTTTCAACAACTTAGGCTCAAAACAAATGAAAGGGTGTCGGCTACAACCGAAAATGCACCCGTTTACAATGTGATGCAACAAGAAATACAAATGACTCAAAAGAATTTCCAACTATGGAAATCTCAAAGTACAAAATATGCTCCTCAAATGATGGAGGGCAATCAACAATTTTTCAACTCAAATACACTTCAAGTCTTGAATGAAGATGCAAATCAATGTCAGTTCAATACAATATTTCTGCAAAATATGTGCAGCTGAAAACACTATGCAAGAACACTTTAAGGCAACTGAATTTTCTTCTTCAAATAGTTGTTTTCAATGATGGAAAACTTGTCTTCAAATGTCAATTTCTTCATAAAAACCACCCTCTTGTCAATGCCACAAATCATAGAATGTAAATCTGCAATGTATTCAATCCAACTGCTCCTCATATGCCATTTTCCATTTTTCTGCTGTTCATATTCTCTCTTTCCTCTCTCTCTGCTGTTTTATTTTTTTTTTTAATTAATTAAAAAATGGGGATAAGTTAAAAAGGGAAAGGGAAATATTAAGATGGGATGGGAAACTATATGGTGGGGGGGTTTAATTAATGGAAGGGAATAAATTAAAAAAGGGAAGAAGATTAATTAAAAAAGGGAGAGTAATTAAAAAAAAAGATGGGAAATTTATTTGAAATGGAAAAAATTAAATAGGGGAGGAATTTAAAGGGGGAGGGAAATTTATTTTGAGGGGGAGGGTGGAGGTATATTAAAATAAATTTTAAAAATGGAATTTAGAAAGAGCGAGGAAATTTAGATGGGCGAGTATTAGAGATTAAAATTAAAAAATCGAGTTGTGATGGGCAGAAAAAGCTGTGGGAAAGGGGAGGTAGAACGCATGGGATGGGAGTGCGGATATGCAGAAGGGGAGTCGAGCGTTAAGAGTGGAGGACTGTAGTGGGATGTGGTGTAAGGGTCGAGCGTTAAGAGTGGAGTAGGATGGTGTTGAGAGGTATGGCTGCGTTGGTGAGTGCGTAGAGGATTGGCAGTCGTGAGGGACGGGGTAGGCGGAGGGACTAGGGTTTGGTTGCAGAGTGAGGTATGGGGGGCAGGGTAAAGCGAGAGAGGAGACGTGGAGTGAGCGGCGTGGGAATCGTGGGTGGGAAGGGCATGTGGGATGATGCGTAGAGTTTGTATGAAGGAAGGGACAGTTGAGTGGAGGGTGCGACGTAGGGCGTAGGGGTTGAAAGCTTGGGGGAGATTGGAGTGATAAGGGGTGTATTGAGATGAGCGAATGGGTAAGGTTACGTTGTATAGTGTGGGGTTGGGAAAGAGTGTAGAGAGGAGGGGGGCATAGCCAAGTAGGGTAGGAAGGTAAGAGCAGTGAGAATGTAAAAAATTACTGGTCGTGTGACAGCGGGGGAATAGGATAGGAAGCGGCAAGTGGGCGTGAGAAAAGGAGAGATTGTGGGCCCAGAGGGGGCGTGTGTTGTAAAGTAGAATGGGCGTTGGGATAGGTAGAAGCGGGCGCGGGGGAGGGAGCTTGAATTTTTTTATTTATTTATTTATTTATTTATTTTAAATGTGCAGGTTGCAGGTTTAAGTGGGGAAGGCTGAAAGGCCAAGAACAATTGGGGTTTTATTTTTTATTTTTATTTTTTTTTCTTTTATAACAGCAGAGTAGAGTAAAAGCGCAGAAATTTCACCAATGTAGCAGGAAAATAATATTTTTCTTTCAGCAACAGAAAAATGCAATCCATAAGCTAAAAAAATTTTCAATGAAAACATAGAAATCTTTCCAGTAGCCTAGCATCAGGAAAATGCAGAAATTTTCAATGGAAAAACTCGAAATTTCTTCAAAAGCCATCTTTAAACTATTTCCATGACTCAAAATGCGGTGAAGAATTTTCCAACAAAAAAATCTCGATTTCTTTCGCAATAAAAACCAGAAAGCCCAGAAACTTCTTCTTAGGATTCTCAATTTAAATATGTATTCAGTGACTCTTTAAAAGACAAATTGCAGAAAATTAGAATGAAAAACCTTTAGATGGGCACAGCTCAGCCCTGCCTTTCTTCAAAGTATTTAATGCTTGAATCTTTGCCAATTTCTAAAGGTTGCTCCTTTTCCAGCCAGTTACGAATGCCGACCACTCTTCTTTGCGAAACTGCGAGTGCGCAAAAATGCCAGAATTTTACCCGGATAATGCCACGACCATAAGTAAAAATGCTTACCTCAATTTTGGGCGGGGCCAGCATTCGCACGCTCTGATACCATGTTAAACACCATGTTAAAGCACACATGGTGTATGAGGAAGAATAAACACACACGCACAAGAGACTCAACACACAATGAAGGATAAGCGTGAGGCTTTCTTATTTTCCATTATACAAAGATGTACATTTATAGTACAATGGTGTGACTCTTGGTTTCACATTCCAAGGTCACTTGGACTCCATTGTGACTTTTTGCATTCCACACCTACCCATGTAAGATTAAGTGTTCCAACATATATTAGAGATGATGATGATTTAGTCTCTTAAACTTCAAAAAAATATCTCCCATGGTCTGATGATGATGATTAGGTGCTATGTTAGTTTCATTTATGTCTTTGTCTTTAGCTCAATTCATGATAGGGGTGATATGGACATGATGAAAGTGAGTCACATTATACAAACTTCTAGAAAAATATTTATTTTATATTTTATATTGTATTATTTACTTCTAAACCTAATACTTATTTCAATTTGAATTTTGATCATTATTTTATTCGAAATATTTTATTATTATTATTTAAAAAATATATTTATATTCAAGACAAAATGAAATAAAATAATGATACATTAATTTATAAGATAAAATGATTTAATTTAATATAAGGGATTGGATCTAATGATTGAAAGCTAGGAGTTCTTTAGTGTTGGGCAAGGTTCAATTCTCTTGAGGGCCTAACCAAAAGCCATATTGGCACCATGGGGTAGTGGTCGAATGTGTGGTTTCACCCAGAGAGATTATATTGAATGATCTCATGATTTTTGCACACATAAGTGAATCAAATCCCAACTTGTAGTCCTTCAATTTTATAGGAGCAAGAGGTTGGATACAATGGGGGAAAGTGAGGATTTTTTCACCATTGGAAAAGGTTTAGTTCACATGAGGGTTTTTCTTGGAGCCATGGGGCCACCTTAAGGTAGTGGAAAAATGTGTGATTGCACCTAAAGGGATTATATTAAATGGTCTTGTGATCCATGCACACATAAGTAGATCAAAGCCCACCCTCATGTCCTCTGTTAAAAGTCTTGAAGGAAAAATTAAAATTTTCTATGTTTGGAGTTTGGGACAACTCACAAGCAATCAAGCTCGAGCTTATGATCTTGTTGATGTTGCAATTAAAACCCCTCAAATTTTTTCCGACAAGTCTTGAATTTTGGAGCCTACTGAGGATTCTCACAACTTATCGCTCTATGGCTACTTCTTGACCTAGATTGATGTTTTTTAAAGCATTTGAGTCTTCTTCTCATAGTTTAACTGACAAGTCACTTGCTCACACATGTAGAGTCCTGGTTGAATTCATATACTCACTTCCTTTATGCAAGTTCAAAACATGCATAACATTATCGATCAAGATGGTGTAGATGCAATGCTCATCCCATGTTGACAGTTAGTGCACAATTTCATTGCCAATATCCCTCACTTTGGTTGCATTTGTACTTCTATTTTGGTGATTTTTCTGAACTGTCGCTTTTGCACACTATCACTTTCACATTCACAGATATTTTTTTGACTTGATTTCAATTTAATAAGTGTCGTTTACATGTTACCTTCGCTCTGGCATGTGTCTCTTTCAAGGTCATTTGGATTTTTCAAGTGTCGTCTTCATATTTTCCTCCTGGCCCAGGTGTAGTTTTTGTTGTTTTCACTCCTGCATGTGTCACACCTCTGTATATCACCAAATTTAGTTCTGATACACCCTTCTACATTACATGGTCCTACATATCATTGGAATATGTGCGAGACAAATTCCTACAACTTGGCACACCTTTGGGTCACATTCATCCTTTCTTTCATAACTTGTGTTTTAAGTGTCGTAATGTGTTGTTTCCACTATCGCACTTAGAAATAGGTGTCTCTTAGATGTCGTTCCGAGGTGTGATTGATGTTCATGAGTCCTGCACATTCCATTGGCTTGTATTAACGGCATTTATATGTGTGATCCATGTTTGAGTTGTGTTAGAATGCATTTCTTTCTCTTACCCTGTTGATCCCACACTTAGCCATTTTGAGTGCTCTTCTTGGTCCTCCTTCTCAGTGTAAGTTATGAAAGCTTCCATATTTCACTAGGTGATGAACACAACTTACTCATGAGCCTCATTAACGTATATCCACTCCCATACTTGTGCACTAAGTCTTTTCTAAGGAATTTTCCCTCTCATAATGCATTATTACTTCCTAAGGATAAGTCACCTAGCCTTTTACTTCCTCCCTCAGTGAAAAACACATTCTAGATGAACAAGCAACCACTGTGTTAGACACATTCCTGCATATGATTTGATTTTTATCTTTCTTAAACTACCAATTGGTAGAAGACTTATTGCTTCTGCTAGAGAACAATTTCTGGGCATCTTGAAAGCACCATTTCAATAGTTTATGGTCATATTTATACCATCATCAGAGAGCACTGCCATTTAGAAAAATAAATCAACTTCTACTATATTTGGAATTGTTCCTAGAACTGCTTCAAGCCAAGTTCTAGAGTTGGTGGTGAGCCTTAAACCACCACTAGTAGAAGACTTCTACTTCTATTATATATTTGCTTTGTGGCTTTCTTTAAACCACCATAATGAGAGAGCACATATAGCAATTGACCACTATCGACCTCCATATTTCAACTTTTCATAAACTCACATACACTTTTTAAATTAAGAAATATATATATATATATATATATCTCCTTAAATATTATATAAATGCCAATTATTGATTTGAAAAAAAGACAAAAATAAACCAAAAAATTAATAAAAAAAATCAATTTAGTAAAAAAAATTCAAAAAATTAAACTCGAATATTTAATTTTTTTTTAATAGTGGAAATATATTAACTTATAAGACCTCCCAAATCATCAAGCTTAAAAATTGTAACCTGGATTTTCAAAAAATTATACCACCGACATTTTTTGGGTTATTTATACTACGCATAAAACGACGTGGAAGCAATGTGATAAGCCTACCATGCAAACCCTGGTCTAACTGGACACACAAATCTTTGTCCATCCTTTAAACTCATATAAAACGCTACAATGGAGGTGACAAATCTACCATTCAAACAATCGTCAAACGGGACACGCAATCTCCGAACCACCTAGAAAGAAAACCCATATATATATAACCCTAGAGAGTGGGTGACGATAACAAAGGCGCAGATTTCCAAGTCCCTTTTTCTAAGCTGAAATTGACGAGTTTACAGGAGAAGCGGCTGTGTTGGCATAGCAATAGCAATAGCGGCAGCGCATTGTGATTAGTGAGCGAGCGAGTAAGCAGGTAAAAAGGGTATTGACAATGTATCCGGGTGGCCCACCTCCCCCTAGACCACCTTGTTGGGTGTACATGCACCTAGATTAACTTTATTTTAACTCTAGAGATTGCATGCAATGTGCACTTGTATTTAGCTATTTAACTTGAGTGCTTTACATGCACATAGCTAACTTAATTAGCTTTAGTTCAACTCTAGATATTACATGTGATGTGCACCTGTTTTTAGCTAGTTAACTCAAGTGCTTACATGTGATGTGCACTTGGCTTAGTTAGTTAACTTAGTTCTTGCATGTGGTGCATGTGCACATTAACATAACATAAAGCACACTTAGCTTCAGTTAGCTTTAACTATCCATAGTTATTTCATGTACAACTAAGCTTAACTTATTTGATTTTATGTATTGATTCTAAAACTAATATTGATGAATCAATTTCATTCTCAATTCTATTTTTTTTCTTTTTCAACTTGGGAAATTTGTGCAATTATTCTTCAACTAGATCCATATTTGTGCTCTAATAATTTTACATGGTATCGGAGCTACAGGTGTTTGGAGAAAGTGCATGAACAATATTTTGCAGGTTTGAAGAGAAAAGAATTGGAAATTTTTTGAAGATTTGATTTGTATATCAGTATATTAAAGACTTGTCACAATTGTTGCGACAACCTCAAAGTGAAAGAATGGAATTCCTAACTTCCACTATTCCGACTCCATACAATTACTATGAATGGAAGCTAATGATTTTGTGTCATCTTAGGAGCAAAGGCTTGTACCAAATAGTCATGGGAATTGAGAAAGAACCAATGTCGGAGGATGAGAAGTCAAATTGCTTAATAGATCTGACATGGCTTATGGAAGTTTGTGTCTATCCGTGTCTCGTGATATTCTTTATGAGATCAGAAATATTGAATCACCACATGAAATCTAGACTACATTGAAAGGATTATATGGTGCTGAAAATTATCTAGAAGAACACCATTTGGAAGTAAAGAGATCAAGTTATTATAGCAGTCATGAAAGTGGTGAAGACTCCAATAATGTGGAGAAATATTCTGAAGACAGTGTTGAACAAGAAGAATCTTCTTCTTCTATTGTTAATGAACTTGTTGCATATGAGAATTTTATCTTATCCAATAAAGAAGACATGACACATGAGGAAATATCTTCCTCTGCTAGTGATGAAGACACTACTTTCAAAAACATAGAAGAGGACTTTGATTCGTCTACTATTGATGATGTTGATGATGCAAATATGACGAGGTCTCAATTTAATAATGCCCCACATGCACTCTCAGTCGCAGAGCCATGAATGCCCATGCATGCATCTAAGTAGGATTTTATAACACCATGTATGCTCATGCATGCCCCCAAAAATTCATCTCTAAAGCCACACATGCACATGCATGCATCCTTAGAGACAACCATTCCCATGCATGCATATAGGGTACATGAATATGATCGTCAAATGTAAGAGAAAGTTCTAGGGAATCCATATTTGCATGCAACCATGTATAAGGAAATTTAGTCCTTGATCTAAACATGGGATTTGATACCTCTACTTCAAAAAATGAAGCTTATTCCTCTAGATCCATGATGGGATCATTGATCTTCAGTACTGTCAGAGTTCCAAGCAGACTGCTGATATCTTCACTAAGAATTTCACTGAGCAGATGTTTCGATTCCTGCGAGATCGTCTCCGGGTGAAGGACACATCTGCCAAGCATTTGTCTTTTCTCTACTTTTGCATTATATTTTGAGGGGGGGTTTTTTCTTGCCACTGGGTTTTCCCTCTTTCTTGCTTTTTATGCATTGTATATGGGTACCTAAAATGGCCGTGTTGTCGGGACTCATTAATTTTGCATCACACTCACCTATGTTATGCTTAAGGGGGGTGTTGGTGTACATGCACCTAGATTAGCTTTAGTTTAAATCTAGAGATTGCATGCAATGTGCACTTGTCTTTAGCTAGTTAACTTGAGTGCTTTACATGCACATAGTTAAGTTAATTAGCTTTAGTTCAACTCTAGATATTGCATGTGATGTGCACTTGTTTTTAGCTAGTTAACTCGAGTGCTTACATGTGATGTGCACTTGGCTTAGTTAGTTAACTTAGTGCTTGCATGTGGCGCATGTGCACATTAGCAGAACATAAAGCACACTTAGCTTCTATTAGCTTTAACTATCCATAGTGATTGCATGTAAAACTAAGCTTAACTTAGTTGCTTTTATGTATTGATTCTAAAACTAATATTGATGAATCAATTTCATTCTCAATTCTATTTTTTTTCTCTTTTAACTTGGAAAATTTGTGCAATTATTCTCAACTAGATCCATATTTGTGCTCTAATAATTTTACACACCTCCACCTAGCCCCGCGGCCCTCCTCCTCTGCTCGACCCACCTAAACCTCCGCCTCCGCCTCCTCCTGGTCCTCTTGGCCATCCACATTGGCATCATCATCCACACCCACATCCACCTCCGCCAGGGTTTGTAGATTTTCCACTGATGCGTATGGGTATATCTTTAAGATGTAATAAATAAATAAATAAACATTTTCATAGCCTAGAACTTTCATTCTGGTGAATATGAATATATTTTGTCAATAATTATTATTTCCAGTGTTCTAGTTGGCTAAGTGGGTACTCTGTAGAAGATCTCAGTTTTCAACTTTTCATTTGTTTTATTGTTGAGATTCCATAGATTTAGAGTATTAATATATCATTATCTTTGTCATCCATTTATGTGCATATTATATGTTCATATTTTCGTGAATGAGGGGTCATGAACCGGTGGCAAGGAATTTCAAAATTCTTTGGATGTCTAGCTTGTCTTTAATGGCTTTGTTGTAGGTAATAATTTGCTTAACCACCTAGGTTTTGATTAAAATATAATCTTACAGATCTCAGTTGATTGAAGAGGTTTAGAGGAGCTTCTTATAATAAAACATGCTTTCTAAACTTCATCATGAAATTGGATCTCAATTAAGATAAATCTAACATATCTGAGAAAGAAAGAGTGTCACAGATCTGTGTTGACTGAAGTTGTTTACAGACTTTTGATATGTAAAACATGCTTCCTAATCTCCATAATGCAAAATAATAGTTCATATTTACAGATCTAAAAAAGGATTACGGATCTATGCTTGAAATGATTTAAATAATTTTTGATATATAAAACCTGCTTCCTAAACTCTATCACGCAAGAAGATGGAGGCAGTGCATAATTGTTGCTTCCTTTTTGTCTATGAATGGCTAGATTTTGTCAGCGCTTTCTTCATTTTGCAATTTGAATGTCTATAATTTGTTTCCCTCTGCAAAATAACTCTTAATTCTATTTACAAGAGATTAAAATTAAAAAAAAAAATGCTTAGACAACCTTCCAGAAAGGAAAAAGAGACTCAAGTAAGTTGTTACTATAACCACCCATCAATTGTGTTTAGTTGTCAAAAAACTGACCAACAATATTTATACAATACAGTCCTCTTGTACAAAGATTCACAATATTCGTCCTGTAATTCTCATTGGAAGGAGCACATAATAGTTCAAAAAAATTCTGCCGTACAAACCTCTACTGTTCTAAATTATACAATGTCGTCTTCTTATACATGCATCTATCCCGTTCGAAATTATACAATACAGTCTCGTTATACGTAGATAAATAGAAAGTGAAAACAACCAACAAGATTCCTAACTTCCAATAATTACTTTTTTATTTTCAATGTTTTAATATTGTAAAATCTCAAAGAAAATAAAAAGTGCAAAAAGAAACAGGAGGGAACATTCAAATAAAGGAGTAGCATCTTATTAATGGTTTATAGATTTTTGTTTTTTAATATTATTTTTTATATTCAATTGTATTAAGTAAATCATTCATTATATCTATTTCTATGAAAGTTATGAGAGTTAGTTTTAATTGACTAATTTCTTATGATTTTTGAATAGTCTACTTAAAATTGATTACATCTAGTAAATACATATTTAATATTTAACTATTTTCAATACTTCAATATTCTTTTGTTTAATAAATGTTTTATGTTATAAATATATTTAAAATTGGTTTATAAATATTTAATTAAATTTCTTTTTTATTATAAATAAATTCATAATTCTGTTTTTTTTTTAATACTTTGTTTATACAATTTTCTAATTAGACAAAACCAAAATTGATAAAAAAAAATGAAAAGAAAAATCAAAATCCAATGCAAATTCTTATATTCTTAAATGCTATAAAAACAAATGACTATTCAATTTAACTAAAATTGTTAATTTGTATAATTCAAAATATATATAATAATAATGAAAATATGTATTATTAATTATTATCAAAATGATTTAAATTAGAAAATATTTTTAACTTCAAAAAAACATTTATTAAATTTATTATATTCATTTGGTATCAATCGATAAAATTAGCTATTGATCAAATAGCTCTCTAGGTGAGAACCTAGAGAGTGTATACACACATACACACACTCTATTACATTGAATGAGATGAGCCTTAATTATATAGGCTCTCACACTAACGGGATGGTTTCAACCACTCCCTTAATATCAAAATATGAGATCTATGATTAGAATCTCAATCCTATCTCTATGATAACAACAACCTAACTATGGATTTCTCCATTAATTCCAACACCCCCCCTTAATGGAGAAAGGGTACTGAACAATAACATATGATAACATACGCCTGCTGGTCTAGTCTCAGCTAGGCTTACAATGGTAAAAAAAAAAATTGGTAACAGAGTTTTCATCTTAGTCTTCTTTGCGTGAGATCCATGCTTGTTCATTTGTGGATGAGGCTTCATCTTCACTTTCTTTGCCCTGAGATAGTGATGTATCTTTGCCTCATTTCTTCCCCAGTGATAAAAATCTTGAACACTTATCCTCGCCCTTTTGAAAGTTATGACAGGCTTAATAGGAAACTGTTTTCTCTCACCATTTCTGGTGTCACGCATGTAAATTTCAGCAATGTTGTCATCTGCACACACATAAATATTGATGAGATTATCACATTTTAAATTCTCTCCAGCTCTGTCTTCTTTTGCGATGTCTTCGCCATTAGCTTCATGTGGCTTATCGAATTGATCTTCAATACTCTGTTCCTCTTTACATCCTTCCTGAAGATCAACTTGTGACTCTTCCATATCAGGATCTTGCACAACAGATTGTGCCTCTTGTTTCTCGTGGTCATCAACAGAACCAGATTGTTTTTCTGAAAAAATTCCAGACTTAAAAATGCTACTCATGCTAAAGCCTCCAAATGCCAACATGAGAATATCATCATCATCATCATCAGAAAAAATATCTAAAAATATAGACATGTTGTTAAAAGGTCCAACTTATCTGGTTTTTTCTTGCTTCCAGATTTCGACTCCACTTGGTCCTCTTACGAGCTCCAACAACCCCGTTTCCACGCAGGCAGGAATCCTCCTTTTGGCAGCTCTTCAATAGTAGAACCTTGTAGACTGTGGCTTCTACGCCACGCAGGGCTTAGTGCACTTAGCTCTTGCGATGAGCAACAAACAACCTCTCAACAAGCTGGAAAAAACTATCAATATCTAATTCTGATGCATGTAATTAAAAATTTCTCATGACACATATTTCTAAAAGAGATGCAACAAATCAATTAATATTTTTTTTATTATTAATGAATGCTTTCCTCTTGCAACACCTTGCGAGATCACTAGTTTGATCCCTTGAAAAATATTATACCATGCCACTCCTCGACATCTCAGCATACGATTCCCATAAACCCTTCCTTCCAAGGTCAATTTTCTGCAAGTATATCTTCTTCATCATTTGTGTGTAAAGTCAATTGAATAACTTTCTCCGTCATACAATCTGAAAGTAGACAAAACGCCACATGGCCTGGACTGCACACGGAAAGATACAATGTACGCCTTATTAGAACCTGTAACTGGTCAAAATCGCAATTTTTAATGAGACTTGGAGCTTTCAGTTCGCTGGTTTCGGGGACCCGACCGGAAATGGGCCCTGTATACACCTCACAAAGACACCCACTCACGCTTTCCCCAAATATAAACTCAGGCTTTCAAGTATAAACTAACTTGGAGCGAAGGTTTCTCTCCAGCAATTGGCCACACCTTCAAAACTTTGACAACAGCCACACTATCGATCATACCAACGTAAGTTAAAAAAAAAAAAAAAAAAAAAAAATAAAAATAAATAAATAAATAAATAAAATAAAAAATAAAAAATTCTCCACGGCTGGCCACCGATCGATATTTAAAACAACTTTTGCTGCAGGTCAAATCCACCCTTTCAGTGGATTGAGGATGCGCCCAACAGGCTCACGTAGCATGCATACACTACAGTGTTGTTGTAATTTCCTGTAATTCGTTTGCTGGAGCGTTACCAATCAAATTAGATTTGATGGGGCAAGTGGGGGCCCGCGCATCGTAAGGATGGAAACCGTTTCGTAAAGAAGTAGAGAATTGCAAAGACGGGATACCACTAATCCTTTCATTCCCTGGATTGAAGATTCCCTGTGACAGTCGTGGATATAGACCATTACCAATGAAATTAAATGAGATGGGCCGCCAATTCTTCACACGCAGCATTCCATTCCAACATCAGCAAACCCAGCAAACCAGAATTCGAACTTGGATTTTCTCGTGCAGATACGTACGCAGCTGATCGCAGAGCTCTAACACGCAGCTCACAACATGCTCCAACACAACTCGGCTCTTCAATTCAGCTATTAAGCGACAATCGCTCTGCAACATCCTCTCCCACAAATCTATTTAGCTTAGACCTGAAGCTCTGATACCATGATAAAATTAGCTATTGATCAAATAGCTCTCCAGGTGAGAACCTGGAGAGTGTATACACACATACACACTCTATTACATTGAATGAGATGAGCCTTAATTATATAGGCTCTCACACTAACGGGATGGTTTCAACCACTCCCTTAATATCAAGATATGAGATCTATGATTAGAATCTCAATCCTATCTCTATGATAACAACAACCTAACTATGTATTTCTCCATTAATTCCAACATCAATATCAATAACATCATGGGTGTAAAATCTTTCAAAACTTATTCATGGCCTTATTTATATACTTTATAAATATAATTTTGAATTATTTTTTAATCAAAATTATTATTTTTAATTAAATTAAAAATATATAATATGCATTTACTTTAAAATATTAAAAAATATAGGATATTATATATATATATATATATAAAATAAAGACCATTGTTAAAATAATATGAGTAACATTTGGCTAACAATAAGAAGGCTACTTCTAGTAGAAGTGGTATGATTATTCTAGGTATTTCAGTTAGAATAGCAATGTATATTTCTGATTTCCTATGAACTCATGATTGGGGTTGCCTTGATCATGTCATGACGTTTCTCTCATGATTGGGACAATCATGATATGAATGGGATCTATTCTCGAGGAGGAATACAAAATATTCATTATTCAAGGTCATCCCTTATATTTCTTTCTTACCTTAGAAGCATGCACATAGCTTAGGTAAGGTCATCCCCTTCCCCTCAAAGAGCTAGAAGTGGTAGGTACAATCCTTACTGTTATACGAGATTTACAATTACGGAAAAAAGTATCTCCCCTAGGTCGGTGGCTAGCCTAGAACAATACAAAGATAAGGAACCCAATGTTTTTCCCTTAAGTAAATAAATGACAAAGTAAGGCCTACCTGGAATCCGTTGCCTACTTCGCTCCTTTATTTTGGATGCTTAATCCCAGCTCTGATTGCCAAAATTAGAACCTGCACAGTCCGATAACACAAGCCAAGAAACTACGATATCTATGTAGTATCATCTAAATACCTTATTCAATATATAAACATGGTATTGAAATATATTAAATAGAAACATCACATACAGGAAAACAAAGAATTATTTACATTAAAATAAATGGAAGGAGATTACAACCATAAATAGGCGTTGATCTTGTAAAATAGCTCCTCCAAGTTGTTGAGTTATCCTTTCCTCATCACAATGTGCACCTCCAATAACCCTAAATGCATGAAATGAAAACCACTCACTAGAACAACATAAGGGCAGAATCACTCTCCAAAAGCCAACCTCTAGCATATGGAAGGTTGTAAATATATAAAGGAGTAGGGTAAGTTGGGACTTGTTATCCAATTACCAGTCTAGGGATTGAGATCCACCTTTGATGGGAGGATGGGATCAAAGGATAAGGGATGAAAACTCTAAAGTAGGATAGGATAGGATCTAAATGATTTATCCTAGGTAAATGGTTGTAAAAACTTCTAGAAACTCATAGAAGAGGACTCTTCTAGAATCTCGATCATTCTCTTTGATTTATAGATCCAATGAAGGTGAAAAGTGGAGAAACCTTCTCATGATGAACACTGGCCACAGTGGAGAAAATTGTAGGTGAACACACTCCAGTAGGAATCCAGGGAGCATTGGTCCTAAAACTGGCTCAAATGATGCAATTTAGGGCTGAAACATTTGGGAATGAAAGGGACATTCTTAGGGCCTTGTGTAATGATTATAACAAAAGGGAATATGATGTTGATTGATCCCATTAGGATGCTCATTAATCAAATGTGAAAAAATGGTCTATAACAGATTCCTCCCTAAAGCGTTAAGTTAAAGATGATGAATGATGACTGAAGTGCTTTACCTTGTCACAAGTCATGATCAAGGACAACTGATGAGCTTCATATGTTACACTACTTTCACATCGTAACATCTGTGTTACTGAGGGAGGCATACCCATACTCATGTAGATAAACTAACATAACATGTATAATGATCAAATTATGCATCCACATATACAACTAGTGGACCGATCATTGGATGACGGTCTATATGATCACTAAAATCATACATTGTGATCTTTGTATAACTCTTGAAATCACAACTCGGATGGATGAAACTAGATCCAGGGTCTTCTATCTCTTTCACATGACCAACCAACGTATGAGTCTAACCATGTGAATCAATGAGTTGGAGTTGAACATGGTAGACACCATATGATTACTGACTGATGATGTGACTCGTTAACATACACGAGAGAAACCATCGATGATGTTAATGAATCTCAAGGTACTACGATACAATCGGTATGGTGTGACTGAATGAGTTGATGTTGAACACCACATAGAGCCTTTCGGTTTAAAGCTATTGATGTAAACATATTGCTAAGAGGGAGGAAAATTTTGATCATTGTATGAAAGCACCAAGGTACCAAAGGGGTGTTTCTAATTCAACTTCCTGGATAATGTGCTGATGCCGACATGAAGTGACCTGTCACAGAAGGGCCTTGTTGTATCCCCCATAAATGACACGAAACGAGTATCATGATTGAGAAAAAATGATTAGAATGATACTGATACAGAATTGGATTAGAAAAGACAAACATGAAATGAAGGCTTAAGAGTATTATAGGAGAGCTCAACTGAATGACTTCTCTTGAACACACTAGCAACACTGAATGGAGTTGGGAGCATTGACCCAAAACCAAAATGGAGGCTCTCAAAAATGGTATGATAACCAAAATACAAGCATATTACCCAACCCAAACACCATGGAGATGAAGTGGAAAAGTGTCATGTTCAAGAGCGACTCAATACCATTTATCAAATGGAATATTATATTTTCTCAATTTCTCCAACCATATAGGTCAATACCTCTTTATTTTTCAACAATATTGAGGAGGATAACATATGCTTGTTCTGTAAGTTCATCCTTAAGATGAATCTCTTTGAGTATATTTAAGAAACCCTATGAAGGAGTGGTTTGGCCTTGTCATCTTCGACAAGCCCATCGTTGTTTGATGTTTTAACAAGTACAACGAAGGTAAAAATCAACATATTTTTCATGTTAAGAGAGTTTGAAAAGGAGGAAAAAAAGAAAACTCTAGATGTCCCTTTTTGTAGATAGTATATTAAGTCCGAAAAAGTAGAAAAAAATACTCAAGATAACCTCTTAGCCATGTTCAACTAAGTTATTCCTTTTCATAACTAGTCTATCTTAATCCAGAAAAGGGTTAAACTTATACTGAGTAGACATACTTTCATTTACTTTTACGAGTTTGAAAAGACAAGTGCTCGGAAATATTTTCATATTTTATGAATCTAAAAAGATTTGAAAGATTACTCCAGGGGGTTCCTTTTTCATAGGTTTATAGATCCGAAATAAAAAAGATAAAAGTGTACTCTTCGATCAAAATAACCTTTCAAAGAATGATGAAATATGTTAATAGTTTTCTATTTGCTCAATACATCACAAGGAAGATTAAACATACATGTTTCATAGTAAAAATGAAGCATATCTAGGTAAAAATAATAAATATGAAAAAAATAATGAATAAAATGACCATAAATATTCAAAATGACTTTTCATTTTCACCATTTCACATTTTACCTTCAACAGTGAGTATTTGGAGCCCTTTTTATCTTGATATTTTGTAGCTAATTGCGACTAATGCAGTGAACCATTTTGAGTACCATCACTTTGAGGTAGGATCTAAAACCCTTCTCTATCTTTCCATGGTCCATTTATTATGATTTCATAAAAAAATTGTAAGGTTTTTTTGCATGGGAAAGGGCCTAATTATCCCTTTTTGTTGCTTCAGGTGTCCATTATCACAAAACGATATTCATTTCGAGAGAAAGATAACATCAGGAACATGATTTGAATGAAAAAAATGATCCAGCTACCATCAAGGCACTCAAAAACTGTGGATTGTTAAAATTCTTCTGGTTACCTTGTATGAGGCAACATATGGAGTTGTTGAAATACCTTGTTCATTCACGGGATGTTCAGGCACAAACATTCAGGTTTGGGGAACATATACCTGAGATAAAGGTAGAATATATCTACTTTCTAATAGGATTATCTAGGCTAGGTGCCCCTCTCTCTCTTCTAGGTGGGAGAAGTGGTGGGGAGACTATAAAATATTATATCGCTGACTATTGATGACCTCGATCCGAGCCTAATAAGGATTGAAATATCAATATAAAAGATGTGACCCATTTACCTTTGAGAACGATCTTGTTCATTATTGCAAGATTGCAGGAATCTCAACACTACATGCATCAAGTAGATCTTACATGCAGTATGGGGTGGAATGTTTAGAGCTGATAGTATTCAACTTGAGCGAGGGTGTCTTGGTTATTTTGACGCAAAAAATGACTAAAAAAAAGGAGGGGAAGTTGAATAAATTCATCTATGGTGCGATATTAGTCTCCTGTTATTTAGAGCGGGTACCATTACTAAAACCTCAACATATTTTACTCAAGCTTATCAATCCAATGGGCCCACTGATTAGGAGGTGGATAGATCATATGGTCGGACATGTCGGTCCATCGACGATCAAATTTTCACCAGCCTTCTTTGGGTGACTACATAGACTGTTCATCATGATTGATGATTATCCTTATGCAGGGATGGATTTCCATGATTATCCAGAGATCATGCTTCTCGAGGGTGAATAATGGGATACTTTAGGAAAAATAGTTTAACCATTCAAGTTTTTGAACGTTTTACAATTTTTTTTTGTGTTTTTTGATGTTTATGAGACTAAACTATTGATGTTTTCATGCATATATTGGACCATTTCGACTATTAGCTACTGCATATCTCCGTCGTGTAGAGAGACAACAATAGGAGGAGGTAGTGGAACCAATACAGGTTGTTGCAGTGGGACGGGGTGCGCTATGGGATCTTAAGGTAGCTGAGATCCTATAAGAGGTGGAGCACCACATGGAGGGCTATGATCTAGGTGAATATTGGTGGCCACTCACCTATATCACCTAGACACTGAGACAGTTTTAACAGTTTCCTTGTTTATAGCAACAATTACTATTTTTAGTAGTTTTTTCGGGACTTGAACTTCCGTTGAAGTTTTGACCCCTTAAACGATGTTTTTTTGAGGTTTTCAATAGGTCACGACAAATCCTATATTACTCAGAGAGTTATTTCCAATGATATATTGTGCGCACCAAACGAAGATAATATGACCAGGTTACAACCCCGGGAATTTGGCTACCCAACTAACCCCAACGGGGCCCACACAGTCATTGCATTCCATCTGTTGGGGTTAGGTTTTTGGTTTTTTAGGGTTTTCCCACATTGTTTAATAATAAAAAGGTCGTTTAGCCTCATTTTAATGCAGTTCAGAGGCATGTAGCCGCCACACATCTTCTCATAGATAATCTACCATCACCCGAGCTAGTTTATTTACCATTTTGTCTGAAATCATTTTTCAATATTTGATATTTAATGAAATGAAGTGTTATTCCTACTACATCTTTGTGTTTATATTTATTTCTGTATTTTATTGCATTCCTGCATAAGTCTGGATCAGTGGTATCAGAGAGGTCTTCTCTTTCTCTATATTTCTTTGCATGTCCCCAATGAGATTAGGGTATAAGGAGTTAGGGCTCAATCTAGTTGAACCTTTGCAATATCAGCCTCGCAAAGTCTGATGGTCTCCCATGGTAGAAGAAAATAAAAATTAGGGAGAAGGAGATCCTATCAAAATATTGCCCGAGGTGGCCCTCAAGAAACAAAGGAACGCGATGATGGATAACTTTTCCCAGATCATTCAATGGCTACCCACTAGTGGCACATCTTCATCTGGTGGTAACTTTAGAGGCTTTAATATTCCTAAATTAGTACACAGCTTATTGGAATATTAAAATTTGGATTTTTGCTTCTAGTTAGAAGAATAAGAGGGTATGGAGACCCATAAATCTCCTTAGTATGAATAAAGACACTCCTAATGTGAAAGGAGGTAATCTAAAAGCTGGATGGAAGACCCTTATGTGTGAAAAGGGCTTGGAACATGAAGACTAGGTCAACCTTGACCAAATCTAACAGTGCTGGTATGGAAGGAGTGGCATTCATTGAGGGACAACGTAGTTTTGGAGGGAGACTCCATGCATGGAAATAGTGGCTTTAATGAGTGGGGCCCAAGGTGAGAAAGCTCACCAAGAATATAAGGAAGGGGATGGCAACCATTATGGGGATGATTGGATTATTCTTTTGTTGATGGTTTTTTAAGACTTGAGGCTCTCTTCAGTTGTTTAGCTAAGATTGCAATGTTGTTTAGCACAAGGCTGTTCTTGAGCGGGAATCCCACCTTCATCCTCGGGAGACTTCGAGTGCCTACTCAGGAGAAGTATTTGCACTACATTTCCACTTTCCAGCATTTTTCCAAGCTTCAAATTTCTTCAACAATGCAATTTCTACTTAGAGTTGTGATGTGTTGCACGTTGCAGTAGTGGAGGGTTGTACTGGTAATTTTTGAGCTATTTTCGCAGTGGAGGAAGGTTTCCTTCCATTGGGAGTCCAGAAAAAGAAACCCTTGAGCTTTATAGATACATTTGGCATTAGGCCAAGGTGATATTATCCCCTACATCACAATTTCAGTCTGGATCTGCGTTATTTTAGGGAGGAGTTGCAGGGGTGGTTGCAATGTGTGATTTGGGAGGTGATTTCTTTAGTGGAGGAGACATCCTTTCATTCAAAGGATCTATTGGAGGAGAGATACATAACTCTACATTAGCTTCAGCCATATCTTGTCATTTCTTGTGTTGTAGCGAACCTTCAGCCCTAGGGTTGTAGCTGACATTTGTATATTCTATGTATTTTCTGGAAACCCCCTTGGGTTATCTTGGAAGGGTGATATGGGTCCTATATCTATTTGTATAAAATCTATTGAGGAATATATCATTATTTTTATATCATTATATTATCTCCAGTTGTATTTATGCACATCATGACTGTGTTGTAGCAGCTCTCAACATTTTGTATTGTAGTAGCATCTCATATTTGGGAGTGATTGTTTATGGGAGGCTTGTTTCCTCATATCATATGATTTGTGCCTCACTATTTTGTATTGATTTGTTGTTCTTATACTTAATGTAATGGCTCCATATCATTAGGGGAATTTTGAGGTCTAAAATGGACCTCCTAAGAAAAATGTGTAACAAAAGTAAAATTTATAACAACCAATAGGATTCAAGATGATGATATCAACCATGGGGGATGATTTACCATTTTTTAAATAAAAGGGTAAAAATATTAAAAAATAATAAAATAATAAAACTACTTTTTCAACTCGTATTTTCAACTTATCTCCCAAAATGTTTACTTAAATTTTGAGTGGGAGTACTCGTTGGATGCAAAAAATTAATTCCTCGTCCAAGGAGTATCCTTGTTGCATACTTTCAATGAACCTTGCTTCATGAAAAATGAGAAATACATAAAAAAACGTGATTACAATCACGTTTTTCATGTATTTCTCATTTTTCGTGTAGTAGGACCCATCGAAAGTATGCAACATGGGTACTCCTTGGATGAGGAATTAAATTTCGCATCCAACGAGTACTCCCGCAAGAAATTTGGGTAAAAATTTTGGGAGATAAGCTGAAAATATGAGTTGAAAAAGTAGTTTTTTCATTTTTCCCTCTAAAATTTGATGATGTCATCAAATCTTATTTGATTCTTTCCACTATTATTTTATAATTTCCTTAGGAGGCCCATTTTAGACCTCAAAATTCCCCTAATGTGGTCTCCATTTTCGATGTGATGATTTACACTGCTATTTCCATGTTTATGCACTATATTTCTGCTTTTCCCATTTGAGAATATTACAGCGGTATCAGAGCATAATCTTGGCCCAGCCTGTGAATCTCAGCCATTATGCTATCAGGAGAATAAGAAGACAGAGAAAGAGATCAAAATGATGGAAGGAATGAGTTTTATCTCATCTCTTTTCAAATCTATGATGAGCCTCACCAAGGAGGTCAAGCAAAGAAGAATGGAGAGAAGCAATGAAAGCATAGCAGGGTATCAAGATGAGGAAGGTTCATGTACTTTCTATCAGCAAAAGAAAGAACTGGTATTCCATAGAGCTCCAAAGGAATATACTATGCCCTTTTCTTTTGAAGAAGAAGATAAAAGGCATGGAGATGGAGGAAACTTAGATCATGAGATTCTAAGTGAGTATCTTGCAGAATACAAATCTCAATCAAGAGCTTTCAAGGAGAATTTGAATCTCCCATAGTTTATTCAGATCAAAGAAGAAAGGAGACATTGCAGCTATAGAAGGAGAAAGCACAATAGATTCCTATTGTTTACCTTTGATGGGTCATCCACATGCACAATAAGGGCATGGGGAATGGAGTTGGATGCATTCTTCCTACTACATCTAGTAGGAGAGAGAGAAGTTACTAATATTGCAGCGCTACTCCTTGAGGGTGAAGCAAAAATTTGGTGGTTAAACCATTTGAGTCATGCAAGAGTGACTGCATATGCAGATTTTACTCAAAGGTTGATAAAAAAGTTTGACAAGAAGAAATCAGAGGAGAAGAAACTTCCACCACCACTTGCCGCAGGAGCACTTGCATCAGGAGTAAGAACACGTGCACCTTTGCAAAGTGGTCTTGATCTCTTAACATTTAGAGTCCCATGCACTATTTTGGAGATGCATGAGGAGGAGGAGAATTGTACCAGCGATGGTGCAACCATAAAGGAGTAGCCATCATCATTAGTAGTTGGGGAAGTCATCACACTGGTAGGAGGAACCCTTGTAGTAGTACAAGATGTTCCCAAGAAAAGCCAGACCATGCAAATGTTTCCACTTTCTATTATTTCAACACATCTTATGGAAGGTTGTGGGGACATGCCATTGCATGACCTAGGATAAAAAAACACTGCTGATTTGGAGTAGTAGAATATCACTGTGTAGAGGACCCTTGATAGAATCAAGAAAGAGATATACATTCATCCTAGTATGTCATTGTTGAGCTGCACACAACTCTTAGGGTTGGAGCGTAGAATTTTGGAGGATAGGATGAGTATTGTCTGAAACAATCCAATGCAAAACTATATGTTCAACATTGAGCATGATCATGAGACAACATATGCACCATCATTGAGATCATCAGCGTTGTCCTTGAGCAACAGTGATGAGTTGGGGGCCCAACCATTATTGGAGCCTTCTAATGACCATTCTACATGTGTAGCAGGGGATAGGTAGATGGTTGATGAGAGAGATCTTATCTCCCATTATTATGATGGATCCTTCTTGATGAGCACTTCATAGCTCAACGAGAAGATTCTTCCTTCAGTATACTTGGATCCTTATGGATTCAGTATGGTCATTGTTGAGTGGTCTTCATATGGAGATATCCAGGAGGCTGCACTTCAAAATCCCATGAAGTGTAGAGATATTGATTTGATTTGGGAGGGTGGTATTCTCCATTGGAGGAGTACCCATTTGGAGCATGATAGTAGACACTCACCATTGGGTGGATGGGTGATGTTGATAAAAAAGAGGCCGGTGAGCCACTTACAGATCTATGAAATAGGGCAGCAAGAGGCAAGGCTGCGCTGGCTACTCTTGAAAGAGTTTGGCCATCATGTATCATATCCTATCTTTTAGGGTGTGTTAGTAGTTGGGACATGGCATGAAATTTGCATCTAATGGCAGCAAGGAGTTTGGGTGCATTGGGATTATGTGGCATTCTTCATGTCAATCATCATGTTTTCACTCCATGGTTTGTATGATGGAGGTGTGAGGAGGAAACAAGAGCTATTTTTTCTTTGGTTACTCTTGGCAGAGTATGGGCTGATTTTTCCCCATACTTTGCATGGTGTTACAGGAGTAGATGGTGGCACAATCATAGTGAAAAGGGGCTACTCCTTAGTTTTGGAGAATTGGGAGGTGCTTCCACATAGGAAGGAATCTCCCACATATAGCAGCATGATGGTGGATGAATTTGGCATGTGGCATGTCAAAGAATGGGAGCCTTATCACAAAGGCCAACATTTCTGTCACCTGGGAGTATGTATCTATTGATGGAGTGTTCCAAGGGGAGTATGCATCCATTCATTTTTCAGACCACTATGAGGAGATTCTCATGGGAGGGCTCATCCCTAGATCTCATTTTCAGCCTACTCACAATGCATGGTAAGAATTGTATATCTATACTTAATGATAATTTCACAAAGTATTTTCATTCTCTTGCCATCTATATACAGTGCATTTCTCCTCAAGAGGGAAAGATTATATTTGGGCTTCATGGTCATTCTAGGACCAAAATTTATGATGGAGATAACCCTTTCTTGTATGGCTTTGGGCAAATGTTGTGTTATCCTTGTTATGCTCAGCTGATATATAATGCCATTTACCAGTTACTAGAAGGTGAGCAAACATTCACAACTAGAAATTTGTAGGGAGACAACTTGCCACATGATGTTCTGAAATAACAGTTAGAAAAACTGTGTTGTATCCACTGGAGAAACCATTGGTACGATCCATCATTACACATGACATTCAATATCTTTTTGATTTGGATACCATATGGTGATGATGTGCTATTCACTTGGTATGGGATGGTTTGGGCAAGAAATATTCATGAAACTAGAGAAGGGATATTTGGAGATCCAGTTATTCTTTCGTCCCTTGAGGGCAACATTATTGCAGCCCAACATCAACAACAACTCTACATTTTTCATAAGTGGAGAGAGAGACATCATGGGGTAGGCCATTTGGTTTATCATGTTCAGTTATGCAGCCCACCTACATTGTAGGAGCCAAAGGTGGAAGAAATTTTCCATGAGTTACCGTTTTGTAGGGTGACTCACTTTGTGTGGATGATAGCTTGGGGTTTGGAGCTTCACATGGGAACGAAGATTCCCAATATTTTTCAGACTCTATGCCTCAAGAAGGCCTATAGACATCATATAGTTTCCTCCATGGATATCCCACCTTTTTATGATGAGAGCCAATTAGGGGAATTTTTAGGTCTAAAATGGGCCTCCTAAGGAAATTATAAAATATTAGTGGAAATAATAAAATAAGATTTGATTACATCATCAAATTTTAGAGGGAAAAAGGAAAAAATATTTTTTCAACTCGTATTTTTAACTTATCTCCTTATGGGTTTACTCAAATTTTGAGCGGAAACACTCGTTGGATGAAGAATTTGATTTCTCATCCAAGGAGTACCCATGTTACATACTTTCAATGGACCTTGCTATATGAAAACTGAGAAATACACAAAAAACGTGATTGCAAACACATTTTTTCATGTATTTCTCTTTTTTCGTGTAGTAGGATCCATCAAAAGTATGCAACATGGGTACTTCTTGGATGAAGAATTGAATTTTTCATCCAACGAGTACTCCCGCTCGAAATTTGAGTAAAAACTTAGGGAGATAAGTTGAAAATACGAGTTGAAAAAGTAGTTTAATTATTTTATTATTTTTTATTATTTTTACTTTTTTACTCCAAAAATGGTGAATCATCCCCCATGGTTGACATCAACATCTTGAATAATATTGGTTCTTATAAAGTTAAGTTTTTTTGTACATTTTTCTTAGGAGGCCCATTTTAGACCTCAAAATTCCGCTAATGATTTGGATTTATCACCAAAGGCTTACTTATACACTTGGGAGGAGCAACTTGGGAAAATACTAATGAGAGGGCATCTGGTTCATTGGAGGGACTTATCATATGAGGATGCTGCAGGAGGAGGAGAGGAGGCTCTTCAATTCTATCCTTGCAGTTTCTCTGGGACAAGCAACATTTGGGAGGGGAGGATTGTAATATTCCTAAACAAGCACACAACTAATTGGAATATTAAAATTTTGTTTTTTTCTTCTAGTTAGAAGAATAAGAGGGTATGGAGACCCATAAATCTCATTAGTAGGAATAAGGACACTCCTATTGTGAAAGGAGGTCATCTAAAAGCTGGATGGAAGACCCTTATGTGTGAAAAGGGGTTGGAACATGAAGACTGGGTCAACCTTGACCAAATCTAACAGCGCTGGTAGGGAAGGAGTGGCATTCATTGAGGGACAACACACTTTTGGAGGGAGACTCCATGCATGGAAGTAGTGGCTTTAATGAGTGGTGCCCAAGGTGAGGAAGCTCACCAAGAATATAAAGAAGGGGATGTCAACCATTGTGGGGATGATTGGATTATTATTTTGTTGATGGTCTGTTAAGACTTGAGGCTCTCTTTAGTTGTTTAGATAATATTGCAGTGTTGTTTAGCACAAGGGTGTTCCTGAGCCGGAATCCCACCTTCATCCTCGGGGAACTTTGAGTGCCTACTTAGGAGAAGTATTTGCACTACATCTCCACTTCTCAGCATTCGGCCAAGCTTCGGGTTTCTTTAACAACGAAGTTTCTCCTTAGAGTTGTGCTGTGTTGCAGGTTCAAGTAGTGGAGGGTTGTACTGGGTAATTTTTGAGCAAGTTTTGTAGTGGAGGAAGGTTTCCTTCCATTGGGAGGCCAAAAAAGGAAGCCCTTGAGATTTATTGATACATTTTGCACTAGGCCAAGGTGATATTATCCCTTACAATGCAGTTTTAGTCTGGATTTGTGTTATTTTAGGGAGGAGTTGCAGGGGTGGTTGCAGTTTTTGATTTGGGAGGTGATTTCTTCAGTGGAGGACATCCTTTCATTCTAAGGATCTATTGGAGGAGAGCTACATAAATCTACATAAGCTTCAGCCATATCTTCTCATTTCTTGTGTTGCAGCAAACCTTCAGCCCTAGGGATGTAGCTCACATTTTTATATTTTGTGTATTTTCTGAAAACCCTCTTGGGTTATCTTGGAAGGGTGATATAGGCCCTAGTTCTGTTTGTATAACATCTATTGAGGCATATATCATTATTTTTATATCATTGTATGATCTCTAGTTTTAGTTATGCAGGTCATGATTGTGCTGTAGCTGCTCTCTGGCATTTTGTATTGTAGCAACATCTCATATTTGGGAGTGATTGTTTCTGGGAAGCTTATTTCCTCATATCATATGATTTGTGCCTCACTATTTTGTATTGATTTGTTGTTCTTATAATTAATGTAATGGCTCCATATTGGTCTCCATTGTTATGTGATGATCTACACTACTATTTCCATGTTTATGCACTATTTTCTTCTTTTCCCATTTGGGAATATTACAGAGGTGCTAATCCTTTTAAGGTACAAGTAAAATTTGAAATTCCAATATCTGAGGGCCAAATATATGCATACATAGCAGATATATGGTTGAATCTATTAGAAGGATATTTCTTGGTTCATGAATTTTCCAATTGCGAAAATATTACTTTTGCAGTCCTCAAAGCCACCCCCCTTATCAAGGACTAGTTGGAAACACACTATGAGAAAAAGGACGATAGGGAACCATCCTAGTTCTCGGTCGTACCCACTTGGAATTCTTCCCAACATTCCATAAAGGAACAATATTAACTTGTGGGGAGCTATGAGGACAAGTACATAAAATGGACTATGCTGCAACAACAAAGGGATCAAGATGTGCATGAGCTGACGAATCTATTCCATACCCTGCACACAAATTTGGGTATTAAAGGTTCAGAGAAACATTTTTTGTTGAAGTACTTCATTTGTTTACATAGATACATTCAAGAGGAAATGGAGTTCTTCGACATCTCCTCGCTTGGTGAAAAATACCGGTATTATGCCAAGATTGAGAAGAAATTCAAACAGAAGAAGCAATACCATGGATCTACGAATCAGAAGCAAGGGAAAGGTGCCCCAAAATTGCAGAAAAAAAGACAAAGCCAAGGCGAGGCATCCTAGGGCAACTCGCCAAAGGCGCAAGCAAAGAACAACAATGTGACGCCAAAGAAGGACACGGGGAAGTCGTGTGAGTTGCATAAGAGATCCACTCACAAAATAAGTGAGTGTTGGGCCAAGAATTCACTGGTGGCCAAAGTGAAGGCTTCCAAATTAGATGCACGTTAAAATAATAAAATAATAGTTATGAATTTTCCAGGGAAAAGAAGAAAACTACTTTTTAAATTTCATTTCTAGCTTATCTCCTTATAGTTTTACTGAAATTTCAAGTGGAGACACTCATTGGATGTGGAATTAAATTCCACATCCAACAAGTACCCATTATGCATACTTTTGAGAAGATCCACATTGATAAAAATTGTAAAAACATTAAAAGAACGTGTTAAACACACATTTTTAATGTATCTACAATTTTTACCAATGCGGGTCGAGTTTCTACACTTGAAATTTAAGTAAACCTATAAGGATATAAGCCAAAAATACAATTTAAAAAATAGTTTTTCATCTTTTCCCTACAAAATATTTACATGTACCTCTTTTTAAATTTAATGAATTTTGATTGGTTTAGATATTATGACATGGAAATTAAATGAAAATATCATGGGCACTTTTAGGCTCAAATTTCCTCTAATGGTATGGGGACATCTTCACCTCACCTGCAGGGGTACCACTACATTGTCAGGTCAAGAACTCCATCGATATGACCCCATGGGCGCCACTACCCAATGGACCAATATATTGATGCTTTTTTATAGAGAATGATGAGATCAATAGGAGGATTTAGGAGCTCCTGTAGAAAGGTCAAATATAGCTGAGTTCATCACTCTATGGGAGCCCGATTGTGTTGGTGTAAAAGAAGGATGGGACTTGGAGACTCTGTATTGACTATCGAGCGCTGAACAAGATCACTATCTGGAATAGGTATTTGATCTTGCATATTGATGACCTTCTGGACCAACTCAAGGGGGGAAATTATTCCATCAATATTAACATGAATTTTGAGTATCACCAGGTACCAATCGAACCCTCCGATGTGTGGAAGAATGCCTTCAAATCCATTAAGGGCCTTTTTGAGTGGTTGGTCATGCCTTTCGAGTTGACGAATTCCCCCGTAACCTTAATGAGGCTGATGGATGACATATTGAGACCATTTTAAAACTCATTCATGGTGGTGTATTTGGATGGCATACTGATCTCTAGCTAGAGATGGGAAGAGAACCTCGAACACATTCGACAGGTCCTCCAAATAGTGCAACAACACAAGTTGTGTGCCAATTTGGAGAAATGAAATTTTGGCATGAACCAGGTTCAATATGTAGGATACATCAATGATGAGAGGGGGTCCATGTGGACCCATCCAAGATCCAGGTCATTCAATATTGGCCAGCCCCAGCCACTCTAATAGAGCTTCACAAATTTTCGATTTTTTCCAATTTCTACTGTAGGTTCGTGGTGGGGTTCTCTCATATCACTTGGCCTTTGAGTAAAGTCACTAGAGGGGAGAAAATTATTTTGGTTTGAATCTCAATAGAAGGCGTTAGAAGAGTTGAAGCATCGCCTATGTTTCGCATGAGTGCTCACGTTACCATACTTGCAACAACCATTTGTGATCAAGACAGATGGCTCTGACTATGATATTGGGGCAGTTCTTACTCAACAGGGGCATATAGTGGCTTATCGCATTGAGACTCTTTTAGACAAAGTCTATAAGTATCCCACCTAAGACAAACATATGTATTCCATAGTGCAGGCTTGCTGAAAATGGAAGCATTACATTTTGGGGAAGGAAACAGTCATCCACACACATCATCGACCCCTGCAGTTCATACAGACACAAGGGAAGTTGCAGAATGATCACCATGTGAAATGGTCCACATACCTAAAAAATTCCATTTGAACATCAAGTACAATAAGGGAAGCACCAATAATGTTGCAGACTTCCTCAATCGACCATCGATCATGGCGCTAACTACTATTCTCAACTCTTGTGGGCACAAGACTTTAGGTTGGCCACATTTCTACAAAAGCAATACACAATTCAGAAGTACATATCAGATGCTTCTTAAAGGTAAGAAAGTTCTATACTTTCACCTCCAAGATGGAATGTTGTGAAACCTGGGACAACTCTATGTTCCTTCAAGCAAGCATGCCAAGATGATTTTGGAAGTGCACTACAGTCAGGTTGGTGGGAAAAATACTGAGAGAGGGGGGGGGGGGGGGGGGGTGAATCAGTATTTAGGGCATACACAAATATTTTTACTTTTTCATGCTCTAAAACCCATACACTACTTTACTTGATCAGACTCGCGTATATACGTGGATACCCTTCACAAAACTTGCGTATATGCAGAGATCTTAATATGCAATTAATTCATTACGCATCCTTGCATTTATTCATTCATCGTATGTTTATATAGCAAGGGAGATGTGAATGATAGAGTAAATCATCACACATATGACTTGCATGAACACCAGGATTTTAGGTGGAAACCCAAGTCGGAGAAAACCACCACTTCCGCGTTGTCTCAAATTTCTTCAATATTTTATTAAAGAAACCATCTTACAACTATGTGATCACAGAATCATACTCGCATGTGTGCACCCACCGCATTCGTTTACCAGCTTCTCCGGAAGGGAGCTACGACCCCCGCTCTCGTTTACGCCTCCCGGGAAGGGAGCGCCGTCTTCTCGTTTACCGCCTCTTCACCGGAAGGGAGCTACAACTCCCCCCGATCGAAGGCTGCCAACCCTTAGCACCACCATGGACTGTCGTTTTCATCAATTTTCACACTGGATCCAAAAGCTTTCTTTATAGCACAACTTGCACGCCACTTTTCATCATATTTTCAGACTGGACCCACTCCATACATTTAAGCTCAATCATACATCAAAACGGATACTTATCAATTCAGACAACCCAGATCAGATAGCAGTAACACAATAGAACAGATCATACATTTCATACTTCATTCTTCAGCAAACCCTAGTTTTTCATACGCGCTTTCCTTTTACTGATCCGGCGTATATACGCGCCTTCATGCATATAAACCCGCGTATACCTCTGCACATACTTCAAAACTGATTTCACTACCCATACGCACTTTTGCTTTATAAAACCTGCGTATATATGCGCTTCCGCCCTAATAAAATAGCGTATAGATCTTCAATTATTATAGAGCAGCATACTTCTTCAAATCAGATATTCAGTTCAGATTTAACTCTTCACTTCAGACAGATGTTCGCCTCATCTCAGATTTAAACATTCCACAAACATATCTAGAAGATACAAATACATTTAAGATCTAGATAACCTTCTTCATCAATTTCTTCATAGGTGCATCACAGATTCAGATCTATCAACAAATAGTTACACTTTCCATACAGACATACTTCAGAGTGAAGTATTCATTCAAACTCATACTCATGCACACTCTTTGCACAATAATTTCCTTCTCCTTATATAGGTTTACCCTTTATCAATACCATGAGCCAAAACCACACCTCTTCCGATGGTATTCCTGTACGGGGTGAAATAGACAACCCAGCGCTCAATACAATGGGTCAATACCATGGTAGTAACCCCTGGTTTTACATATTTAGAGCGCATTTGACCATACGCGACTTGGAACGTTATTTCCCACGTGCATACACTACTTCTATTAAGCAAACCCGCGTATGCCTTGTGACATACACTTTTCATCATTACTCTTGCACATACTGATATTTCTTACTTCTGCAACTTCTGTACTACTTGTAGAACATCAGATTTACATCATTAATTAGTATATCAAGTCAGTTTCCATCAAGTACAACTTCATCAAGTAGGTTTCCATCATCTTCTTCAAGTGTTGCCATCATCTTCATCAAGTGGGTTGCCATCAAGGACAACACATTGCATCATATTTCCAACAATCTTCCCCTTTGGACTTGATGGCAACCACGATGGTGTTTGATCACAACAGATAGATACATTAAGCATAATGATATTCCTCCCCTTATTCAAACACCATGTCACTCTCCCCCTTTGACATCAAGGGCAAAGGGCAGATCAAAACCAACACAAGGTTTTTCTCCTCATAGACTCCATGCTCCATGTAGACTCATGTGCACCGGTTTCCATGCTCCCCCCCGAGTTCATGCCTCGAATCTTCAAACATATTTTTCAATGAAGTACATGACTCTATGACCTTTCCTATCACCAAGGACTCATACTTACATCAAAGATCCAAATCCAAGTGGATTTACATATGAGACTCAAATACCCAACCAAGTGGGTTTACACAATTTACTCAACTACCCAATCAAGAGGGCTTCATACATTTTGACTCAAGTACCCAACCAAGTGGGTTTACATATTTGATCAAGTCCTTACATGAATGAATATTACAAATTTACATCATAGGTCTCAACATGACCTTTTCATCAAATTACAAATATAAATTTTTATGACCAGTACCAGAAAGACCTCAAGAGAGAGATCTTATTTCAGAATCATCATAATGCCAACAATGCATTATACTCAGCAAGGCTAATGCTCCCTCTGAAAGAGTGCATCCAAGCATCCTTTCCATATGACCAAGGCTCCTCCTTAGTTTGTGCAACCTGAAAATCTTTCAACAACAAGTTGTCAGCAACAATCTCTGCATGATCTGTCCTTATCTCTGAATCATAAGACTTCCATCTCATCCATGTGTGAAAACAAAGAATACTCTTCAGTAAAAAGCAAACAGGGCTCATCCATAATCTCATCATAAGAAACCATGTATCATGTCATCATCATTTAGATATGAGAAATAAGCAGATACAACGCCAATAATACAATCATTAGTAGTCAGACTGATGCTCCCCCTGAACTTATGCTCCTCATATTCAGTTGTCATACAAATTTTCTTATCATTAGTGCATACGCGTCTGTCTCCACTGTAACTCGCGTGTATACACGGATTTAGTTCACTGAACCCGCGTATGGAAAGTGACACATTGAAAATTTCACATTCCTTCATCTCCCCCCGAAGTTGTACCACCTGTACCCGTCTTCTTCACATCAGATGCTCTGTCAGAAATAAATATAACCAGAATAATGAGAATCGTCATACATTGCTCCCCTTGTGATGATACATTACTAATATCTATAATGTATCTCACATCATTCATGCAGTCATTTATGAGAAATAAGCTTTAGAAGCGGATGACTACAGTAGGGTCAATATTCCCTACGTTTCTGACCGGTCTTCATTCCTTTTCCATCTTTGCTTGAAGTTTCTTATTGTGTGCTAGAAATTGTTCAATTTCTCAGATCTGTTCATCCTGCATTATTTTTCTACATGTCCATACTTGTTACAGGCATAGCATCTTGCATGACCAGAAAAGTAAGCATATGGATCATAATGTGTTTTTCTATACTTTCTTCTATTGCAATCAGCTGCTTTATGACCATACTTGTTGCATGAAAAACAATATCCCTTAAAGAACCCAGAGTACCTTTCTGTATAGAATCTGTTTGTTTGTGACTGAAACAATCTTCTTCTACAATTTGCTGCAACATGCCCATAATTATGACATTTAAAGCATTCAACATTATTGATCAAAGGAGGGAATGATTTCTTTTGAGATTTCATGATTGTCGGTTGACCTTTTGCTTCTTTCAACACTTTAGGCTTTGCATTGATATCCTTTGAATCTTTATCACTTTCTTGTGAACTAGATTCTCCTTTAACAGTTTCATGAAAACCAAGACCAAGTTTAACAGAAGGAGACCTTTGATTACTAAGAATATTGTCTAGAATCTTAGTACTATCCTGAAACCTCAAGAGTTTATCCTTTTCTTCTAATTTACCGTTGAGAATGTTTACCTCAACCTTCAATTTTTGGCATTGCTTCATCATGCTTTCTTCAACCCTTTTTCCTTCTTCTACTTGATCATTCAAATTGAAGATCTCTTCTTTCAACCCATTTTCTTGCTCTTCAAAGATTTGTAAAAGTTATTCATTCTTCTTATTTGATTTTTCCAGATCTGTTTTGAGCGAGATGATTTCAGCTTCAAGTATTTCATTCTTCTTGTTTGAATCTTCGCATCGCCTTGAGGGAGACGACGTTCAAGTCTTGCATTCTTCGTTTTTGATTTTTTGAGATCCGTATTTAGATCCGTTGATTTCTCGCTTCTAGTATTTTGATTAGATTGATGCATAAGCACGAAACCTTTTGATACTTTTCCTCACGTTTGTCCATTCATGATTTATCCTGTTCTTTCATTTGGAGAGATCATCTCATCATAGCTAGATTCTTGTCTTCTGCATTCTCTTGTTGTTCTTCAACTTTGATCTTGATAGCTTCTTCTAGATCCATGACATTACTTTCACTCTCTTCATCATTGCATACACAGGAAAGCGAATCATACGAATAATATTCAATACCTATTTCATTTTCTCCATTCTCTGCTATACAAGTTTTCTGAGACAACTCCTTGCTTTGAATAGCCTTCTTCTTTTGCTTCTTTCCCATTGCGACAGATCTCTTTCAAGCGATCAAGCTTCTGTACAAGGACCTCCTCTGATACCAATTGTTGGGAAAAATACCGAGACGGGGGGAGGGGGGTTAATCAGTATTTAGGGCATACTATAATATTTTTACTTTTTCATTCTCTAAAACCCATACGCTACTTTACTTGATCAGACTCGCGTATATACGTGGATACCCTTCATAAAATTCGCGTATATGCAGAGATCTTAATATGCAATTAATTCATTACTTAGATCCTTGCATTTATTCATTCATCAGATGTTTATATAGCAACAGACATGTGCAGTAATAATAGAGTAAATCATCACACATAAGCATCACACATGAACACCAGGATTTTAGGTGGAAATCCAAGTCGGGAGAAAACCACCACTGCCGTTGTCTCAGCCTTCAATATTTTATTATAAAGAAAACATATTACAACTATGTACTGGCACAAACTCATACCAGTACACAGGCACCCACCTCCGCTCGTTTACCAGCCTCTCCTGGAAGGGAGTTACGACCCCTTGCTCTCGTTTACCACCCTCTCCTGGAAGGGAGCTACGACCCCCTGCTCTCGTTTACCAGCCTCACCTGGAAGGGAGCTACAACCCCCTGACTGAAGGCTACAACCCTCAGCACCACGATGGACCACGTTTCATCAATTTTCACACTGGATCCAAAAGCTTTCTTTATAGCACAACTTGCATGCCACTTTTCATCATATTTTCAGACTGGACCCACTCCATACATTTAAGCTCAATCATACATCAAAATGGATACTTATCAATTCAGACAACCCAGATCAGATAGCAGTAACACAACAGAACAGATCAGACATTTCATACTTCATTCTTCAGCAAACCCTAGTTTTTCATACGCGCTTTCCTTTTACTGATCCGGTGTATATACACGCCTTCATGCATATAAACCCGCGTATACCTATACACATACTTCAAAACTGATTTCACTACCCATACGCGTTTTTGCTTTATAGAACCCGCGTATATACGTGCTTCCACCGTAATAAACTAGCGTATATATCTTCAATTATTACAGAGCAGCATACTTCTTCAAATCAGATATTTCGTTCAGATTTGACTCTTCACTTCAGACAGATGTTCGCCTCATCTCAGATTTAAAAATTCCACAAACAGATCTAGAAGATACAAATACATTTCAGATCTAGATAACCTTCTTCATCAATTTCTTCATAGGTGCATCACAGATTCAGATCTATCATAAAACTATTACCCTTTCCATACAGACATACTTCAGAGTGAAGTATTCATTCAAACCCAGACTCATGCACACTCTTTGCACAATAATTTTCTTCTCCTTATATAGGTTTACCCTTTATCAATACAATGAGCCAAAACCACACCTCTTTCGATGGTATTCCTGGACGGGGTGAAATAGACAACCCAGCGCTCAATACAATGGGTCAATACCATGGTAGTAACCCTTGGTTTTACACATTGAGAGCGCATTTGACCATACGCGACTTGGCACGTTATTTCCCACGTGCATACGCTACTTCTATTAAGCAAACCCGCGTATGCCTTGTGACATACACTTTTCATCATTACTCTTGCACATACTGATATTTCTTACTTCTGCAACTTCTGTACTACTTGTAGAACATCAGATTTACATCATTAATTAGTATATCAAGTCAGTTTCCATCAAGTACAACTTCATCAAGTAGGTTGCCATTATCTTCTTCAAGTGTTGCCATCATCTTCATCAAGTGGGTTGCCATCAAGGACAACACATTGCATCATATGAGGAGCTTGCTTGTACTATGTTGATGAGGCATTTTACATGTTCATTATTTTGTTTTTGCTCCAAGATCCACATGTTGATAAGGCAAGAAGGCTGCAAAGTCCTTGTTTCTATGGCTTCTTTTGGGTGAGTATGGTTGCTACCAAATAGCCCATTATTTTCTGAATCATGCCTTGGATTTCAATGTTATGTTCCATCAAGAGAAGGCATGTACAATTTTGTTTCATTTGAGAAGGTATGGCCACCACATGACATCTCCTATGTCTATGTGTTTTGCATGTTGAGAAATTTGGCATGATCATCTCAAGATGTGCATTGATGATGGTGCTTTGTATTGGGCTGAAGTGACATATCATATGTCCATTAGCATGGTTTAATTTCATAATGCACATAAGAAGGAAAGAGGGTAGCAAGATCCCTTGTTGCTTTGATGCTTTAGAATGAGTATGGTGACCACCCCATGACTCATAATTTTCTGGTTCATGCCTTATGTATCAAAGATAACTTGCAGCAAAGAAGGCATGCACATCATATTTTGGGAAGCATGGCTTGTCCATCTTACATGGAGGAGATGGAGGATGGTAGCAAGGGGCCTTGCTCTGGTGGTTGATTTTCGGAGAATATGGTTTGAAATATGTGTTTACCCATATTACTCCTTTCCTTCCTCTTTGCATAACAATGAAATGATGGAGTTTGGATCCAACAAGGCCAACAGAGCTAAGAATGGAGGCATAGCAATGCTTATTCAAGTTCACAAACATGGGATGGAGGAATGTTCTGCATAATGAGGCTTTTCCCTTACGGGAGGAGCTACCTCACTTTATGTCTCTCATGTGTTTGTGATGGTGTTGGACATCATGTATTTGTCATCTTGTGCTTCATGGTAAGAAGAGGACACCTAACCTCACAGTTGGAAGTCATATCATGCATTGGTAGAAGACAAATTTGGAACCAAACATACATGACCTATTGCATAAAATAGAGGAAGCCTTCCTTATGTGGATGGAATTTGGAGGGAATAGTTGGTTTGCGTCTACAATAAGAGTTGCTTGAGGGCAAGAAACATTTTTCCAGGGGAGACTGTAATATTCCAAATTTTTACAGCTCATGGGAATATTCCATTTTATTATCAGTTTTCTTTATTCATGAATAAAAGTATGTGAAGGAGGTTTATTAAACTCCTAAGTTAATAATAAATACATGCCCAATGTGAAAGGGGACAAATCTGGGCTATTATATTAAACACCCCTAAGTGTGAAAAGGGGAAATTCATTTGAATGGGTCAAACTTGGCCCCACCTACAAAACAGTTTGGAGGGAAGCTTATCCTTCAAGCACAACGTACTTCTAGAAGAGGATCTCTCTAGTGTGAAAGAGGATAAGTTGAAGAATATGGTTTAGGGTTTTGGAAAGCCCTCATGTTATAAATAGAAGGAGAGGCAACAAGAAAAGGTTGTTGAAGAATTTTAGAAGTATTTGCAGCAACTCTAGTCTCTTGGCTGTTTAGCCTAAGGGAAGAAGACCTCCTATTTAGGAATCCTCTCTCCTTCCATGGAGTAGCTCTTTGGAGGATATTGTGATTCATATCTCCACTATCCGGAATTATTGCCAAGCTTCATCTCTATAGCAGCGCTGGTCCTGTTAAGGGTTTTGCAGTTGCTTGTGAGTTGCAGCAATTGGGCGAACTAGATCTGTAAGATCTAGTTGTTCAAAGGAGATTTCTCTCATGGAGGGTGTGTTGTGACCACCCGAAAGAGGATATCACTCTCATTTTGATTTCAGATCTATAATTTTTATCTACTGTATCATTTCATTCTAGCTACTGCACATTCCCTTCCAGGAACTGCATTATTTTCATGTACATGTTTCGCTAGTGTCTACATTTCTCATTGTACTGGATCTAAGGTGATTGAGGCTTGCCTCTCATATTGAAGATTTTTAAAGGAGCTTGATGATCTATTCATGTTCAGATCTTATATCTAATGTAATGAAATCCATCTTGAGAAATCTCTGAGGTTTTCTGTAGTTAAGTGTATTAAAATCTAGATCTACACTTTATTATGCATTATTTTGATAAAACCCCAAGGGGATCTTGTTAAGAAGGCTGAGTAGTTTCTAGATCTAGTATTTATATGATGTTTCAGTCATTTATCAGTTGTAGATAATATTTTTAACCTACAATATCTGAAGCTCCTCATATAGGACGTTGTCAAGTCTTTCTGCAACTTTTCCATGCATTACTGCTATAATTTCTGAAGGATTCTTTCTCCTTCTTCATGTAAATTCTAATGCTTCTACAAAGGAACTTCATTATGGATATATTTTCTTGCTACCATACTGTAATATGAGTTTCATGGCTGATTTCCAGTGACTTCTAGTAGAAAATGCGCAATTCTTGAAGGAGGGTTTGTCTATTAACCCAGCTCTCCCCTTTAGCTGATTTCAGCTAGTGTTGATTGTGGGAGATCTGTTTAAGCCATATAAACTCATTTTTTTTCTAAAAATATGCATAGAGGTCCCACATAGCATAAAATAAGGGAACCTAGCCCTGTTCTACGTTATTTTTACACTGGCTTGCTTATACATCATCCTCTTTGAGCCTATTGCATATTTTCCTGAGAGTGGAATTTCCTGCTTCTTCCTTGTTTGGTTTTTGCTTCTCCTTGGATCCATTTTTTAGATCTGAAGATCTAAGGTTCCTAAGAGTAGAAAAATATAAGAGGAGTGTGTCATTCCCACACTTTTTATGTTTCACCAATATTCTATAAACAAAGTTTGGAACGGGCCAGGAAGCCTCTGGATTTCACCCTTTCTTGTGAAGGTGATGCATCCGGTAAATTCCCTACCAGTTTATCTCTGGTTTATATATATTGGTTTAATTCCATATTGTTGTGATTCCATAGTGTAATATCTTAAGATATTCCCTACTAAGCTTATTTTCCCCATTTGGAATATTACAGTGGTATCAGAGTATGATCTCTAGCACAGCCTGTGAGATCAAGCTACCAGTGGATTAATGAGCAGAATCAGAGATCAACTTGATGGAGTATATGAGATTATTCTCATCATTTTCCAGATCTAAGAAGGGCCTCTCCCAAGAGGTAAATCTGAAGAGATAAAGAAGAAGCACCGAGACTCCTAGAGGGTTTTGAGAAGAAGCAAGTTGCAGTAAGAGCTACATGAGATTTCAGGAAGAAGAAAGAAGCCATAGCACTTCCTATCAGCAAAGAAGAAGACCGGATAACCCTAGATCTCCTCATATACCCACTATGCCAACTTTGTTTGAAGAAGCTGAGAGGTGTAGCAATGAATAAGAGTGATGCAAAGAAACTCCTAAAGGGTTTCAAGATGAAGAGCAAGAACCATACACTTCCTGTTATCACAAGGCAGAGGGAATGACTTAAGAAGAGATATCATTGCTTATTTTTCAAGCATTGAAGAGTATTGAGAAAAATCTCAAGGACTTTGAAGAGAAGAGGAAAAAGAAGAGCTACAAAGAGACATCTCCCAAGGAAACAAAGGAGAATGTCAATCTTGACACTTTGGTCAAGAGGTCCCCATTTTCACTACCTACTACTAAGGAGCTTGCATCTAGAGAAGAGGCACTTGCATATTTGCAAGGTGGTATTGGGTTCTTAACATATGGGGTCCCATGCATGAATCAGGAGATGCATGAGGAGGAGAAGAAAGATTCCAAAACTAGTATACTTGAAGAAAGGAGGCCATCATTCTTACCAGCAGTTGGAGGCATCATTGATCCAGATGGAGGAAATATTGTGTTCTGTCAAGAGGTTCCCACATATCAGTTGATCCAAGGTATGCGTGAGATTTTACCACATATTATTTCAAGATCCATGCATAGCCAATGGTTAGATCAAAGTGTTGATTTGAAGAAAAGGTATATCACAACGCTGCCACATAGTGGCTGTGACAAAGAGGCTTCATCATTCTTGGAGCTTGTTGAAGGTATTGATGTAGATCCAAAGCTTCACTAGTTTTGGAAGATCATACATGAGAGGAAGGTCTCACTAAGAGATCTCAAAAAAGGTGCATTTCAGTATTCCAGTGTGTTGAAGGAGATGGTATTCTGCAAGTGGAGAATGCCATGATTATGCAACACATCATTCAACTTCCATATTTGAGTGAGTGGATGAGGATGGTGAGCAAGCGGTCACATGATCACTTGCAAACATATATGGACTAGAAGTATTGGTTACGCTGGTTTCCTTTGGGAGAATCCTATCACTCTCCAAAGGTGCCTATTTTTATGATCTATGCCTTGAAGAATGGTCATGAAAATGGTCATGAAATGAATTAGGAGGCATGCAAACGCCGGTTTCCTTGGGGTGGGCATGATCTCTACCCAAAATATTCTCATTCTCTTATCTCATGCTTGGTACATCATTAGTGGATTATATGAAGAGGAAGCATGGATGATGTGGTTGTTAGAAGGAGAGTTGGAAATCACAAAGTTAAATCTTATTTCCATGTATTCACCTATGCTTGAAGTATGTCTCATATGTCCACATGCATTTCTGTTGGAGGTATATTTCATGCATGAAATTTGGCTCGGGAGGAGGGATGACTCCCACATGATGTGGTATGAGGAGCTTGCTTGTACTATGTTGATGAGGAATTTTACATGTTAATTATTGTGTTGTTGCTCCAAGATCCACATGTTGATGAGGCAAGAAGGCTGCAAAGTCCTTGTTGCTATGGCTACTTTTGGGTGAGTATGGTTGCTACCCAATAGCCCATTATTTTCTGAATCATGCCTTGGATTTCAATGTTATGTTGCAGCAAGAGAAGGCATGTACAATTTTGTTTCACTTTAGAATGTATGGCCACCACATGACATCTCCTATGTCTATGTGTTTGGCATGGTGAGAAATTTGGCATGATCATCTCAAGATTGGAATTGATGATGGTGCTTTGTATTGGGCTGATGTGACATATCATATGTCCATTAGCATGGTTTAATTTCATAATGCACATAAGAAGGAAATAGGGAAGCAAGATCCCTTGTTTCTTTGATGCTTTTGAATGAGTATGGTGACCACCCCACGACTCATAATTTTCTGGTTCATGCCTTATGTATCAAATATAACTTGCAACAAAGAAGGCATGCGCATCATATTTTGGGAAGCATGGCTTGTCCATATTACATGGAGGAGATGGAGGATGGTAGCAAAGGGCCTTGCTCTGGTGGTTGATTTTGGGAGAATATGGTTTGACATCGTTGTTTACCCATATTACTCTTTTCCTTCTTCTTTGCATAACGATGAAATGATGGATTTTGGATCCAACAAGACCAACAGGGCTAAGAATGGAGGCATAGCAATGCTTATTCAAGTTCACAAACATGGGATGGAGGAATGTTCTGCATAATGAGGCTTGTCCTTTATGGGAGGAGCTACCTTATTTTATGTCTCTCATGTGCTTTTGATGGTGTTGGACATCATGTATTTGTCATCTTGTGCTTCATGGTAAGAAGAGGACACCTAACCTCACAGTTGGAAGTCATATCATGCATTGGTAGAAGACAAATTTGGAACCAAATATACATGACCTATTGCATCAAATAGAGGAAGCCTTCCTTATGTGGATGGAATTTGGAGGGAATAGTTGGTTTGCATCTACAATAAGAGTTTCTTGAGGGCAAGCAACATTTTTTCAGGGGAGACTGTAATATTCAAAATTTTTGCAACTCATGGGAATATTACATTTTATTATCAGTTTTCTTTATTCATGAATAAAAGTATGTGAAGGAGGTTTATTAAACTCCTAAGTTAAGAATAAATACATACCCAATGTGAAAGGGGACAAATATGGGCTATTATATTAAACACCCCTAAGTGTGAAAAGGGGAAATTCATTTGAATGGGTCAAACTTGGCCCCACGTACAACGTAGTTTGGAGGGAAGCTTATCCTTCAAGAACAACGTACTTCTAGAAGAGGATCTCTCTAGTGTGAAAGAGGATAAGTTGAAGAATATGGTTTAGGTTTTTGGCAAGCCCTCATGTTATAAATAGAAGGAGAGGCAGCAAGAAAAGGATGTTGAATAATTTTAGAAGTTGCTGCAGCAACTCTAGTCTCTTGGTTGTTCAGCCTAAGGGAAGAGGATCTCATGTTTAGGAATCCTCTCTCCTTCCATGGAGTAGCTCTTTGGAGGAGATTGTGATGCATCTCTCCACTATCCAGCATTATGGCCAAGCTTCATCTCTATATTAGTGCTGGTCCTGTTGAGGGTTTTGCAGCTGCTTGTGAGTTGCAGCAAGTGGGGGAACTAGATCTGCAAGATCTAGTTGTTCAGAGGAAATTTCTCTCAGGGAGGGTGTCTTGTGACCACCGGAAAGAGGATATCACTCTCATTTTGATTTTAGATCTGTAATTTTTATCTGCTGTATCATTCCATTCCAGCTATTGTGCAGTCCCTTCCACGAACTGCGTTATTTTCATGTACATGTTTCGCTAGTGTCTAGATTTCTCATTGTACTAGATCTCGGGTGATTGAGGCTTGCCTCTCATCTTGAAGATTTGTAAAGGAGTTTGATGATATATTCATGTTCAGATATGATATCTAATGTAATGAAATCCATATTCAGAAATATCTAAATTTTTCTGCAGTTTAGTGTATTAAAAGCTAGATCTACACTTTATTATGCATTATTTTGATAAAACCCCAAGGGGATCTTGTTAAGAAGGCTGAGTATTTTCGAGATCTGGTATGGATCTAATGTTTTAGTCATTTATCAGTTTTATATCTAAGTTTTAACCTATATCAGCTGAAGCTCCTCATATAGAATGTTGTCAAGTCTTTCTACAGTTTTTCCATGCGTTACTGCTATAATTTTTGAAGGATTCTTACTCCTGCTTCATGTAAATTCTAATGCTTCTACAAGGGAACTTCATTATGGATATTTTTTATTGCTGCCATACTATAATATGAGTTTCACGGCCAATTTCCAGTGACTTCCAGCAGAAACTGCGCAATTCCTGAAGGAGGGTTTCTCTATTAACCCAACTCTCTCCTTTAGCTGATTTTTAGCTAGTGTTGATTGTGGGAGATCTGTTTAAGTCCTCTAAACTAATTTTTTTTTTTCTGAAAATATGCATGGAGGTCGCACATAGCATAAAATAAGGGAACCTAGTCCTGGTCTACATTATTTTTACACTGGCTTGCTTATACAACATCCTCCTTGAGCCTATTACAGATTTTCCTAAGAGTGGAATTTCCTGCTTCTTCCTTGTTTGGATTTTTCTTCTCCTTGGATCCATTGTTTAGATCTAAAAATATAAGGTTCCTAAGATAAGAAATATCTAAGAGGATTTTTTCATTCCCACACTTGCTGTGTTTCACCAATCTTCTATAGACAGAGTCTGGAACATGCCAGGAAGCCTCTGTATTTCACCCTTCCTTGTGAAGGTGATGCATCCGGTAAATGCCCTACCACTCTATCTATGGTATATATATATTGGTGTAATTCCATATTATTTTGATTCCATAGTGGAATATATTAAGATATTCCCTACTGATCTTATTTTCCCCATTTGGAATATTACAATAAAGTCCTTAAGCAGCAAAATAAATCAATGCCTATGTGAACAAGGCTAAATCTGGGCTGCCTTAATAAAATTACCTCAAGTGTAAAAAGGGATTGTGAAAATTTACTGGGTCAATAGGACCAAATCCACATCATTGTCTAGATGCAATGAACCTAGAGAGGAAACGTGGTTCTAGTTGGAGGGTTCCAATGTGAAAGGAGCTAAACCTTTTGAGATGGTTTAGGGTTTGCAAGGCTTTCATCCTATAAATGAAAGAGGAGAGCAGCATGAGAAGGTTGTTGATTATATTGTATTGGAAGGATTTTCCTATTTAGACACTCCTCATTCTCTAGCTGTTTAACTGAGAATTGTGCTGCTTAGCATAAGGATATCCTGTTTAGGATTCCTCCTCTTTCCTTGAGAGGCCTCTTGGAAGAGTCTTGCTATTCTTGGTCCATTATCAGGAATTTGGTCCAGGTTCTTCTTCCAACTAAAATTCATATCTTGTTGACGGTTTGGTTGTCCTTGTGAGCAGCAGCAAGTGGAAGGCTAGATCTGCTCAGATCTAGATTGTACTAGTGCCACTTCCCAGTGAGTGTGTCTTTTAACCTCTTGGAAGAGTGCATTAGCATATTTAGCTTCATATCTTCATCTTAGCATCAGGCCAACCTGAGCTCCAAGCCTACAGCACAATTTTTTCCCTAGATCTGCATTATTTTTCAAGAGGAGAGTTGCAGGGTGTTTGGAAACTATTTGGAGGAGAGATCTCTGGTGTAGAGGATTCTTCATCTCACTGTGGTGATCCACAGATTAGCCAACTAATCCATGTATGTTTTAGATATGTTTTACTAACTGCTACATCTACTTCAAAAATTCTGAATCATTCTACAGATCTGCTACAGTAGATCTCACATCTACTCCTGTACATTCATGTTTTGCTGAAAACCCCAAGGGGTATGCAAAATAGAGACAGTCTAGTGTACATATCTGATATAGATCTAATATTTTGTACACATATCTATCCTAGATCTGAGTTGTAACCTAAAACTACTATTTATTCATAAAAATAACATTGTCATGGCTTTGTAGTGAAATACATTTGTTGCAACACCTCTTTTAAAGGGTTTTTCTCCATAAAGTCTCTTTCCTTCTCATGTACATTGATTGGGATTTACTGTAAATATGATTTATCATTGTATAAGATATTTTCAAGCTATCATATTGGCCCACTGCTACAGCTATGTAGATCTGCATTATTTTTTAGGTAGTGTTCTTTTATACTATTGTAGTCCCTTCATTGGGCAATTTCTTAAGACAACTAGGTGTGGGAGATTTGTTTAGCCCACTTAGAAGGATTTATTTTTGATACCCTCTTGAATTTAGGACTTGGATACTGATATATAAGGTATCCAAGGGCTGATTTAAAGAGCTATAGCAGCCATTCTTGAAAAAGTCAATTTTCAGGCATGCCTTGCTAGTACTCCCGGTTTTGGGATATTATACTTGGAAATGATTCAATAGAGTGAAACCAAGGAAATTTTGGTGAGCCCATGTTCCTTTGAGTACGAATTGATATATTGTTTTCAAAACCTTTCTTTAAATTATGCTTAGTAGAGTCTAAAACTAGAGAGGTTTATGGTATGCCCTGCCCTTTGGTCTTCCTTGAAATGTTGCTTTGAAGAGTCTTTTGAGAGTGATGCCAAAAGCAGATTAGATTATTTCTATTTGACCTTAGGTTGCTCTTATTGTTTTCTTATATTTTTTCTTTATGTGAAAGTAGTCTTTTGATTGCTGGATTTTTTTATGAAAGGATGGTTATTAAAAGTCTGTCCAAAGAGATCTATGGTTTGCCCTGTCCTTTGACTTGATCCAAACAGTTACCCGTAAAGGCTTTTCTTGTCTAACTAGAGCTAGAATATTCTTAACTAAATATAGCTCTACTTCCTTCACAACTTATTATTGTTTAATATCACAACTTAATCTAAAGAATCCATTTGATATAGTTAGCTTTCCCTATAAATTCCCTTGCAGATTTGATGAACAATTAAATCCTTTTATGACTCCATAGCCCAATGGATTGATGTTTTCTCACAGTCTATTTACTCAGCTAAACTATTCCCTCAATCAGTCACACTATTGATCCTTCAATCTATCATTTAATCCAACGAAAGCAACAAGTCCTTAGAACTTCATAACTAGCCTAAAATATTAAACAAAGAGCACAAAGATATATCAATTGAAAACACCTTTATAGAGAGATCTCTCTCTGAAGTCCAAGGGACACATGTGGAATGTGAATAGTCACATATGTAATGCAATAATTTAGGTATATAATATGAACAGTCATAGAATTCAAAGAGTCACGAGGAAGCTAAAAGGTCATTGTTACTTTTATAAATATCTCCTCATAGCTCAAGCAAGGGGCTTGGGTTCTTGGAGTCTTGTCTTGGGTTCTCTTGTATCACATAGGAGATAGATCATTATTTGGAGACGCAGGTTGTGGCTTCATGCTCCACTGTTGGAAATAGTGTTTCATTCATGCAACAATGTACTTGGGATCTTTCACTCTTAATAAGAAGCTCGATGATAAAATACTTCTTCTTACATGTATCATAGATATAGTTTCACTATTCTAGCTATGTTTATGGTATATGTTGATTTAATTACATATTAACTGAATGAAATAATTTTTTCCTTAGCTATTGATGTTTTTAAATCAGTGATGTTATGTTTTAAAGAGCATTTTTTATTATGTGGACTAATCTCTATGAATTAAAAAAATCTTTCTCTTCCTTCATGGGTTCCCGTTTACGATAACACAATTATTTTTCTAACCGGTGGCTCATTTTCTATACTAGTTGTGGATGTTCCCTCGTGCACCTTATATTAGATGCCTCACAAATGTCACATACTTTATACCCTAAAGAGGTGTTTCCCTCTCTTGTGTGTAATCATAACCAAGGAATAAATATGAAAACTTTCCAACTATAACTTCCTCCTCTCACACCTACCCAAGTTCACTGACCCACCAGGGTAAATATGTGATAAAGAGTTACTATGATATTACTCAACTTCATAGGTACAATTAAGGAAGTGGAATCATCCAATCAAAATTTTCTTACAACCCTCAGGAACTATAGGACCCCCAGGAGCTAACCAACCATTCCATGTGCCCAACCCTTGAGTTAACTTGAATTCTTAATGATCTGGAATCATAGTCACTCACATGACAAGGAAATACAATGAATGTAACCCTACAGTAACTCCCATAAGCCTAATTCCTAGTGATTGTAGACTAAATTATTTCGGTTTGTGCTAGTGACCCCAAGATCTAAGCCACCTTTTTAGGGATATATAGACCACTGCCCAGAACTTGATGAAACTCTCATAAATGATAAATGACACAAACATAAATCCTTTGATTAAAAATTTAATTAAGGACTTAACCTAACCCATCCTAACCATGACATGCATTTCTCTAAACACATCATGAACATGTAATCTACAAGTCATAATTACATATATGAACATAGGGGTCTCATACTTATCTAAAAATCGTCAAGAAGGTCCGATGCCTTCTCTGAATTGTTGCATTATCATCTATTAGTGCATACATTCATTAATCGTTCATTTACCAATCAAAAAATGATGAGATCCATAACTAAATTCTGTCATAAAACCATGGTTATAACCAAAATATAACCTGAATAATAACAATGATATAACAACCATCAAAACCACATAATAACAATTATAAATACACATGAAGTATAAGGGTAAAATAGCTCTTATTAACATATGAAAAATCCAACCAAATTAGGGACTTCCATATGTTACACCAATTTTTGGTCATCCAACCTGTTACTATTATATGGACCAAAGTACACCATGTAAGACCAATTTTACCTTAAGTAAAATTTCTTTCACTATGAAAAATAACTTAATAATCCTTAATTTATTAACTTGTTTATGGTCTAAATAAGAAACCCCATGAGGAAATATTGAATAAATCCATATTTGTTTGATTCTCCTCAAGGAATAATTAGTTAAACAATAGTTTAATTAATATTCTTGGTCATGTTTAACCCAAAACAAGAAAATTAATTAGATAAATCATTATTTGTCTTATTATTTTCTAGGAATAATTATTTAAACCTTATTTAAATAATATTCCTTGTTAATTTTGACTAAATCATTTATAAATAATTGAATAAATCACTATTTATTTAATTATTACTCAGCCACATCTTTATATAATAAAAAAATCATTTATTTATTTATTATTTACAAATAAAGGGATTTGACCAAATTGAAATCCTTTTTCCTTCCAACAAATATAATAAAATATTCCATAAATGTTGGATCTAGATTTGGTTAAAAATATTTTAATTATGCACCAATATCTAAACTAACTCTATATTTTGTTATAAATAGAAGAGGTTTTCCATTCAATCACTACCTTTTGTTGCCTAAAGATAACTCTGCCTCTATACTTTTGGTCTGACTTTGATCCTCCATCATTGTCATATTTTGCTACAATTTTTCTTATGATCTCCCTTTGAGTTCCATTTTTTGTCTGGGTTTTCTACACCATAAAGAGAGAGAGATATTAGATCTGAAGTGATGAGAACTTACAAGAACCCATCCCATTGAGGGGGACTGGTAGCATATTTCTATGTTCCCTTCCCAGATGTCAAAAATACAAAAAATTCTTTAAAAATATTATTGTCTTGTCTATTGGATGCATGGAGCAAATCTCGCTTTTATTTACTACTTAATGTCTTTTAATACATAGATATAGGTTTTGTAGCATTTATTTTGGTCAACTAACTGCAGATCTAAAGAAATCTGTAGCCATCTTTGATGTTAGGGCTATTTTTTATGCACAGCTAAAGTGAGCTCTTTTCGTACACTTGCGATTAGAATTCATCCTAACAACTGGAGACTCCACAAGGGTTTATGATTAATACCTCTGTCATTTTTCATATCCTTGCATGACCAACTGCTTCAAATCCTATGATTTTTCTTCAGTTTCTTGTTTTTATTTTCTTGATGTTGTTTTTAACGTATAAAACCCTAAAATAGTAAAAATTCTCACTTCCGTGTGTTTTTGGACCTATTGCGTACGTGACAGGTATGATCCACAGCTAAGAAGTGCAGGTCACACTTTTTGGGTCAAAACCTTAGACCTGTACCTTCAAAGCGTCGAAAACATCCCCAAACCTGCGACCTCTACAGAAATTAGGTCAGAAATTGCGACCTAAAATTTTTGCGGGAATTTTTTCTAATTATTTTCTGGGTTTGTTTGGGCCTCTATTCAAGGTTGCCTGAACTCTGTCTCCACCTGTTTTGGAACTGTACTTGCTCTGTTTTACTGATCAAAGTGGGAGCCTAGCCCCCTAGGGGTTCAATACCCTTCCAACTTTCTAGAAGGAGTTTAGCTGAAGTAGGTCGTCTGAAATTTCAGTGTGTTCAACCATTTTTATGATCTAATCCCTTAACTTCATATCCATTTTATATTGGTTATTAGTGGATTCAAAACACCTATTTTCAGTTTTGTTTGATCCTCCTCTAGGGTCCCCTTCATATTCCTTCAGGTTGTAACCTTTCGCCACCTCATTTGCAACACTTTTCCCTCTAGTTTTTTGCTATTTTCTGCACCTATTTCCTATAGATCTAACCTTTAGATCATTTTCCCTCCTGAATTTAAATCCATTGGATATTTTGGTGTGTTTTAAAAATATTTTTTGCCCACCCATAGACTAGTTGTTGAGAGGCCTACCTCCTTGGGTTTAGATTCATGCATATTTAGCTATTTATTTTTTGTTATATTCAGTTTAATTTATTGTTATTTGTAGATTTACTTACAGTTATACAGTACACATTTTATTTTTCTCTACAAATGTCTGGGTTTAAAAATTAAAATTAACACACACATCCTAAGTGAAGAAGAGCCTGGTTAGCACCGCCAGGCAAAGACTATGACATTGTAATCAATTGATCTTGCACCTCTCTGCCCTTGTTTTGACATTGTAATCATTTGATCCTGCACCTCCTTTCCCTTGTTGGTCTCTCTTTCTTTTGTGATCTGTGTTTTTTCTTTCATGATTGCGCCCCCAAGGCGTTTATCTCGGAGACTTCTTGGCCTTCATCCTTAGTTTCCGTTAGGAAGATATAGTCCTCCACGTAGGATTCAAGTTATTCATCCACCGAGTCCTCATTTTGAATCCACTTCTGGCTCATTGGGTTCCCCTTCTGGTTCCATTCTAGGTTCTCCCTCTATCACCTTCACCACGTCTAGTTCAGGACATAATTCTAGTGGTAGCCCCAACCCTAATGATGGGAATACTACTAGTGGGACCACAATAGGAACTATCCCGGCTGCTCCCTTGCTCCCTTATATGGTGGGCCTCAGTCTTCCTGATTTTAACCAATTTATCAATGACCCCATATTCCATGACACTAGTTGGCTTACTATGCCAACCAAGCTTGCTTCTGAAATCCCCAAGTTTGAAGGTATTGCTAGAGAAGATCCTACAAACCATGTTCGATCTTTCCACATGTGGTGTTTGTCTAACACCATCACCGACGACTCTGTCTGTCTTCAGTTGTTCCAACGTATGCTTACTGGAGAGGCTTCTAAGTGGTATGTTGACCAAGCCTCCTCCTGTCATACCACTTTTGTGACTCTTGCCCGGGATTTTCTATCTTACTTCGAGCTTCCCCTTCGTTATGAAACTGGTAACAAAATTTTGACCTCTTTCCATCAATCGCCTGCAACCCACCTATCCGACCATGTTTAGGAATGGAGAAGAAGAAAGAGCCTATGTCGAGCCCCTATTTGCCTACTATTGGCAAAGATGTCGCATCCAATTTCCCTCAGATCGAAGAAGATACTCTCCAGATTGCATTAAAATATGACTTGATCTATGCACAGTCTGGTTATGTTTATACCGTCTTACTTGATCTCCCTAGACCTAGTGGTGCTAACGCACTAGGGGCATCCCATGCTGCCGACAGTATTGTTGGAGCCCTTTCTCATCCATATGCTCATTGTCCCATGGGTTATGGTTTCCCTCAGGTAGGGGCCAACTCCTTTAGCACCTTCCCCCCCTCCTGGTAGCATGTATCTAGGATATGGCATGCCTCCTCCTTTTGCCCAAACTATTTACCACAATGTTTCCCAACCTCCTTATTATCTGTAGCTGCAGCCTGGTGCTCCATATCCTCTAGCATTAGCACCCCTACCTCCCTTGCCTTCTCAACCCCCACAACAACAACCACCATCACCCCAAGGGTAGGAGTATGCACAACAGGGCGCGACTAATCCTCCAACTTCCAAAAAGAAGAGGAAAGACACCCAAAATCAATCTGCTCCTGGTAATCTAGGACCTAATCCCCAAAGGAATGGACTTAACACTGCTAACCAGCAATAAGGCACTCAGCCTAAGTAATACAAGCATGTTTGCACGAATAAGCCTTGTTCTTGTTGTGGTGTCTATGGTCATTACACCCACAATTGTCCTCTTTTACCACAAATGCATCAGATGTGGGAGACTCAAGTAGCATCGCGAGGATAGAAAGCCTCCCCTTTGGTTCCTCTCAATGCTACACCTATCCAGTCGGATGTGTTTACCAATCCTTTCCCTCAGCAAGGATTCGTTGTTACCCAACCACCTGAAGGTTAGGTGGCCACTCAAAGTCCTCCATATGGTACCTCTGATTACTAGATTCACATGATGAACTTTGACCAACCCATTTCTATTGGCCTCAACCTTCAGACTTGGTCCCATCAATACAATAAGCCTCCTGCTACATCTTATTAGGTGTGGAGCCTGGTTATCTTGTTTACTTTGTATCATAGCATTGGACCCATGTACCTTAAATGGGGCGGAAACACCGCCCATAAATTAATCGCTGCAATGGAGGGTCCAGTAAAGGCAGCAATCCATGGAGTCTCGCGTGGGGTTTTGGGCGTTGCCTCGAAGCTAAAAATAAATGTAAAATTTCCTTGTAAAAGTATAGTAATTTCTAGTCAATCTGGGCCGTTCATTAGGCAAATGATCTGACAATAGAAGTTATGTTTAGTTTATGGTTTTTTTCCCTAGAAGGCAACCCCTCACTTTTATGAGAGTATTGTATTGTGGCTGTGTATGGTATGTGTATTCTCAGAGCAAGAAACAGATAGGGGAGACTGTGAGAGAGAATAGATGATATTATAATGGATCTTCTATAGGTTGTGTCTCTTCATTTTGCTAGATAATAGAAAGGAAGGACTAGCTGTTTAGGGTGGACGTAGCCAAAACTGGGTGAACCACGTATATCTGTGTCTCTCTGGTTTTATGTGTTTTGTGTGTTTGTATTTTCTGCATATTTTATGTGTTGCATTGCTCCTTAATATATAATTTTTTAACAACTAGTATTAGATCCAAAGGTATATTTGGCTGATAAACTCGTAGGAAAGAAGGGTTCCTTGTTCGAGTGGGAGAAATGGAAGAAGATGGTAAGTTTAGGGTCGAGAAATTTAACGGCCAAAACTTCCCGCTGTGGAAGATGCAGATGGAAGATTATCTGTATCAGAAAGATTTGTACCTACCATTGAGTGGAAAAACAAATAAGCTGGCAGCCATGACAGACGCGAAATGGAACATTCTCGATAGAAAGGCACTGCAATGATATCAGTTGGTGCCTGCAAGGTCGGGCCACCTTCAATATTTTGAAGGAAAAAACAATGAGGGTTTGATGCGTATTATCGATTTAAACTATATGAGAAACCCTCGGTTTCAAATGTATATTTTATGAAAAAACTTTTTAATACGAATATGTCTAATCGTGGATCTCGCGTACTATTTAAATCATTTTAATGATGCTGATTAGCCTGCTAATTTAGGGGTAAACTTTGATGATGAAGTTAGAGCTCGTTATTCTTGTGCTCATTTCCAGAGAGTTGGAATGGTTTAGTAATGGCCATTAGTAACTCTGTCGCTAGATCTAGTACTTTAAAGTTTGATGATGTTGTTAGTGCTATCCTTAGCAAGGAAATGCGACGGAAAAGCTCCAGTGAGACATCAGGTAATGCTTTGAGTGCAGATTCTAGGGGAAGAAGAATGGAAAGAGGAAAGAGCTCGGGATATCACAGTAAATCAAGGAAAGGCAGATCCAAGTCCAGATCGGGGATAGTGTGCTGGAATTGCGGAAAGAAAGGACACCTAAAGAAAGATTGTAGATCTCAGAAGGGAAAAGAAGGAGACACACAGCAAGAAAACAATCATGAAGCAAATGTGACAGGTGATGTGTTACAAGATGCTTTGATTCTTTCTTTCGAAAATGTTACTGATTCTTGGGTTGTAGATTCAGGGGCTTCATTCCATGCCACACCTGATAAGAAATATTTTCATGACTATGTTTAAGGAGATTTTGGACAAGTTCGTTTGGGTGATGATAAACCCTGTAAAATTGTTGGAATGGGTAAAGTTCTTGTAAAACAACAGAATGGAAACCAATGGCTATTAAAAGAGGTAAGGCATGTTCCATATCTGAAGAAAAATCTAATTTCAACAGGGCAGCTAGGCGGTGAAGGTTGTGTGACAACTTTCACAGATAAAACTTGGAAGGTCACCAAAGGAGCCCTGGTAATAGCAAAAGGCGAAAAGGTTGGTACATTGTATTTATGCAATGGTATTTCTAACTCTGTTAATTCTTTAACTTCCAAAGGAGCAGATGTATCATTATGGCATCATAGGCTCGGACACATGAGTGAGAAGGGGATGAAGATTCTTCACTCAAGAAATTTGTTGCCAGGTTTGAAGAATGTTGATTTGGATTTCTGTGAAAATTACATTTATGGAAAACAAAAGAGAGTCAGATTTCTCAGAGTTGGGAAAGAAAAGAAGAGTGAAAAATTAGAGCTTGTGCATACAGATGTATGGGGACCTGCTCAGGTATCATCTCTTGGTGGCTCTCGTTATTATGTTACTTTTATTGATGATGAAACTAGAAAAACTTGGATTTATTATATTCAAAATAAATCTGATGTATTTGATACTTTCAAGAAATGGAAAGATTTGGTTGAGATTGAGACAGGAAAGAAGTTGAAGTGTCTCAGATCAGACAATGGAGGTGAATATTGCAGCAAAGAGTTTGATAGGTACTGTTCAGAGCATGGAATTCATAGAGAGAAGATAGTTCCAAGAACACCACAAGAAAATGGTGTGTCAGAAAGGATGAACAGAACAATCATGGAGCGTGCAAGGTGCATGAGATTGCATGCAGGATTGCCTTTACAATTTTGGGCAGATGCTGTAGATACTTCTATTTATCTAATAAACATAGGGCCTTCAAGTTCCTTGGATGGTGGTATTCCAGAGGAAGCATGGACAGGTAAAAAGGTAAACTACTCTTTTTTAAAGCCTTTTGGTTGTGAGACCTTTGTCCATATTAATAAAGAAAATAGAACAAAGCTTGAGGCAAAATCAAAGAAATGTACCTTTATTGGATATGGTGCTAATGATTTTGGTTATCGCTTATATGATTATGAAAATCAAAAAATCATTAGGAGCAGAGACGTAATATTCAATGAAAAGGTCTTGTATAAGAATCAACTGCAGGAAAAGAAATAGGAAAAAGAAAGCAAGGAATACACGGTTCTTGATGAGATAACTGAAAAAGTAAAGGTGCCTGAAATAATAATCAACAACCACATCAACAACAACCACCATAATAGCAACAGGCACCTCAAACACCTGAAAGTGGTGTTAGAATATCTACCAGGATAAGTAGACCCCCTGAACAATACTCTCCTTCATTATATTATTTATTGTTGACTGATTCTAGTGAAGCTAAATGTTATGAAGAAGCAATGAAGGTTGAAAGAAGGAAGAAGTGGGAGCTGGCCATGGAAGAAGAGATGGACTCCTTAATGCATAACCAGACTTGGGACTTAGTCAGGTTACCTATAGGTAAAACTACGTTGTAGAATAAATGGGTTTACAGGTTGAAGGAAGAAGATGGAAGGAAAACAGAGGTACAAAGCTAGACTTGTGGTGAAGGGGTTTGCACAGAAGAAGGTATTGATTTTGATGAAATATTTTCTCCTGTTGTTAAGATGACTTCAATCAAAACTATCTTAAGTCTTGTAGCAGCAGAATATTTACATATTGAATAGTTAGATGTAAAGACAACATTTCTCCATAGATATTTGGAGGAAGAGATATACATGCAACAACAAGAAGGATATGAGGTCAAAGGGAAAGAAAAATAGGTGTGCAGGTTAAAGAAGAGCTTGTATGGCTTAAAACAGCCTCCAAGGTAGTGGTATCTAAAATTTTACAAGTTTATGTCTGAACAAGGTTATACTAGATGTCACTCTGATCATTGTGTTTATCTAAAAAGGAAAAATGATGGTAGCTATATTATATTGTTATTGTATGTAGATGACATGCTTGTTGCAGGGTCTAAAATGCAGGAAATAAATGTGCTCAAAAGAAAATTGGCAAATTCATTTTCAATGAAGGATTTGGGAGCTGCAAAACAAATCCTTGGTATGAGGATAACTAGAGACAGGAAAAATCGCAAATTAACACTGTCTCAGAATGAGTACATAGAGAAGGTGTTGAAAAGATTTAATATGTAGAATGCAAAACCAGTTAGTACACCTTTTGCTAGCCATTTCAAACTTAGTAAGGAGATGTGCCCCAAGACCCACGAAGAAATGGAATATATGTCTAAAGTTCCATATGCATCAGTAGTTGGAAGCTTAATGTATGCAATGGTCTGCACAAGGCCTAATATTTCACATGCAGTGGGAGTTGTAAGCAGGTACATGAACAATCCAGGAAAATAAAATTGGATGGCAGTAAAATGGATTCTCAAATATTTGAGATGGACCACAAATCAAGGATTATGCTTTGGTGGTTCAAACATTGCTCTACAGGGATATGTTGATGGAGATATGGCAGGTGAAAGAGATAACAAGAGGAGCAATACAGGATATGTATTTACTGTAGGTGGAACAGCTGTCAGTTGGGTTTCAAAAATCCAAAGTGTTGTTGCAATTTCAACAACAAAAGCAGAGTATGTTGCTGCTACAGAGGCTAGTAAAGAAATGATTTGGTTACAAAGGTTTATGGATGAATTGGATAAGAAGCATGATATGGGCATGTTATACAGTGATAGCCAAAGTGTCATTCATCTTGCAAAGAACTCAAAATTTCATTCCAGGACTAAAAACATACATCTCAAGTACCATTTCATACGGTCAGTATTGGAAGATGGAAAGTTGAAGCTGGAAAAGATACACACTAGCTAGAATCCTGCAGATATGCTAACAAAAGTTATAACCAGGGAGAAAATTAGAATTTTCTCAGTTTCAATTGGTCTTCAAGGATGACGATGAAGATGAGAAACAACTAGGTCCAAAGAAGAGTCATTTTCTAGCAAATGAAGCAGAGGTGGAGTTGCTACAATCAGTATCCAAGTGGGAGATTGTTGGGTGTGGAGCCTGATTATCATGTTTACTTTGTATCACAGCATTGGACCCCTATACCTTAAATGGGGCAGAAACGCCGCCCGTAAATTAATCGCTGCCATGGGGGGTCCAGGGGGGGTGGCAGTGACTTTATGGAGCCCCCCCCTGGAGGGGGGTTTCGGGGGCAGTGCCTCCGAAGCTAAAAACAAATGTAAAATTTCCTTGTAAAAGTATAGTAATTTCTAGTCAATCTGGGTTGTTCATTAGGCAAATGATCTGACGGTAGAAGTTATTTTAGTTTAGGGTTTTTTTCCCTAGAAGGCAACCCCTCGCTTTTATGACGATATTGTATTGCGGCTGTGTATGGTATGTGTATTCTCAGAGCGAGAAAGAGATTGGGGAGACTATGGGAGAGAACAGAGGATATTATAGCGGATCTACTGTAGGTTGTTTCCCTTCATTTTGCTCGATAATATAAAGGAAGGACTGGATGTTCAGGGTGGACGTAGCCCAAACTGGGTGAACCACGTATATCTGTGTCTCTCTGGTTTTATGTGTTTTGTGTGCTTATATTTTCCACATATTTTATGTGTTGCATTGCTCCATAATATATAATTTTCTAACACATCTACCCCTGAGCCCCCTTCTTTAGGTCCCACAAAGCCTCTTTCGACAACCAATGGTCCTTTCTGAAACCCTCAACCTAAGAAAGAGGTTCATATGAAGATCCCCAAGGGACTATTACGTGAAAACGTTGCTTCTGTAAAAGCTGCCCATTTGTATAGTATAGTAGATGATTTGGCCCAATCTCCTGCTACCATCTCAATGCTAGAACTCCTCCAGTTGTTCCCTTCACAATGAAAAGCTCTACTAACTGCCATGGGTGCTAGGGATCCTTCAGATGATCGTTTGATCATCTTCATTTTTGACTGGTCAGAAAATCCCCCCTACCTACTTCTATCGCCATCCAAATCTCTGTCAAGATCTGAAATGGCCATGTCTCCCACTGTATCATTGATGAGGGGACATCCAGCTGTGTGATGTCCACTTTGGTTTGGAAGAAACTCGGATCTCCTGAATTGGCCCCTTCCACTATAACCCTCCGAGCGTGGGATGGCCACTCTTCCCAACCCATTGGCCTGTTCTGCAATTTTTTTATTACTCTTGTGGGAAAGAATATTTGCGTTGATGTATAAGTCATTGATGCCCCCTTAGATTAGAACATTCTGTTGGGTCATAGCTACACTTATGTGATGTCTATTGTCCCATCTATGGTTCACTGCAAGATGTCCTTTCCTCATAATGGAAATATTGTCACCATCGACCAGTTGACATATTACGAACTGAAGTCTCAGATCTCCCCTGAGTCCATCATCTCTTCGGCGTCCAGTAATAAAACCATCAAACCTTCGACCAGTGTCTCACCCGAAGTCTACAAAGGCTCCTCTTTGCTTGGGTCTTTCCTTGGTCTTCCTCCTCCTATCTCTGATCCTAGCTCATCGAATGTTTTCATGATGCAATCGTCTTGGGCTTCCCTCAAGTAGCCCACTTCAACTAGTCAACAACCTGACCCTCCACAACCTACTCCTATCCCTTTGACCAAGCCATCAGGACCTCGTCTTCAAGGCCCTTCATTTGCAGCTGGTATCCATGAGCCTCTCCGCCCTCCTGGCATGGCTCTTCCTAGCCTTAACCATATCAGAGCTATCTCACCTGGCCATTACTTGTCTGGTCAGATATCGTTCCTAGCTCCCCCTCGTGGAGTGTTTTTGGTACCCATTATGGATACCTTATCCCTTCCTAATCTAACCCTGGGGATCCCAGTCTGGTTCATTGATCCCCCAGTCGCTACCCCGCCAGGTCAGCCCAAATCTTACCTTGCTTTAAACCCAGTTAAACTCGTCCCCATGACTCCTCCCCTTGATTTCGTGCCTCAGTCGCCTCAACAGGAACCCACTCCTATTGTGAGAGTTTTGGGAGAGAGGGGAAAAAATCACATGAAGGCACCTAAAGACAAGGGCGCCCCGACCAACCTTGCTCCTCCTTGGCCTCCAAAGTGTACCACCCAGTGTGCTTTGTGTGATGTTGTCGGTCATGCCACCCATACTTCTCTGGAATTGCCTCGCCTTAAGCCCATTTTAAATGAAACATTTCTAGAGTTTGATATCCCTAAGGTCTATATTACTATACCTAATTCAGTCTTGAAACGCAAATCCTTGTGCACAAATCACCCTTGTGCTTTGTGTGATTTTCATGGCCACTAGAATCACCTCTTTCCCCACCTTGAAGAGTACCTCTCCTCTTTGGAAGTGGTCTTCCAATTCGAGGCCAAGGGAAATGAGTCAACTGCTCCCTTATTTGTGCGTTTTACTTTAGAAAAACTAGAGGACATGTCCACTCCCATAGACATTCCCCCTCCACATGTTGAAATGGTAGAGTCTCCAGTCACTGTCCACTACCTGTCATCATCTATGAGATCCATAGTGGAAGTCCCCCCTGGGACTTCCCCTTCTGTTTCGCTTGACATGCCTTCAGGGATCACCTTGGGCTCAAAATTGATGGATCCTTCATCTACTTGTCTTTCTGTCACCCCTTGTGATGATGCGCATGTGAACCTCTCTTCTCATGATGATGAGTCAGGTAGCTTCGCTACGTCAGGTGGTATTTCTTCCACCAATTACCCCATCTTCTATTATGATGACGACATTATGGAAGTAGTCACCACCCCTAACTTTATCTATCCCCACTTACATCGAACCCATGCATTCAAACCACATACACCTTGTGGCCATTACATTGACACCCAATGTTTGGGTAAGGAGGCACCCATATTTGAGAGACCAAGAGAAGAAATTCTCCACAACTCTCCTAGTGTATCTGGTCGTGTCGACTCTATTACCCTTATTCTTCCCCATTTAGAAGAACCTCTAGAGCCCCATATAATTTCAAATCACACTTGGGATGATACCCCTGATCATTCCTTCATCTTACATCATCAACCCAATCCCCTAGATATTTTTGTTGACCAGCCTATGGGTTTTCTAGGAGAGTACCAGTTCATTATCTCCAAATCCACTATTCGGGATAGTGACACCATGTATGAAACCTAGAAACTTAGTCCATTTGCTTCATATATGCAGTAGCAAAAGAGATTGGTAATCCTCCATTCCCTTTCTTGAACTGCATAACCATAACAAAAAAAAATGGCACACCACATGATTAAAATGTGTTTAGATTCCCCTTTTTCTAAATACATTTTGGCATGACCACAACATGGTTGAGGGCACCTATGGCCATCCACCATAAAAAATCCCAGATCTTAGCCAAAACAACATTGAAATCTCCTTTCTATGGTAGGTCACACTTTTCAGGTCATTTCTTGGGACATATTGTAGTTTTCTGCCTAGTACCTGCTACCTAGGTCACAGAACAAACCCAAAAAAGTGTGACCTGGCCTGTTCATGATCTCCAGGTACCTAAAATGAAATTTTGATCCCCTTAATTGAAAGAGTATGGTTAGGTCTCTGACCTGCAACTGAAGAATGTCGATTCCAATGGTCGTTTTGTCTACTACGATTGCCGCAAAATTTAGGGCCTTCTCTCCTCTCTACATTCACCATAGCTACACTTGCAAATGAGTGAATTTGGAGGGGAAATGCCTTATTAAAAGAGAAACCCGAGATTTTTGTTTCACTTGCTACGGCGAAATCGTAGCTCAGTTTGGAAAACCGTCCATACCGTTGGAAAGCTCTCACAAGCTATAAAATGGGTATCTGTTATTTTTTAGTGATTCGATACTTCACCAGGACACATTTTTCCAAAACAGGTCACTTCACCACTCCTCAAAATTGAATTTCTTCACTTGAAAAACTTGTACTTGGGGCACCACTTTGCCTCCATACTTGTCCATGCTCATGTCGATTTTCATCGTGAGTAACCATCTTGTACTCATGCCTTTATGGTCCCCACCGAACCTTTTCTGTATGGTAGCATCATCAAGTCACCCTTGTTTAGAGCATACGCGCTGATTCATCATCACATCCATGGAGTCTATCTTGAGTCCCTTTGTATCCCGCTATAGTCCTCCATCCTGCATTGCTTTGTACCTCTCTCATGTCGCACATTATGGCCTTCAGTCCTACTATCCCCTGTCCCCTTTGATATTGTGTCAGTTGCTTCGAGGTCATCCATGCCCTTTATGCTATAACAAGGGAAGTTGTCAGCCTGCTACTCAATACTCTCCATTTCATCATTATCTCTGGTGTCAGTCTATCAATCGCTCTACTTTTTTCTCTCATGCCTTAGTCGAGGATCCATTATTGCCTCAACTATGGAAAACTCCTTCTATCAACATTGGCTCATTCATTCCAAAAGATAGGTCTAGAGGGTGGTGTACCTTGGTTCTAGCTTCCACTCTTGTTCACTGCCTCAGATTAGGCAAAGGCACTCCTTATTGCCCTTTGACTTGATTGTTTCTTAGCTCCAGCTCCTTATAGCATGATCAACATCCGTATAATTTATGGTTTAATGATGCAGTAGATTGTACTGGTGATTCCTAGGTGTGTGTGAGATGTTTCAATCCTCATGAGGGGGTGGCCCTTCAGGTAGCCCCCCACATGCCTGAATGAACCCTTCATCACAGCCTTCGATGCAGCTCTAGATATTTGATGGTTTTGGCCTTAGCCTCTTTCAGTGCCTTTTAGTTTGCATGTATCATTCAGATTTTCAGAGCCCTCTCCTATTTACAGGGCCTCTTTGGTAGTACTTATGTCTCATGTACTCAGATATTATTGTATAAGTTCTGGTTGTTATCACAAGCAAGATATGTATGTGGGATCCATTATCGTGTTTCTATATAGCTCATGTTCATGCCAGCATGTACTATATAGTTCGGTCCCTTATTTACTAGACAAATTATTCTTTGTACTTTGTCTTGGCAGGCATAGGTATGCCTCCCCCACCTCTTGTAGCATAGGTACTTACTCATGAAAGAGACTTGTCACACCGGTAAGTTTTGCCTCCTCAAGGTCTTGTCCTCTAGCACTTTGGTCTACCTTATATTTCTCTCTCTCTGACTTCCCCTTCGGTGTCTAGTGATTGAGTTCTTACAATGTACTTCGGTCATATGATTAGCTCTTAACACTTGCATGGTGGGGGGAAATCTATTATACCATTTTTTGGTCATCTAACGTGTTACTATTAGATGGACCAAAGTACACCATGTAAGACCAATTTTACCCTAAGTAAAATTTCTTTCACTATGAAAAATAACTTAATAATCCTTAATTTATTAAGTTGTTTATGGTCTAAATAGGAAACCCCATGAGGAAATATTGAATAAATCCATACTTGTTTGATTCTCCTCAAGGAATAATTAGTTAAAAAACAATTTAATTAATATTCCTCATCATATTGAACCCAAAACATGAAAATTAATTAGATAAATCATTATTTATCTTATTATTTTCTAGGAATAATTATTTAAAACTTATTTAAATAATATTCCTTGTTAAATTTGACTAAATCATCTATAAATAATTGAATAAATCACTATTTATTTAATTATTTCTCAACCAAATCTTTAAAATAATAAATAAATAATTTATTTATTTATTATTTACAAATAAATAGATTTGACAAAATTCAAATCTTTTTTCCCTCCAAAAAATATAATAAAAAAATCCATAAAAGTTGGATCTAGATTTGGTTAATAATATTTTAATTATGCACCAATATCTAGACTAACTCTATATTTTGTTATAAATAGAAGGGCTTTTCCATTCACTCACTAACTTTCTTTGCCTAAAGATCACTCTGGATCTATACTTTTGGACTGACTTTGATCCTCCATCATTGTCATATTTTGCTACTATATTTCTTATGAGCTCCCATTGAGTTCCATTTTTTGTCTGGGTTTTCTACACCATCAAGAGAGAGAGACTTTAGATATGAAGTGCTGAGGACTTACAAGAACCCATCCCATTGAGGGGGACTAATAACATCTTTCTATGTTCCCTTCCCAAGTGTAAAAAATAAAAAAATATCTTTAAAAATATCCTTGTCATGTCTATTGGATGCATGGAGCAACTCTTGCTTTTATTTCTGCTTAATGTCTTTTATTGCATAGATATATATTTTGTAGCATTTATCTTGGTCAACTAACTGCAGATATAAAGAAATTTTCAGTCATCTTTGATGTTAGGGATGTTTTTTATGCATAGCTAAAGTGAGCTCTTTTCATACACTTGCGATTAGAATTCATCCTAACACCACGTACCACCCGACCATACATTGGGTTGAACCAAATATTCCTTTCAACCAATCACCTGTGTGCCATATTCCAAGCATACATGTGGGACTCAGCATAAAATAGACAGGTCTTCACCAAGCTTTACTGCATATGCCTCCATTACCGATAAAGGTATTTATAGGCCCAAAACCCTCATCTATAAAACCAGGATTTACCACAATCCCTGATTATTGGTCAATTGATTCCTAGGTCAAAACAAAGAAACATACACTACCAAGTTTTATCGAAATCCCACCAAAATTGGTTAAGGGATCAATCTATGTGGATTTTGGTGGCCACCAGCGTATTCCACTTGGGGCCCCACCATTGTTTCTTTATTTTTTCATTTTCCCTAATTGTATCATCGTTTACTATTTTTAGCAGTTTTTCGAGTTTTGAACTTCTAGAGTCGTTTTGAGGCCCTAAATGATGTTTTTTAGGAAAATCAGGAGTAACATGGGTCCCTAAGTTATGCTTATCACTCAAAATTTGTAGTCCTTGGATAGATATTTCTAACGAGGCATTTTTCGCGTCAAACAAAGATCGTATACCAAAGTTATCTCCCTAGGAAGTTGATGTACCAATTTACCCAAGCAGGGCCTGTAGTTTTGGTGCTTCATCTCCGAGGGTCAAGTTTTTCGATGTTTAATGTTTTCCATTGTTTCTAAATAATAAGTAGGTTTTCCAGCCTCATTGTAACAAAGTTTAGAGGCATGTATCCACCACATCTCTTCTCAAAGATAAACTACCATCACCCTAGCTAGTTTTTTCCATTATGTCTATAAGCATATTTCTATTATATGATATTAATGAAATGAAGTGTTATTTCCACTGCATCTCTATGTTTATGTTTATTTATGTATTTTATTATGTTCTTGCATAAATATGGATCTGTGGTATTCAAGTGGTCTGCTCTTTCTCTATTTTTCTTTGCATATCCCCAACGAGGTCAGGGTATAAGGAGTTAGGGCTCGATCTGGTTGAACCCTGCAATATCAGTCTCGCAAACCCCGACGACCTCCCATGGTGAAAGAAAAGAAAGACAAGGGAGCAGGAGAGCCTATCAAATTATTTCTTTATGAGGTCCTCGAGAAACAAATGAAAGCGATGATGGATAACATTACCTAGATCCTTCAACGTCTACCCACCAGTGGCGCATATGAATCCAAAAACCACTTTGGAGGAGAAACTCATTTCAATGTACACGTCAACTTTGACATTCCTGTATTTGAAGGCCAGATAGATGTAGACATCATAGATAGATGGTTGAATTGACTAGAATGGTATTTCTTGGGCCATGATTTCTCCGACTGAGAAAATATTACTTTTTCACTCCTCAAAGTCGCCCCACATGTTAAAGACTAGTGGGAAACCTACTGTGAGAAAAAGTATGGGAGGTAACCCTCTCTGTTCTCAGCAGCACCCACTTGGAATTCATTCTAAGATGGCATCAAGGAATAATATTACCTTGTGGGGAGCTATGAGGACAAGTACATCCTATGGAGTACGCTGTAGAGGCAAAGGGATGAAGATCTACACGAGCTGACACTTTTTTTCCATACCCTGAGTTCAACGTTGGGTATTAAAGATTCAGAGAAAAATTTGTGGCTAAAGTAAAATGGTTGTTTGCACATATAAATTCAGGAGGAAATGGATTTCCTCTACATTACCTTGTTTGGCACGACATATCGATATGTTGCCAAGATCGAGCAGAAAGTTCAGCAGAATAAGCGAGAATTTGGATCCATGAATCCAAAGCCAGGGAAATGCGCCCTTTAACCATAGAAAAGGGGGGAAAGCCAAAGTGGGGCAAATTAGAAAAACACCACAAAGCCAAAGAAGGAAACAAGAAAGTGGTGTGAATTTCATAATAGCCCCACTCACAACATAAGCAAGTTTCAGGCCAAACAGCCATTGGTGGCCAAAATGAAGGCATCTGAATCAGATGCATGTCATGATTCTGACTTAGAACCATACAAGGGAAATGAAAAAGGGAAGAAAATCATTGATATAGAATCTAGTGCCACCATTGCCACCACCAAGATACATAGGGAGGAGCTTGAGGATCCATACGAGGGGGAGCCCCTCTTCCATTCCTAGATGTGGGTGAAGGGTTCTCCACTAGAATTCCTTGTCGATAGCGGAAGCCAAAAGAACCTCATTTCAGTAGAGGTCATGAAGCAGCTTGAATTACTGACCACAACACACCCACAACCATATACCATTGGGTGGCTTCACCAAGGAAGAGATCTTCACGTTAGCGAACAGTGATGCCCTATGTACAACATCAATCCCTTCATGGATGAGGTACTGTGTGATGTTGTTACTCTTGATCTTTATGATGTATTATCGGGCCAACCATACTTGTGGAAGTGACATTTTGTGTATGAGTTAGACATCGTTATGTTATTATTACTTTGGGAAATAAGTTTTACATGATACCGGAGGTAGTATTGCCTCTCGCCATCTCTTTGATTACTACAAATAAATGCAGTAAGATTATTTCCCAAACCAATAAATTTATTTTCATTACAATTCTCCCACGAAGAAAGAATAATATTTTTTCCTCAGCCTTAAAACAACGCTCCCCTACATGAAAACACCAGATGGAAAAAGTCGTGGAGAAATATAACGACATTTTCTCCTCATCCACAAAGGTTCCTATACACTGTCAGGTCAAGCACTACATTGATATGACCCCATGTGTTCCTCTGCCTAATGTTTCCATACCTCATGCTACCACATAGACATAATACACGTGTAATGTCTCAGGCTGATAAAACAACCAAAATTATTGAAAACATCCAGCATGTCTGCCAACAGGTCCATAACATCTTGGAGAAATTCAATTCCAAGTACAAGCAACGACATGATCAGCATCGGGTGCCACACAAATTCATGGTGGGCGAAAAAGTGTGGCTAAATTTTCAGAAGGAGCACCTTGCAGAACCCCAATGCAAGCTTTGCTTGCTTTGATATGGGTCATACACCATCACAAAGGCAACTGGCTAATCTGGGACCAATTTCAACAAAAGTTTTTGCATCTCATGGACGAACTCAATGAAATGGGGACCATTGCTTCCTGAGGGAGGAAGGTGGATATTTTTGGCCACACTCCTATTCCACTTGGGGCCCCACCATTTTTTATTTCAGTTTTTCAATTTCTTTAATTATAGCATCGTTTACTATTTTTAGCAGTTTTTCTAGTTTTGAACTTCTAGAGCTGTTTTGAGGCTAATGACGTTTTTTGGAAAAATCGGGAGACACATGGGTATTTTACCAATTTTTCTAACTCAAACACTATATTCCTCAGATATATATTTCTAATGAGGCATTTTTCGTGACAAACGAGGATCGTATGCGAAAGTTACGCCCCTGGGAAGTTAATGTACCAATTTACCCAAACAGGGCCCTTAGTTTTGGCGCTTCATCTCCTAGGGTTATATTTTTCAATGTTTAGGGTTTTAAATTGTTTATAAATAATAAATATGCCTTTAAGCCTAATTTTAACAGAGTTTAGAGGCATGTAGCCACTACATCTCTTCTCATAGATAAGCTACCATTGCCCTAGCTAGTTTATTTCCATTATGTCTATAAGAAGATTTATGTTATATGATATTAATGAAATGAAGTGTTATTTCCACTACATCTCTGTTGTTATTATGAATCTTTCATCGTAAAATATCACTTTAGCTACACATAACAAATAGCCCTAACATTGATTATGGCTGCAAAATATCTTTAAGTCTCCCATGAGATGATCCAAATAGTACTGCACAAATCTAGATCTAAGCACAAAAGACATTAAGTAGATAAAATACAATATGGCTCCATGCATCCAATAGATAAGACAAGAACAATGTATTTAAAATAATTTTATATTATATTAAAAAATGGGGCACCTGAGAGGAAAACAAGAAAGATGTTTTCCGGTTCTCCTCAATGGGATGGATTCTTGAAAGTCCTCAGTGTTTCAGATCTAAAATTCTTCTCTCTTATTGGTGTAGAAAACCCAGACAAACATAGAACTCAATGGGAGCTCACAAATCAAAAATGGAAAATGGTGACCAAGAGTAGATCCAGTGTGATCTAATGCAATGGAGATGACTAATGAATGGCGAAAACCCTCCTATTTATAACAAAATATTAGGGTTATCTAGAACTTGTTGCATGAATAAAATATTATTAATCAAGTTCTAGAATCACCTTTTAGGAATATTTTATTATATTTGTTGGAGGGAAAAGGTCTTTTGACTTGGGTCAATTCCTTTATTTATAAACAATAAATAAATAAATGATTTATTTATTATTTTAGGGAGATGGTGGGAATATAATTAAATAAATAATCATTTATTTAATTAATTTCCTTGTTTTGGGTTAAATATGACCGGGAAATATGGACAGATGTTATTTCACATGGTGAAAGCAATTTTACTTAGGGTAAAATTGGTCTTACATGGTGTACTTGGGTTAATCTAATGATAATAGGTTAGATGACCAAAAAATGGTGTAACAGATTGCCCCCCAACGTATGAGTGTTAGGAGAAAATCGTATGACCGAAGTACGTTGTAAGAAATCAATCACTAGGCATCAAGAGGGGAGTGAGAGAGAGAAATGTAAGGTAGTATAATTTTCTAAAGGACTAGACCCTGAGGAGATGAGACTTACAGGTGCAACAAGTCTATAGTTGATGAAGTGGTACCAGTGTTGAAGATGGCGGGGGAGGCATACCTATGCTCGCCGAGACAAGAGTACAAATAATAAAGCGCCCAGAAAACCACGAAACGCAATAAGGAAGCATGTGCTGGCCTAAACATGAGCCAGATAAATAAAATGATGAATCCCACATACATGCGATGCCTCGAATAACCGTCAGGACTTATACAAGAATATTTTAGTACATGAGATACAAATACACTAAATTCCCCCTACACACGGGGAAGGGCTCGCAAAATCTGACTGATACATGCAATTTGAAGAGGCGCTACAAGCGCTTGAGGTCGATATCATAAAATGAGAGGAGTTGCATCAAGGGCAGAAGTGAAGAAGTCATCCGGGGATGTGGGGGGCTACCTGCAGGGCCACCACCTCATGAGGGTTGAGACATCTCACACATGCCCATAAATCACCAATAGCTGCTGCTACATCACTGGACTATCAAGTGTATAGATGACGATCATGCAGAAAAAGAGCTCGAACCAAGGTACACTGCCCCCTAGACCTGGCTTCTGGAGTAAATGAGCTGATGTCGATAGAAGTAGGTCCACCATAGGTGAGGCAATAAGGGAACCTCAACTAAGGCATGGAAGAAAATAGCAGAGCGATGAACAGACGGAAATTAGTGATGATAATGAAATGGGGGATGATCTAAAGGGGATCATAAGAACATGAGTACAATAGGGTATCTCATGACGAAAATCAACACGAAAAAGGACAAGTAAGGAGGCAAAGTGGTGCCTCGAGTACAAGTTTTGTAAGTGAGGAAATTCAATTTGGAGGAGAGGTGAATAGACACTTCGTGGACATAATGGGTCCTGGTGAAGTATCAAGGTACTAAAAACTAACACGTACCTAGAGCTCATGAACAGGCCAGGTCGCACTTTTTGGGGTCTGTATTGCGACCTAGGTAGCAGGTACTGGGAAGAAAACTGCGACATGTCCCAGGAAATGACCTGAAAAGTGCGACCTGTCAGAGAAAGGGGGTTTCAGTGCTATTTTTGGCTAAGATCTGGGATTTGTATGGTTGAGGGGCCTAGGTGCCCCCAAGCATGTTGTAGTCATGCCAAAATGTATTTAGGAAAAGGGGGATCTGAACACATTTTAATGATGTGGTGCACCATTTGTTTTCATTATGGTTATGCAGCTTGAGAAAGGAAATGGAGGATTACGAATCTCTTTTAGTACTGCATATATGAATCAAATGGACTTTAAGTTTTTGGGTTGGCATACCTGGTGTCACTATCCCAAAGAGAGGATTTGGAGATAATGAACTGGTGCTCTCCTAGAAAACCTATAGGTTGGTCAAAAATAATGTCTAAAAGACTGGGTTGCTAATGAAAAATGAAGGAACGATAAGGGGTAGCATCCTGAGAGTGATCTGAAGTGGTATGGGACTCTAGAGGTTCTTCTAAGTGTGGAATAATAATGGTACTAGATTTTACATGACCAGATACACTAGGAGAGTTGTGGAGAATTACTTCTCCTGGTCTCTCAAATATGGGTTACCCCTTACCCAAACATTGGGTTGCAATGTAATGGCCACAAGTTGTATGTGGTTCAAATGCATGGTTTCGATGTAAGGGGGAATATAGAATGTCAGGGGAGATGATTCCTTCCATAATGTCATCATCGTGATAGAATGGGGTGAATGGTGGAAGAAAGACCACCGAACGCGGTGAAAATACCTAACTCATCATTATGAGAAGAGAGGTTCACATGCACATCATCACCAAAAGTGACTGAAGAGTAAGTAGATAAAGGATCTACTGATGTTGAGCCCAAGGTGATCGCTGAAGGAAGGTCAAGCAAAACAACAGGGGAGGATTCAGAGGGAATGTTCCCTGAGGGTCTCATGGATGATGATAGGTAAAAAATGGCGGACGAAGGCTCCATCATCTTAATATCTGGAGGGGGAATGTCAATGGGAGCAGTCATGTCTAGTAGTTCTGCCGAAGCAGAACGCACAAATAGGGGAGAGGTGGAATCGTTGCGCTTGGCCTCGAGTTGGCAGACCGTGGCTAGAGAGGTGCGGAAGTCCTCGAGGTGTGGAAAAAGGTGGGTGTAATGGCCACAGAGATCACACAAAGCACAGGGGTGGTTGGTGTGAATAGTCTTGGGGTTCTTAGTCGTGGTCATGGAAGGAACAAATGCTTCTGGGACCGTGGACTCAGGGAACGCGACAGTAACCATAGGCTTGACATGAGGCAATTCAGGACAGGTATGGATGGCGTGACCAACAACATCACACAACGCACACTAGATGGTATGCTTTGGAGGCCGAGGAGGGGCAAGGTTTGTCGGGGCAGCCTTGTCCTTTGATGCCCCCTTGCAATCTTTGCCCTTCTTACCCGAAGCGGTCGCAACAGGAGGTGGTTCTTTTTGAGGTGACTGAGGCACTATTGTAGCAGGAGAAGTCATGGGGACCAGTTGAACCAGGGTCAAAGAAAGATAATGTTTGGGTTGACCAGGTGGGGTAGTGGCTGGAGGGTCAAGGTACTAGACGGGTATGCTTAGGGTCAAATTGGGGAGGGAGAGGGTGGCCATGATGGGAACCGAAGAGACTCCGGGAGGGGGAGCAAGGAAAGGTATCTGACTAGTGGGGTAATGGGCAGGAGGGATGGATCCAAGATGGTTGAGACCTGGTGGAATCGACTCAGGAGGATAGAGGGGCGCATGGGTACCAACTATAGGAGAAGGGCTAGAAGGAAGAAGTCTGGTTGGCTGAGGTGAAGGGCTAGGAGTAGGTTGCGGTGGGTGAGGTTGAGGTTGAGGTTGCTGACTAGACGAAGCAGGCCATTTAACGTCAGCCTGAGATGATTGCATCATGCAAACATTCGCTAAGCTGGGATTAGAGACAGGAGGAGGAGCAATACCAGGGAAAGTTCCAAGCAAGGAGGAGTCTTTGTAGACGCTGGGGGAGACACTGTTCAAATAATCGACGGTTTGCATATTGTCTATAGAAGAGATGGTCAAATCATGGGAGGGCTGAGATTTTGGCTCATGATATGTCAACTGGTCAATGGTGACTATCTTTCCATTATGAGGGAAAAACATCTTCCGATGGACCGCGGATGGGACAAAAGACATGGCATAGGTGTAGCTACGCCCCAAAAGAATGTTATAATAAAGAGGGGTGTCGATTACTTTAATGTCAACTAAGAGTGATAGGACAATTGCAGAAAAGGCCAATGGGCTGGGATGCGTGGCCATCCCATGCTCGAAGAGTGATCGTGGGAGGGGCCAACTCAGGAGATTCGAGTTGTTTCCAAACCAAAGCAGACATCACATAGGTGGATGCCCCCTCATCAATTATGCACCGGGAAATGTTAGCGTTTCAGATTTTGACTGGGATTTGGAAAGCTACGGAAGCAGGAAGAGGAGGAGACTCTGACTGATGGGTGTCAAAAACAATCAATTGGTCATCTACGGGATCTACAGCACCCAGGGCAGATAGTAGAGCTTTTATTTGAGAGTGGCATGACTGGAGGAGTTCCAATGCTGAAATGGCAGCAGGAGATTGGGCCAACTCATCTACTATGCTATATGAATGGGCGGCTCGGTCAGAAGCAGCATTTTGGCATAGTGGTCCCTTAGGAATTGTGGTATGAACCTCAGCTTTGGGCTGAGGGATATGCAAGGGACTATTAGTTTTTGAAAGAGGCTTTGTAGAACCTGAAGAAGGTTACTCAGGGACAGATGGAGGAAGAGGCTGAGGGTACGGACGAGACTGAGTTTGAAGGTTGAGGTCGACGGTGACAGGTTGGTCAAAGTTCATCATGAGCATCTGGTAATCAGAGGTACTAGATGGAGGAGGTTGAGTGGTGACTGGTCCGTGAGGTGGTTGGGTAGCCAAAAATCCCTGTTGTGCATCCACCTTCTCTTGAGGGGGTGGTGACTGCTGTTGTGGGGGTTGAGAAGACAAGGGAGGTGGGGGTGCGAATGTTGGAGGAGCTGGAGCACTAGGCTGTGGATATGGATGAGAATGAGGTTGGGTAACAGTGTGGTAAACTGGAGGTTGGGCAGAAAGAGGAGGCATGCCAGATCCTAGATGCGTGCTACCAGGAGGGGGAGAAGTGCAGGGGGAGGTGCCCCATCCCCTAGGAAAACCATAGTTCATGGGAGGTTGGGCGGATGGATGAGAGAGATCTCCAACAATACCATCGGCAGCATGAGGTGCCCCCGGTGCGTTAGTGTCACCGGGTCTGGGGAGGTCAGGAAGGATGGTATAATCATAACCAAATTGAGCATAGATCAGGTCATATTTCAAGGCTATTTGGAGGGCAGCTTCTTTCATTTGAGGGAAGTGGGATGTGACATCTTTGCCAATGGGAGGTAAGAGAGAGCAAAGGAACCAATCCATATAGACACAGTCTTCGAAGGTAGGGGCTTGACATATGCTCTTTCTTCTGTGCCATTCTTTAACACGATCAAATAGGTGAGTCACAGACGATTGACGGAAAGAAGTCAAAATTTCGATACCGGTGTCATAACGAGGGGGAAGCTGGATATAAGATAAGAAGGCACAGGCAAGGGTCGCAAAGGTGGTATGGGAAGAGGTGGGTTGGTCAACATACCACTTAGAAGCTTCGCTGGTAAGCATACGTTGGAACAATCGAAGATGGATGGAGTCATTGGTGATGGAATTGGAAGAACACCGCATGTGGAAAGATCAGATATGTTTGGAGGGATATTCACTAGCAAGGCCTTCGAACTTGGGAATGTCGGAGGGGAGCTTGATTGGCGTAGCAGGCCAACTAACATCGTGGCAGATAGGATCATTGATTAGTTGATTGAAATCAGGGAGACTAAGGTCGGCCATATAAGGGAGCAATGGGGAAATAGAGGTAGTTACCGTAGTGGTTCCGCTGGAAACAGACCCAGTAGTAGAACTGGGGTTGCCGCTAGTGGTAGGCCCTGAACTAGACATGGTGAAGGTAATAGGGGGAGAACTAGGAGTAGGGGGAGAACCCGAAAAATTAGAAGAAGAGTCAGAGTGCGGACTCGGAGGAGGACTTACTCGATGACGACGGGAAGGAGGAAGTCGAACAACCAAAAACTGAGGGTGAAGGCCAAGAAGTCTCTGGGAGAAGCGCCTTGGGGGTGCAATGATGACGGGAAGAAGAAAAATCGACAAGGGCAGGGAGGGACAAAATCAAGTGAGGTCAAGGGTAGAGAGGTGCAGTGACAATTGATTTTAAAGTCTTTGCCAGGCAGTGTTAACCAGGCTCTTCTTCACTTAGGGTCAGTGTGTGGCATGCGTTAATTTTAATTTTTTAAACCCAGATGTTTTGAGAGTAAAAGAAAAATTGTGATGCATTACTGAAAATAAATCTGTACTAAATAATACTAAAAGAAAAAAAAAATAATAGCTAACAATGCATCAATCTAGCCCAAGAAGGTGGGTCTCTCAAAACTAGTCTAGAAGAGAGAAAAAACTAAGCAAATCTTGTGAAAAAGAGGCCAATATATCTAAGGTCGGGAGGGATGGGGATCTAAAGGAGAAATCTACTGAAAAGAGGTGTAGAGAACAGTAAAGAGGCAGAGGCAAGGTTGCTGCTAAAAAGGAGGAGATCAGCTAAAAATAGAAGGGACAAAGAGGCAGCCCTAGAAATGAAAAAAAAACAAAACTATATGAGGCGATTTGAAAGGGAGAAGAGCTGATCTAAAGGGATTTGAAAATGAGGTATCAGATCTTAAAGAAATAAGGCTGAAACTCTGGAAATTCAGACTTCTAAAACAACAAAAACTCGCCCAAGAAAAGTGGATGGTACTAGAGCCCTAAGGGGCAAGATTCCCACTTAGATGAGTGAAACAGATCAGAACCAGGTCTAAACAGGCAGATACAAAGGCTGGAAAACACTGACAGAAGCTTCAAACAAACCCAGAAAACGTGCTAGAAAAATGCAGAAAAAAGTGCAGGTCATAGGTTCTGACCTGTTTTCAGTCCAGGTCACAGATTTTGGGTAGAAAAGTGCAACCTCAAGGCCAGGTTGTAGTTTTTGGGCCGATAAGTGCGACCTGTAGATCCGGGTCTCTCGGCGGCAGATTTCAGAAAAAGTTGTCATCTCAGTTGCGGCTGATGTCTGACACCTGCACAATAAGGCTAGAAACACATTGAAGTTAAAAATTTGATTGTTTGAGGGTTTTAGAGGTGGAAAGCACCATAAAAATAGGAAAAACAGGAAATGGAAGAGAAACCCTAGGGTCTGAAACAACTGGATATGCTAGAATATATAAAACGATAGTGGTCACAAAAGAAAACCTGTGTGGAGTCACCAATTGTTAGTATGAATCTTTCATCGTAAAAGATCACTTTAGCTACGCATAAAAAATAGCCCTAACATTGATTATGGATGCAAAATATCTTTAAGTCTGTAATGAGATGATCCAAATAGTGTTGCACCAATCCAGATCTAAGCACAAAATACATTAAGCAGATAAAATACAATGTGGCTCTATGCATCCAATAGATAAGACATGAACAATGTATTTAAAAGAATTTTATATTATATTAAAAAATGGGGTACCTGAGAGGAAAACAAGAAAGGTGTTTTCGAGTTCTCCTCAATGGGATGGGTTCTTGAAAGTCCTCAGTGTTTCATATCTAAAATTCCTCTCTCTTATTGGTGTAGAAAACCCAGACAAACATAGAACTCAATGGGAGCTCACAAATCAAAAATGGAAAATGGTGACCAAGAGTAGATCCAATGTGATCTAATGCAATGGAGGTGACTAATGAATGGGGAAAACCCTCCTATTTATAACAAAATATTAGGGTTATCTAGAACTTGTTGCATGAATAAAATATTATTAATCAAGTTCTAGAATCACCTTTTAGGAATATTTTATTATATTTGTTGGAGGGAAAAGGTCTTTTGACTTGGGTCAATTCCTTTATTTATAAAAATAATTAAATAAATGATTTATTTATTATTTTAGGGATATGGTGGGAATATAATTAAATAAATAATGATTTATTTAATTATTTAAAAATGATTTAGTCAAATTTAACTAGGAATATTATTTAAATAATGATTTAAATAACTTAGTCCTAGGAAATAATTAAATAAATAATGGTTTATTTAATTAATTTCCTTGTTTTGGGTTAAATATGACTGGGAAATATAGACAAATGTTATTTCACATGGTGAAAGCAATTTTAATTAGGGTAAAATTGGTCTTACCTGGTTTACTTGGGTTCATCTAATGATAATAGGTTAGATGACCAAAAAATGGTGTAACATCTGTGTTTATGTTTATTTATGTATTTTATTGTGTTCCTGCATAAATATGGATCAGGGATTGCTAGGCCCTAAACAAGCTTGGATGCCTCTAGATTTCTTCATCAATACCTTGAGGAATTTTACCATCTCCACCCTCATGCTTTAACGTGTATCCTGCCATTACCAGTCAAGGGATTCCTAGGCCCTTGGGAATTTTCCTAATACCACCTCACCTAGTTCAAAAACCCTTAAACAATACAAGCTAAGAAAAATGAAATAACCTCATCACACCATGACTATTTGGAAGTGGAAAGGAAATGTTGAAACCACTGTCACACCTAGAAAAACCCATTCTAATGACAACAAGAGAACCAAATACACATATGCATGTACCATGCATTCCAAAGCTAGCAAGGAAATCATACATGCAACTTGATACCTGTAGCTAATCCTATTGTAGCCACTTGATCCAAATCTTCCTTGCTTGATATTTTCTTCCATTTTTTTCCTTGTCCTTCCTTTCCATTCCTTTCTCCAATGCTACAGTGCTCCAAGAATTCTCTAAGTGTGCAAGAGTATCAGAGAGATAGAATAAAGAGAGAGCTTCAACCCAAAATTGTCAAAAGGCTATGAACTGGTCATAAGAAGCCTTTCTATCACTGAGGCTGATATTTTCTTCAATTTTCTCTATTTTCCTTCAATTTCCTCCTCAAATGCAACTTGTGACCTTACGCCTTCCTTTTCTCCTATTTTCTATTATCTTGTAAATAAAATTCTAGTTAATTCCTATTTTCATTTTCAAAGCCTTTTCCATTGCTTTACCAATTTGCCCTTAGCCATAATAAACCAAATGAACACCCATGAGGATTATTTTCTAAACATTCATATTTTAATATGTGTCCCATGACATTGGTCTAATTTTTCCTTTACTAAATTTATAACATGAAATTTTGACCCGGGGTTTTATAGCCCCCCCCCCCCCCCCCCCTTAGGGGAACACCTTCCTCAGTGTTCTATGACACCTACAACTAGCAAGACTACTGAAAAGGAAAACATACTACTCATGGATATTTATAACTTAGCTCTATGAAAAATTTATAATGATCAACCGACTGAAAAAAAACCAACATGACACCCATACCGCTTATTGGATATTTGTAATAGAGCTCGTTGTGGTATTTATAATAACAACCATACATAAATATGTACATATACCAAAAACCGTTTTTCCTTCACTGGAAAATAATGAAGGATACATATCCCACATCTCATCAACCATCTCCCATGTAGCTTCATCGATCCCAAAGTGATTTTATAGCACATTAACTTGCTCGATTGCTTCATTCTCAAGCATGAGTTGTTTATGTTGAAAAATGCACTGAGGTTCTAGCTAGAAGTCTCCTTCTAGTTCCACCTACAATACATACCAATTAATAACATGATCAACATACTTTAGATATATTTTAAGAAATGAAACATGGAACTCTTCTTGGGCTTGATGTTCAAGTACACATTTTTCCCAACCTAAAAATACTTAAATGCCCTCTTCTGATCTGCACAACTTTTTTTATTGTCATGTGTTTCTTGTAGGTTCTACTTGATAACCTACATTTCATGTTCCATCTCTACTAACATGTCTATTCCATTCAACACCGTATTCAATGGATCACTCCAACTGATGGTATTATTAGAACTCCGCCCATGGAGTGCCTCAAAAAGACTCATCCTCAGTGACTCTTGATACCCATTGTTGCAAGAAAACTCTACCAATGGAAGATACTCTTCCCACTTAGGTTGCTAATGCATAACATACATTCTCAATATGTCCTCCAAAATCCTACTGAACCTCTTTGTCTCTCCATCTATCTATGGATGATAATTTGTACTGAAGGCCAAATCTGTACCTAAACCTATAAATAAATTCTTCCAAAACATAGAAGTGAACTTAACATCTCTATCTTAGTTAATTTTCCTCAGAATACCATGCAACCTCACTATCTCCCTGATGAATACATATGCTACATCACTAGTTGAATAACAAGACTTCACTAGAATGAAGTGTGCTACCTTTTTCAACCTGTCAACCACAACCATTATAGAATCATGTTTTTTATATTTCCTCAAAAATCTTGTAATGAGATCCATATAAATGACCTCCTATTTCCACTCTGGAATCAGAATCGGCTATAGCAGACCACCTCGATTCCTGCACTTTTCTTTTACATGTTGATAATCCAAACATCTAGCCACAAATGTTTCCACTTCCTTCATTAGATTTTTCCAATAGTAGAACTTATTCACAACTATCAATGTAATTTTATATCTTGGATGACCTGAATATGGCTTAACATGAAGTTCCCTTAAGATAAGCTTATTAATTTCATTATTTTATGGCACATAAATATTGTCCCTAAATATGAACATACCATTTGTTGTGAGATGATAGTCCACATCTGGATCACCTCTTCCCTATTGTTTTAACTTGTACCTAAGCTCCCTATACCTGTCATCCTATTGTCCCGGTTGTCATATCTCATCCTATAAATTTGTCCCATATGAACTCATGTTTACTATGTGATTTACTCGTACTCTTCTTCTAATAGTATTTGCAACCATATTCTCTTTTCCTTTAATGTACTTGATCTCTAAGTAAAACTAACTTATTGTGGCCAACCACCTGGCCTTCCTAGAATTCATATTAGGTTGGTCAAACAATTACCTCAGCCCACTATGATCACTCATCATAATTAAACTCCCGCCAAGAAGATAGTTCCTCCACATATTCAATGCATGGATGATCACTTCCAATTCAAGATCATAAGTCACATAGTTATACTTTTCCATGATTCGTAGCATACCACCTATACCTGTTGCATCTCGAATCAAACAAGTCCTCTCTTGCAAGCATCTGTACACACTAAAACTCTTTATTCAGATTTGCAATCTTTTATAATACAAAATTTGTCAAAAATTTCTTCAACTATTCAAAACTTGTTTCATATTTCTCTATCCATTTAAATGTGTTTCCTTTCCTCTGCAATGATGTAATAGAATGGGAAATCCATGAGAAATTCCTGGTGAACCTCCTGTGGTAACCGGCTAACCCCATAAATGATCTGACCTCATCCACATTCCTAGGAGCTTACCATTACGTGATAACTCTGATATTTTTAGGATCCACTACTATGCCTTCCTTGGAAACAACATGTTCCATGTAATTTATCTATGTATGAAAGAAACTTACTAAGCTCGGCATACAACTGATTCTCTCTTAGAAATCTCAATGCAGATGCTAAATATTTGGCATGGTCTTCCTTATTCTTAGAATATATTAGTATATCATCAATGAATTTAATCACAAACTTGTCCATATAAGGATGCAACACATTATTCATCAAGCACATGAAAGTAGTTAGAGCATTAGTCAAACCAAAAGGAACTACAAAAACCTCATAATTCCCATATATTGTTTGGAAATAAGTCTTGTAGATGTCCTATTCTTTGATGTGTACTTGATTATATCCTGATTTGAAATAAATCTTTGAAAACACTACTGCTCCCTTCAGCTGATCAAACAAGTCATCAATCCTAAAAAATGGGTACCTATTCGTAATCGTATCCTTGTTCAACTACCTATAATTAATGCACAATTTAAGAGTACCACATTTATTATTCACAAGTAATACTACTGCACCCTAAAGTGAAACACTTGGCCTAATGTACCCTTTATCAAGCATTTCCTCCAACTACAACTTCAACTAGCTAACTTTGGTGTGCTCATCCGGTAGGTGCCCTTGATGTTTCTGTTGGCCCTGGTATCAACTCATTAGAAAATTCCACTTCCTTGTAAGGAAGAAACTTTGAAATCTCGATTGGGAATGCATCCTGAAACTACTTCAGGACATGATACTTCTTCAAAACTCTTGCATCCTCATCATCCTTACCTTTATCACTACAAATATGCACTACACATAACACAAATCCTTTCCTATGACTATGGTTTTCTTGTTGCTTAGGGGTAAAATACATAGGTGGTAGTTGTAGTAAGATCCCTCTTAGGCCTTCACATGAACCAAGGCAGACAATTAGATTAGTTGCAAAATTTACAAAGGCAATATATGCATGTTTATACAAGTATTTGATTGAAAATATGAAGTAGAGAAGGATTACCTTGATACTTACTGTTGATCTATTGGAGAGTTGAAAGTAGTGTGGTGGAAGCCTGCATCACTAGCTCCAAGTCTGAATCTTGCAAGCCAAATTTTATTAGTGGAAAATTGGACAAGAGAATATGACATTATTAAATGTCACACAGAAGGATTTATAGGGCTGAGGCACATTAGAGGTTCTGAAAAATTTTAAAAATCTCTAAAGTGAAGAGGAAAAAGTAAAATTGCGCACCAAGAACATAAGTGAAATGCACCTTTGTGCACACTTTCCTTCGATAAGCATGCTAGTCTGCGCGACTTTCCCTAAAAAAAGTCGTGTGGTTCTGGAATTGATGGAAGTCACTTTTTGAGAACACTTGACACACTTCAGGAAATGATCCTACACTTGAGCCTGCCCAAGGACAGATGCCTAAGCCACCTTGGTACCTCAAGGGAGCACACAAAGGAATCAAGTGGCACACAAAGGAATCAACCCTCTCTCTTGGGTCACCATCCACCAATGTACCAAGAGAGGGAAGGAGAATTTTAATTCACCTATAAATGGCCACCAAGAGATGAGAAAAATGAGAGCACATTGTTATGCTGGCCAAATTTTCCATGAGAAATCCAACAGTGTGCAATCGAGAGCAGCAGTAGAGAGAGGATTTGGTTGTTAGCCATCCAACAACTTAAATCCTTTGGAGTAGAGAGATGCCTTGCAACAAAAACTAAAGGGTAAAAAATTCCTTGCATTGGGTCTTAGAACTCCATAGCTCTAAGGGTCCTTTCGCAAGAGTGTAATGTAGTATCTTTCTTCCTAAAAGTGAGAAATAAGAGGGGGCTTTGCACCATTTTCATTATTTTTACGTTTCACTCTTTATGATATTTTTAAATGTTTATTTTAGTTTTTTTTTGTCTCTATATATTCATACTATACAATGATTTAGTGTGTTTTATATTTTATAGCATGTGTTCACTAACCTGCAAAAAATCTTTTTCTGCCTATGACCATATCTTGGAGGCAGCAACCACTCCTACTAAGCGTCAATGGATTGGTACACTTGTGCACCAAAGCCACAACCACAGGATTGGTGACTCCACTATATTTAATTTTTTAGTTAAGTTGTTGGGCTTGTTGCAGGGACCTTCTCTATGCTCTGGAGTGTTGCTGGGACAACTGTCATTCTTTTCTTCTCTGCTCATTCACACCTAGTGAAAGTTTGAAGTTCAGAAGTTTCAGAAATTCCATTTACAGGAAAATTCCGTGTTGTTTTCTCTTACAGACATGCGAGTTGCGTGAGTTCATCTTTGACCTATTAGCAGAGTCACACAGCTGTGTGAAGATTTTTCACACGAAAACTATGAACCAAAATTCTCTACTATTTTCCTCACTTTCCCAATTGTAAAGTGGCTGGAAACCCAGATAAAAAATTACAGCACTGTGTGTGGTTTCCCACGATTATTTATAACTTTCTTTTGGTTGCGTTTTAGTATTGATAGTTTCTAGCTTTAAATTTTAAAGTTTATCTTCACAAAAAACTACATAGTTTAAGTAGGGGGAAATTTACGTGCAATCTAAAATAAATTATTTTTGTGAAAATAAACACCAAGAACACATAGATAGTTAGCTAGAGTAAGTGGCCCTAATCCACAAATGCTTATATAGTTTTCATTTTTCCTAGTGAGATCGTCAGCTTCAGTTTAATTTTTTGCACTAGGAGTTGGGACCAGGAATTAATTATCTTAAGAGAAGCAAGTAATATTTGCTGTCTTTTCACCTTTTGGGGACCCTAGGAAAGTATATGAAAGCTCTCTTCTCATAATTTTCCATCTCCATGTAGTTAATCACTTGGATTAATTAGGCAAATTTTTAAGCGGCCCATTATTCACACATGATTTGCTTATAGGAAGGAAAAACAAACTTATATTAATAGGGGACTTTTAAAGGATCACTGCATATCCACATCTTAAAACTATGTGATTATTCACTTCTTTCTCACACACTTCCACACCATAAGTGTAATAAAGACTCCTTAAAACTACCTAACTGAACTCACTAAATTTCCCCATAGTGGCCACAAGAAAAATTATAGTTCAGGTTAGGACCATAGGGGTAGGCATCCAATAAGCCACCATGGTCAGTTTACATCCCGAGACATAGAAGTTGACTGAATAGGGAGGTTTGAAATCCATCTATCTACCCATGGAAACGAAAACCTGATTTCCATATAGACCCAATTCAGAGGGGGTGAAGCTTAAGCCCAATGCATGAGTTATTATTTCGGGCCACCTGACCCATCTAATTCTCAGTACTGGTGGCTGATTTAGCAAGAATTTCAAGACTCAAACACTCATGTGGGATGACATTAATTAGTGGACAAATATTGAGCATCCTTCCCTATAGGTGATGGTGCATGCAACACTAGATCCTCTACCCATTACCTTGGTCGATTCTTTGGTTGCTAGAAGCCATCGCCAGTTCTTTTGGAACGTTAGCCCCAGTACCCACCAAAAGGTATCTTTGTAAGGCCCAATTACAATTGAGAGTGTGAGGATGTTTTAGCTCTCTAGGATTTTGAGTATCACGCGCAAAAACAACCAAACCCACTTTTTGATTGATTGATCACTTAGAAATAATTTTAAGGAAAAATAAATTTTGTTTTTGGTTTTTTTATGTATGTGGTCAGTATTTTTTCTTTGATACTTCACCTCTCATAGAATTGAATATTTTTTTTCCAAAAAACATACCTATTCGACACCGTAACGGACCCAATGGGACCTCATCAATCTAGATGTATTTCTCACCTCCCCCCATTACCAGGAGGAGTTCCAAGTCTTTCTCCATTTAGGTTTCAAATATGGAACACCACCACCACCCTTATTGATTCATCCTTTATTGGGGAATCTTTACTTGGGAACCCCCAAGTGTCACCCAACACCGCACCAGTGGAAACCCCCACAGGGTCACCAGATACCACTCCTCCCACAACCCCTAGGGGGCAGAGGAGCACTACACATTCGAGGAGCCAAGTGAATGCACAGTCGGGTACGTCACAGACAAACCCCATATCTAACTAGAACATTGTGTCTTCATAGTCTGCAATGGCTCTCAATCCACAGTCACAGTTCTTAGAATCGTTGAACTTACCTGATATAACCAAGTTAATGAATGACCCTAATGCACACAACCCAACATGGCCACCCATGACCACGAATATCCCTTCAGAAATCCCAAAATTTAAAGGTAAGAAAGTGGAAGACCCATGAGATCACATAATGAATTTCCACTTGTGGTGTTCGTTGAACAACATCATTGATGATACTATTTGGTGGAGAATTTTTTAGTGCACCCTAACCGGACTAGCTACGAAATGGTATGTGGAGAAACCTTCTGCTACACATGGAACCTTTAGCACCCTCGCTACCGTGTTCCTCACATATTTTTAGCTACCCATCCACCATGATTCTAGGATGGAATTACTAAAAAATTTTAGACAGGCATGAGCCGTCCATATCTCAGATCATCTCCATGAATCACGGTGACATCGTAGTTTGTGCAATTCCAAACTCAATGATCGAGTTCTACTAGACCTATTCTTGAAAAATCTCACTGCAGAGATTTCAAAATATGTAGCAACCCAAAAACCTACATCCGAAGAGGACGCCATCAGTAAATACCAGCAACTTGAATTGATTTACACACAGTCAGGATACATTTATAATATCCTGCATAATGCCCCATGCCTACAAAATTATAAATAATTTCCAGGCACATCGAATACTGCAAATAGATTGATTAGGTCAGGCAATAGTAGTCAGTACTTCGGTTACACGTATGATCCTAACTAGAACATCTCGCAACCCGAATACCAAAGTCATCATGCACCTTTGCTGAATATGACCAATAGGCGTAGTCGTACCATATTCAACAAGGATTTCCATACCCTCCAGCTCAGGGGACTAAGTATGTAGCTAGAAATGATGACAGAAAAGCTTCCCCCTTGTATCCATTCACAAACCAAGGTTAGGGAACCCAATATTCCCAATTCCCACCACAAAACCCACCCATGCAAAATAATGTGCAGGTGAACTTTGTGCAACCTTCCCAGGCACAACCATGGTAGTCATATAATCAGAAGAATCTTAGCTATCCTCCCAACGTGACAAGGAAAAAATAAAAAAATAGATAAAATGGAAATCATGGACAAGGGGAAGCAACCAAAAACGCCCTCCACAATATCAAGTTGGAGGAAACTCCAACCGACATCAAAACCATGAGCCAAATAACTCCCAAGGGTAGAACAAGAGGACGAATTTTTAGACCAACCACTCTTGCGTAATTTGTGGTGAATATGGATATTACACTCACCATTGTCTCGATCTCCCTAAGATGAACAATCCTAAGGGTAACCAAGGACAAGGGGAATCCTTATGGAAAATAGCTATCATGAAAGAGCCCTTCCCCCACCAAGGGAAAGTTAGCACCCAACAACAACAAACAACTCCCGATGATTCCGAAAAAGACAACCACAAAATATACATGACTGGAAAAGAAATAATTTTTTAGACACAGAACCAAAATTACAATACCCCACGAGACACCAATTCATCAGGGGCTAGCACGAGTGCACCAACCACACCATTGACTATATCGAAGATACCTATTTAAGCCTTTCCAAAGATGGCTAAGGGACCAAATAGGAGAGCATGAAACCATTCCAAAGTGGCCCATAACTATACCATTGTGGATGATTTAGCCTAATCTCCCACTTCCATGTCAGCGTTGGAGGTATTACAATCATGCCCAAAGAAAAGGGAAGCCTTAATTTTCATGTTAGGCGCCATCGACCCTGCCAATTCACACCTAATGGCTCTCTATTTACATAGATCCATCCCTTGGCTTCCTTCATTGATCACCTTTTAGATACCGGTGTTAGTCCAAAACATCACTATTCACCATTGTATCATTAACGAGGGTGCATCCACATGCATCATGTCAAAGAACTTCTGGCATAATTTAGGGTCTCACAAACTAAAGCAATCAAACACCACACTCAGATCATATGACAGGCACCCATCTGCTCCCGTCCGTGTCTACCAAAATGTCATGGTCTACCTAGCTGAAAAGAAAGTCCTTATAAACATTGAAGTCTTGGATGCTCAACTCGATTACAATATACTCCTTGGGCAGATTTATGTGTATGCCATGTCAGCCATTGCCTCCTAGGTCTTCTGAACCATGATGTTCCCCCATGAGGATCGCATCATTACTATCAACCAATTGACATAATATGACAAGCAATCCCTAACAAATTTTTATGTAATTATACCTTAGTAGACACATCAACTGAGACACTTACATGGTACCAAGAATATGGCATCAACCAGTTCAAACCATCGTCTATCCTTGGGTCATTGCTAGGATATCCCCATGTTATACTATAATAATCATCTTATATCGCATAGGCTTCGGTGTGCATGATGTCTACATCAAGCACCAAATCCAGCTAGGAGACGGAGATGATCAGTAATGACACCGAGACCTCATCCATGGTAGCCTCTCTAGCCTACACTGCCTCCAAAACTCCTTTCCTCTACCCCCATCTAGTTTTGTGTCACAACAATTCTTAGCCATAGTGGTGTTGCCAAACTTATCATTTTCAATTCTAGTTTGGTACTTGCTCCCACCTACCATGATGGGAGTCACAAATGTCACCTCTACAAGGTTAATCCCCCTCAGTCCCGAGGAGGCCCCATCTGTTAAGGAGACCATCACAACCATCCCATGAAAGGAAATTTCCATCACAAAACTAATGGTTACGACCAAGAAAACCAGTAAAAAAGGGAATAAGGTAGAATATCCCACCATGCAATGAGAATTACAACCTTGTGCCATATGTGACTAGTAGGCCACCCCACCCACATCTGCACAGAGCTGAAAGAGCTAAAATTGCTCCTTAGCTTTGCGGTAAAGACAACAAGTTCTCGTAAAAAGGAACAAGCCACCAAAAATCAAGGCAAAGCATTGCGTACCAACCACACATGTGTTATTTGTGGCCATTATGGGAATTACACCCATCATTGCGAAAATCCACAATCTGGGGGCATATGCATTGCCGACTGGCGGAAATCCTATCAGAAGGATCCCTCCTTCGTCAACTAGAGAAGAACATCGTGTCATTTTATACCTATAGGAAGCACAAAAGTCACCAGAAAGACTCACGTTCATCTTCCCTCCTCCTGTCATATGATATGCACTGTACCATTAATGTGACCACTTCATCGACGAATGCACAACCTTGGAACTCATGCAAAGGTGGTATCCAATTGAATGAGTGTATTATGTTGGCTTGCGAGAAACACAATTTTCATGTCTAATATGTTCTGTCAACCACACTTTAGAACAGTGCCATTACATCCCTCGGCTTCTTTTAGTGCTAAATAGTTTACACACGGCCATAGTATGCCTCCCCCTTGAAGAAGGCTCTTATATAGAATCCATGGATAACCTGATGATGCAAAAGGATGTGACGAGTAGATCCATCCTCTTCTTTTCAACTGGAAAGCGGCCAGTCAGGGAAACCTTAGTCACCCCCAACCACCCTCCACATGCCCAAACCTAGAAATGCTATGACCCTGGTACCCGATTACATCACCAAATGATCAAGACGTGAAGACCTAAGAAAGACACTCTTGTTTAGTATGTTGGGGCAACCATCATGATCAACACTACACTTATATGCCTCAGGTTAGCCCACTAATAGACATCATCCATACATTAGAAACACACCATCGGGATATCATCAATCCAGAGCTTAGAAAACATAATAGAAGGCATATTTACCCCACGAAGCTTACCCCATTTCCACACTGGCGCATCAGGCAAGTTAGGAAGTCGCATCGACCTAACAAGACCCATGTCTAGACTAGGCAAGCATGCAAACTATGTGATAGAACCAACCACCATGTCAACCAGTGCAAGTAACTTAAGAATTTCACGAACAAATTTCGCATGGTATCCTCCCTCCCTCAGAGGCACGTCTCTAACCAGGAGAAAATCACAACTATTATAATTGGATATGCTCACATTTTCACCATACTATGAAATTTGAAAACCTCACCAAGCTTTGAGTGGCAAGAGAAAAATCAAGTCTACACTCCCAAAAAGCATTAGATATACTGAAGCCAAAGACTCAGAAATGGCAGCAGAGGACCATCTCCCCTATGTCTAATCCCTTCAGAGCGTCCACTTCAGGGACAAAGAGTAGTATTGGTTCCCACATAATATACTTAGTTGGCACAGTGGTACCATGCAACATTTTCACCGACCATAACCATGAACCAGAGGCATGTCCATTAATGGAAACATTCAAGCACCTATTCCAACTTCTGGAAAGTTCTCAGCCTAATGAGGAATCTAGCCTTGCTCTCACGAAAGCTCCCATGATGGAAATTCCTCCCCCACCAAACACCGATGACACGATACACCATATAAGATTCATATAATCATGTATTGAAACCATGACTCGAGTTGTCTTCTCATCAGTCATATGTGTTGTGTCAGCTGCAACTACGAGAGTAGTTGTACCAACGATAGTGTAAACCCAATTCATATGCACCTTGTCCACTGCATCTAGTTCCATCACATCAATGATGGAATCCTTTTCATGTTTGTTGACCAGCTCCGTTAGGAGTAAAACTCTTCCTCGCGGCCTTGGGTAGACTTAATCCCCCTTAGGATCCTTGTTTCACTTATATGAGGATATCCTTGAGGCCATGACAGAGATAGATTATCCATGGGATGCAATGCATCTCCACTCGTTTTTTTTACCTGAAAAATTGTTCAGCCCTAACAAGACAGGAAAACAAGATATTTATGCAATTGAATCATGACATTTCCTTCCATTAGGGAAATTTGATTAGTTCAAGAACCCCATTCTAGTGCTCGATGCATTTGAGGAAGGGAACATGTGAAAAATTTCACCTACAGTCAAGGTGAATATATCTCAAATCCTGAAAAAGTCGAAGAAATCCCACTCGAGGTAGCATGTTCACAAGAAGAGATAACCTCTTACACCCACTTGCTGCAAGAGTATTGAGATATCTTCACATGGGACTACTCAGAGATTCCTGGGCTTAGTCCCACTATTGTAGAGCACCATATTGACACCTGGCCTGACATACCACCAATATGCCAGAAACAACATCAAGTCCACCCAACCAAGGAAGAAGCAATAAAAAGAGAAATCAAAAATCTTCACAAAGCCGAGTTTATTTGCCCCATTTCTTACACGTCTTGGGTTTCCAACCCTGTTCTCATCATGAAAAAATAGGGAACCATACGTTTTTGCACTGATTTTCATGATTTGAAGAAAGCATGTCCCAAGGAAAATTACCCTACCCCATTCATTGACCAATTCATCAATTTTTTTGCAGGTCACGAGAGACTCTCCTTCATGAATGGCTTCTTTGGGTATAATCAAATTCAAATCCATCACATCGACCTGTACAAGACCACGTTCACTACCCCTTGGGGCACATTCACATACAAGGTAATGCCATTCAACCTAAAGAATGTTGGAGCTACCTTCCAGAGGGCCATGAATTATATCTTTCATGGATTGGCACACCTTATCCTCACCTACTTGGATGGCCTCACCATCTGATCCAATAAGCGATTAGACCACCTCGAGGATCTACGATTGGTATTCCAACGATGTCAGAAATACAACCTAGGCTTGAACCCCCTCAAGTGCATCTTCAACATCACAACAGGAAGAATTTTAGGTTTTATCGTATCCAAGAAAGGAATTAGAGTGGACCCCCACAAGTTCCAAGCCATCAACGAGGTACCTCCACCTCGAACCCTCAGGAAACTACAAAGCTTGCAAGTAAAGGCCAACTTTCTAAGACATTTTGTCCCATATTACACCACTTGTGCTCAAGGATTCTTGTGTCTCCTTCGTCAGGACATCCCATTCAATGGGATGACTAAGCCCAACAAGAATTCAACACATTGAAACACACATTATCTTTAGCACTGTTAATCAGTCTCCCAGACTACAACAAAGACTACATCCTGTATCTATTAGCATCTGAAAACTCTTTGGTCGGAGTATTGATCCAAGAGGGCCCATATGGGAAGCAGCACATAATCTATTACGTTATAAAAACATTATTAGGCCCTGAATTAATATATGAGCCCTAAGAAAATACTTCCCTAGAACTAATTCACGCAGTCCAAAAAATTCTCCTCTACATCATCTTAAAGACCACAAAAGTCCTTGCAGACATGAATCCGATCAAATATCTTCTCACACGTCATTTAAAAAAACACAAATATTTTTGTTGGATAGTCATTTTTCAAGAATACGACTTATAGTTTCACTCCCCCAAGAGAAAAAATGCATTAATCTTAGAAGAGTTCATTATGGATCTCCAAAGTCATACCAAAGGATCACCAATCAACGATTCACTACAAGATGAACATATTTTCCTCGTAGAAACCGAAGACACTTGGTACGTAGATATCCTCCTCTTTTTATGAACCCAAAAGTTTAGACCCCATCTTACTCATGACGATCGTTGGAGCATTCACCACCAGGCCCCCATGTTAGGGATCTGTAATTTTAGCAGACTGGTGAGACTAAAACTGCAGAAACAACATCATTTCAACCAAATTTGGGATTCTAGGATCTAGCCCTCCTGAATCTGGAGAGGGATCTCTCCAATAAGTGCAAATATGGATTTCTCTTTGAAGTTTTGGGTAATGATATTAGGCTAGTTATGAAGGCCAAGGGTTTTGTTTGTTTTTGAATGGTTAAGCATGAAAAGTGATTTGAGGGGAAAGTTCTAAGTGAAAATAATTTCAAAGGTGAGAAGTTGCAAGTGGATAGAACAGATAGGTTAAAAGATAAATATAACGCTATTTTTTAGTCCATTGGGCTATGGAGTCATAACAGGGCTTTAATTGAATAACAACATCAAGAGTGATCCAAGGGGCAAGTCATCTATATCACAAGATTATTGAGATTCAAATGATGGAATGGAAACGATAAAGTCTTGGAGGGGTGGAAACTGATAATAATTTCACAAGGGATTTATAGTCAGTCCAAAAAATAAAAGCCTCTTAAGTAACTGTTTAAAACCAACCAAGTGCAGGGCTAACCATTGAATTCTTGGGCAAGTTTGTATTAAAGCAGCTTAATTGACAAACAATCTAGTAATCCACATAATTACCTTCAGAAAGTATGAAAACACATAAGAGAAAACTAAATGCAGCTTAAGATCAGATAAAGTACTTTTAAACCTAGTCTGCTTTCAGCCAACACCAAAGGAAACTTTCAGAATCTGCCTTTGGAGAATAGAAGCTAGAAACAGGGCAAACCATCACTTTCTAGTCTAACTTTAATAAGAAAATAAGGAAAATAACTTTCAAGAAAAATGTTTAAAGCAAACAGTAGGGTGAGGGAACTCCATCATTCCTAACTGCTTAAACTATATCGAATCATTCTTAAATAAACAAATAAGAGGAAAACATTAAGATAAAGATTTTTAGTTAGAGAAGGGAACTGATAAACAGTAAATCCTAACTCTGTGAATGTTATTATTTATCAGAGAATAGTGAACAATATGGCATACATAGAAGGAAAAACAAATAACAAATAAAGGCCACTTCACTAGTAATATAGACCAGGATCCAAAGAAACAGCTTGTTATTGATGTCAAACTAATTATAGTCTTCAAGTCCAGTGTTATCTTCACTATTCAGCCTAACTTATCTATTAAAAATAGATCTTCAAGGGCGAGTGAATAATATTTACAATCAGAAGTTTCAAGCTCAATTACATAATAATGCTCAGCAATGCAATCAACCAACAGTTGCTCATATTCTACTAAGGTGTTTATAGAAGGGTGAGGAAGTGAGAACTAATAAAATATCTCAAAGATCATTAATACAGATTTAAGTGACTTCTCGGCCTTTTGAGGGGCTCGATGGAGAAGTGTACAGGTGGACTACTATATTAATGTTTTACAATTATGAATTTAAACTCGGTGGGAGCCTTATTTGACTTTGAGGCTCTGCGTGCTGTGTGGAGTAACTCTGCAGATATTTTATTCATTAAGTTCTTTGCAGAAGAACTTTCTGGCTATTCTTGAGACAAATATCTGATTTAAAACAATAACTACGGCCTCTGTTTGAAAGGTTTGAGGCAACAGGTGGCTTTGTGGTAGCTGAGGAATCAATTTTCCTCAAATGCAGCGGTGGAGGTCTTTTCTGCCTGATAGATCTTCTTGATTTTCTATTAATTCTTTCTTAATTTGGGGGATTAGGATTTTGATATTCAATATTAGCCGTAATCCCCAAATTTTTATTCAATCTTCATTTTGACGTGATTTGTCTTCAACAACTCATACTCTTTAACATATTGTTTTAAACATAGTATCTTGTCAATGTGTAGAGCTATGCTGGGCTTTGAAGGTATCAATGCTCATAGAGCATTGACAAACAATGAATAGATCTTGGCGGACGGTCCTTTTTAATAGCTCAAAAGTGCAGGAAATGTCTTTCCCGACCTTCGGCTTTCTTTCATTATTTCAATAGAAAAACATTAAAACACCTGCAAAACACAAAGACAAATTAAGAAATCCTGCAGAATTAGGTTTAAATTGCTTCAAATGGCGGGAGCAGAGCGTAGCCATTGGATCTGGACACGTGGACGGTCCAAATCTAATCGGGGGTTTACAATCGGCGGGAGGAGAAAAATGGGTGCGATGAAAATCCTTGATGCGATTGTGCGATCGGGAGGGCGGAGGCGATTAAGCGATGACCGTTGGATCTGAGGATCAGATCAAGGGCGGGGAGCGAATTGGAGGAACAACGGTCGGGGGAAAAAACAAATGCATGCAATTTAAATAAGCGATGCAACGAAGCGCAGACCGTCGATCTAAGGAGTAGATCAACGGTGGAGAACGAATCAGGGGACTGGCCGATTGGAGGGGGCAAACAAAGCATGCAATGTAACTTTGCGATGCGATTGGAAATCGCCGATGCAATAGAGCGATGGCTGTTTTATCGGCTTTCGATCAACGGCAGGGATTAGTTCTAAGAATGAACCGGCGGAAAACCCTTTTAATATATGAAAACCCAAAAAATGAAATAACACAAAGGTTTTTATGCTTCGGGGGTAGAATAATATGTAAAAACGGATAGGTGCTGACTGAGTGACCTTTGGTCTTTACGAAAATTTATATGACTCGGGGCATATATAATACAAAGGGGCTAATCGCAATCGGGCCATCGGGTCCGGTCTTTTTAATCTACCCATTGGGAAACAGCGATGCGATCCAGGGCTTGGGACTTCGACACTCGATCCTGTGCATAGGTCATATGAAATGGAGGTGGGGTGAAGTTTTAACACATGAGACCCAATCGCATCAGAACTTTGATGCAGGTCTTTCAATCTAACCATTTGTGAAAACTCCAAATGCGATTGCGTGATCGGTCTTTCAATCAACCCATTGAAATATTTCAATATGTGACTTAAATGTTTTAAGTTAAAACTTTCGAAAAGTGGGTTTCGATATTTTACAAAGGAAAAATGGATCAGGCATGAAGTATTGACAAGGTTTAAGCACCGCATCGGGCTCGTATTTAATATGAAAAATAATATAATCGAGAGCTTTAAACACATAAAAGCCAATTGAAATTGGAGGTTTCCGTCCATGGCAAAGACTTGTGCACTTGTTTCTTTCCAATGCGATTAGCACTCGGGATTTAAACTCTTGGTTTTCTACAGAAGAAACACAAGACCCGGGATTTATAATAAAAGGAGCTGATCGCAATCAGAGACTTTTGCAACACAAAACTAATCGCAAAGATTTGTGTACTTTGAATTTGTGCGATGTGATAAGCGCTGAGAGGGGCTTAGCACCTGGTTTCTGGGTAAGGGGCATGTGGGGGGAAGTGGTTAGGACTTAGCCCAAAGAGGCTTAGGTCCATAGTAATAAAAAAATTTTTTTTTAATGAAAATTTCATAGTTTTTCAATGGAAATGGGGGTTCCAAAATAGTTAAAAAGTGAGTTTTTAACTATGGAAAGGGGTTTTTCCTGAAGGGAAGAAAGGAAAACATGAATAATAGAGGAAATTTATGAAGAAAAGGGAAGCAAATGAAGGTTTGTTATGAGTGGGAGAAGGGGGAAAAATGATGGTTTTTCAGCATTTTCTTACATGAAATAAGTAGATTTAATGGGAACAACAATGAGGATTTTGGATAGAGGCATGAGGCCTTCAAGGAGCCTTCAAGAGCCAACAATTTTTAGTGATAAAATTTGTTCTTTGGAGGCTCGAAAAGTCTTAGCCACCTTTTTGGTATAACAAATATTATAGGTGGCTAGTAGTGGCTCCACTTGGGAATGGTGCCTTCTTGAAGGCATCAAGAACTTCAGACTTGCATTCTCTAGGAGGCTGACATGTGCCTGATCCATTAGGTTTCTCTGGGAGGCTGACTTGTGCCTGATCCATTATGCTTCTCTTCCTTTGCTAGGATAATCTTGCTCTGAAAACGTATTAGTAGCTATGAAAACAATGGATCTTCATCTACAAGATTTCTACCTACCCAATCCTACTTATCTAACTTTTTTTTCTTCATTTAAAGTGCACTTGGATTGGAAAACTCTGCTTACAAAATTTTATTCTTTTGAAAGTAGGAAATCTAATCTATTTCTACTCCTTATTTCTCCCTGAACTCAGATTAAACAGTTGAGTTCAGATGTTTCTCTACCTATTCTACTATCTGTTGGGATTAAGCTGTCTAACAGATTTTATTCTCTAACTTCTGCAATAGAAATTTAAAAGCATTCAAGTCAGGTTTAAACAGTCTAACTTGATGCTGATCTATGGCATGAAACAAGCTGCACATAGACATTTATTTTTCAAAAAAAAATTAAATCAAAATGGAAGGCTTAAGATCTGAAAATTCAAGCACTTCCTTCACTCTTTTACAGCTCTGTTTTGACTCTTACTTGAGCTGTTTTTCTTGTTTTCTGGTTCAAATTTTGAGCTGATTAGAACCAGATTTACACCTCTTGAATCAAAAAATAAAACAGTTTTGAGTCATCTCTTGCTTGGAAACTTAGGTTCAGGTTTTGAACATGTTTGAATCTTTCATCTCTACCCTAATCTACCTACTGATAAGCCAAGATTAAACAGTTTTGGCAAATCAATTTCACTATCCTATCAGTAGTAAATTCAAAAGCTAATTAGTCAAGTTTAGGTTGTTTGACTAACTAGAAGTGTGTTTTGTAGGAGTGGAATTTAAGCTTGCACACTTTTAGATTTTTTTCTCTTTTTGGTATGGGGCTGTACCTTTATTGTTTTATCAATCTGCCCTCTTTTATCTTTTCTTTTGTTTTTGTATTTTTTATTTTTCTAACTTTGAATGCAATGGTGGATGAGATATTTATAATGGAAAAAAGATAAAAAAGGCTTCAAAACATAATAACATAGACTAAGAGAAGTAATGTTTGAGCATTCTGCCATTGACAGGACCCCCAAACAATTCTTCTCCATTCAATTCCTACAAGAAAAATGCATTTCTACCAGCAGCTGAATGAATATAGTAAGGGCCAAGCCATAGGTTGTCAAACTTCCCATGCTTTCCCTTGTCTTCCCTCCTTGAGTCCCACTTTAAAACTTTGTCTCCAATCTTGAAATTACTGGCCTTTTTTCTCCTGTCAAAGAGATTTTTAATGTTGTCCTATTTCTGCAATGCATTGTTGTAAACTTCCTCTCTGGTCTGCTGGAGATGAATGGTTTGATTGATTCTTCTGATTATTTCATTAGCTTCAGTTTGCAACTCTTGAATCAACTTCATCACTGGTACTCCAAGGCTGTTTTGAAAAATGGCATCAGTACCGTACACAAGATGGAAAGGTGACATGCCAATGGATTTCTTCAAAGTCAATCTGTCAGCCCAAAGTGCATGAACAAGCTTTGTGTGCCAAGAATTTTTGTTATCCTCCAACAATTTCTTGATTATGTTCACTAGAATTTTGTTTGAGGATTCTGCAAGTCCATTACCTTGAGGGTAATAGGCCATGGAATGCCCCAATGTTATCTAATATCTATGATGGAACTCAACCATCTTCTTTGATCCAAATGCTGCTCCATTGTCAGTGATGATCTTGGTAGGACAGCCAAATATGGATAGAATGTTAGTCTCCATAAATTTTATAATAATTGAAACATTGGCCTGTCTACAAGTTATGGCTTCTATCCACTTAGTGAAATAGTCTGTGGCGGTGAGAATCAATCTATGCTAGGCAGAATATGGGGGGTGGATTTCTCCTATGAAGTCAAGTCCCCACTGTTGAAATGGGGCTTCAACAGTGATTGGATGTAGAGGTAGGGGCAGGAGTTTTCTTTTGCCTTGAAAAAGCTGACATTTATGACAGGCAATGATCATCTTGTGGACATCATGAAAAAGAGTAGGCCAATAGAAACCATCCCTCAAAATTTTGTTGGATTTTGTCATCCAGTACAAATGACCTCCACATTCTCCTTCATGGAACTCGTGCCTAACCTTCTCTGCATAAAACTCAAGAAAACATTTAAGCAATAGACCACTTGCATTTTTCCAATAAAGACATCTATCTATAATGCAATAGTTTACAGCTTTCAATTTAAGGAATCTTGCCTTTGTTTTTGTCAAATCAGGAGGTGTATTCAATTTAAGCAAAACATAAACAATATCAGCGTACCAAGGAGAATTCATGAAATAATATTCAACTATAGGAGTCGGGAATTCTTATTGGTCATCCAAAGCATTAATCATATTAATATCAAGAACTTCAAAGTTGGATTCAGCCATTAACCTAGCTAGAACTTGGCCTTTGATGAGTTTAGTGGGTTTTATCTCTAAATCATACTCAAGAATAACAGCAATCCACTTACATCTCTTACCATCTAGGTCTTGTGTTAGAATGTCTTTAACCACTGAGTTTGGGACAAAGGCAATGATGTGTGAGTGAAGGATGTATACTCTGAAGTCTTTCAAAGCTTTAACCAAAGCAGAATCTTGCTTCTCCATAATGTTATACTTCAGAGGGGCATCCCTCAATGCCTTGCTAAAAAATGCAATAGGTTGCTCTTGTCCTTGTGGATTTTTCTGTAAAAGGATAGTAGCTATGGTATGCTTCGATGCAAATGAAAAGATATAAAAATATTTTGAAAAATCAAGACTTATTAGAACCGGTGTTTTGGTTAATGCTTGTTTCACTAGCTCAAAGGAATTCCTTACTTCCAAGGTCTATTTTACCCCTTGCTCCTTCTTCAACATGTTTGTGATATTCCTAAGGAGCTCAGCCAAGTTGGGGATAAACCTTCTTAAAAAGTTAATCATTCCAATGAAATATTGCAACTCTTTGATGTTTCGAGGATGAGAGATTTGCAATATGGCCTCAATCCTCTTGGGATCTATCTTTATACCCTCCTCTGAAATAATGTGCCCAAGAAGTTTACCTTCTTGGAGACCAAATAGTGTCTTCTTAGGGTTTAAAGATATCCCAAACTTTCTGCATTTCTCGAAAACCTTTCTCAAATGTTCTAAGTTCTCTTCATCTATTTTTGAAAACACAGTGACATCATCTAGATAGATAATGATGAAGTAGCCCAGCTCTTCCGAGAATGCTATGTCCATGGCTCTTTGAAAAAATTTTCCAGCGTTCATTAGACCAAAATGCATTTTCACATACATGAAAGTGCCCCATGGTGTAGTGAAGGTTGTCTTTAATTGATCAGCAGGGTGAACTAAGATCTGATTGCACCTTGAATAGCCATCCAGCAAAGAAATTCTTTTAGACCCTACCACCCTTTGTAAAATATGGTCCATTTTAGGTAAAGGGTAGTTGTCTTTTAACGAAGCATTGTTTAAGTCTCTAAAGTCTATACAAAGCCTGATTTCTCCAGTTTTCTTCCTAACAGACACCAAATTAGATACCCATTCAGAATATCTAATAGGGACAGTAATACCGGCATCATTCATTTTCATGATCTCCTTCTGAACCAGCGGTAACTGAGCAGGGTTTATTCTGCGCAGCTTCTGTTTGAATGGTTTTTGGTTCTCCTTGAGGGGAATTTTGTGTTGTATTATTTCAGTTTCATAGGATTTAAGATCTTTGTAACTCCAGGAAAAAACATTGGAAAATTCTTTAAACAACTCAATATATTTAAGTTTAATGTGATCTGGTAAAGTCTTACACAGTTTAATCATCATAGGTTTAAGTTTACTGCCTACATTGCACTCTTCTACCTCAGTCTCTACAGGTTCCAATTTTGGTTTATTTTCCACATCATTAAAATCGAGCAACTCTTCTAAAGGAGCCAGACCCTTAGGCAAAATTTCATCTTTAGAATGCAGAGTTTGTGTTGGGAAAAATACTGAGCGGGGGGGAGGGGGGGTGAATCAGTATTTACAACTGACTAAAACGTTTTACTTTTATGCCTTTACCTCTTTACTTAGATCATTGCATCATTCATTCATCAGATATTTAATAAGCAGTAATCATGAGTAGTAACAATAGAATCAACCATCACACATAATCAACACACATGAACACCAGTATTTAAGATGGAAACCCAATTCGGGAGAAAACCACTGCTTTTGTCGTCTCAGTCTTCAATATTATTATAAAGAAAACTTCTTACAATTTTGTGCTAGCGTAGACTTATACCAGCACGCAGACACTAGCCTGCAAAAGGATACAACCTTCTCTCGTTCTCCAGTTACTACTGGAAGGGAGCTCCAACCCCCTGATCTCGTTTACCAGCCTTTTCTGGAAGGGAGCTTTGACCCACTGATTTAACACCAGCTTCTAATGACAAAAAGTGTCCAATTGAAGACTTCATCTCTCAGATCTACCAACTTTCTTCAATTTCTTCATCAGAATTGCGCCAGGTCTTCATCATTTCTTTTGCAGCTCTTCCTAGAGATTCAACATTTCTAGAACTAGAGATCTTGTACCTTCATCATATTCACCAGTGCATCATCGATTCAGACTGATCAGAATTCAATCATGCAGATATATCTTAAAGAGATTTATTCATTAATAACCCCTCTACATGCACACCTTGTATTGTAATCGTCTTCTCCTTATATAGTATTTTCCTTTATTAAAACCATGAGTAGAAAACCACTCAACCGCTAATGGTATTCATATTAAAAGTCGAACCAATCCAAATTGAAATCCCAATCTTCGTTCTTCCATGCATGAATCGTCCCAAAGGTAATATTTTTCTCCACCAAATAATACTATAGCCAAGGTTAAGTAACATTAACATGCCACTGATGGTTTTCTTTCTTTTATTGGAATTTTATATATCAAATTCGTGGAATTTGATAAATAAATATTATTCACAACCTTTGGCAATTAAATATATAATAGAAATTTATATTAGTAACCAGTGCTTTTATCAAATGGCTTTTAAATAGACCTTTGGTTCCGGCCCCACATACATAATCGATGGCCCAATCAATATAATTTAAAACTGGGGCCCATTGCTAACGATCGTTTCCATTCGACGGCAAAGAGCACATTGCTCGGTCTTTAGATGATCTGATGGATATCGTTCGTTGATGATGCACGTATTATAACGTGCGATGGCACGTCATACCTTGGGTAAGCTTCGCGCATCTATAGAAAATGAACACCGTCTGATGACCCCTTCCCATATCAACGGCGTGCAATAATATCGCTTGACTTCTTTGGTCGAACATTAATGTGCGATGGCGCACTTTGATAGCAGTTTTCATGGGTCAACCTTTTCTATGTGTCAACGTTTCTATGGAATCGCTCCCCAACCAGGAAATACCGCTTATCACCGAAGGGTGGTGCGATGAAACCCGGAAACTGCCTTTACTATTCACTCGGTCATGGTTCCGCTCTTCCATGAAGGGTTCCGTCGCGCTTCCTTTTGTTATGTTCCACCTCTAAGTTCCATTCATGATTCCAAAGGGTTAGTCCGTGTTCCACCAAAAGTTCAATGCCAAATACTCTGTTTTAGTTCTTCCGCATTATAACTTATTTGCTCTCACTCCTTGTTCCTTTCTCCATGAAAGCCAGTCAGCTCCTTACTAATAGCGTAGACCCTTCCATGTGGAGCTTAAAACCATAACTTTGTTCATATCATATATTCAATGAATATATAATTCCACTGTCTACCAGTTTGGATACACTGTAGACCGTATTAACATTGGTTCCTCGAACAACGTACAGAGCACCATTAATCCCCTCATAGGGTTTCTTACTTATCACGAATTTCAATTATCCTCCATCAGGATGCATACATATGTTCATACATGAATTAATTCCACCGGGACTCAAATATCCTTCCTATTGAATTCAATTTGCTTCTTGACTGATACTGCTCTCTGTAGATGCACTCTTTCTCTGTTCTTCTCTGTTCCTAGTTACTGTTTCAGATGCCAATTCCTTTGCTACTTCCTTTGCCATCAATGACAATATTTCCAACAGTCTCCCCCTTTGGCATTGATGGCAATACTCTTCCTCTGATTGTCTTATAGAAGCCCTTTGTTTCTTTTCCTCCCCCTTTGACATCAATGGCAAAGAGTTGATCAAGATCCTTTGAACCGACAATACCATGCTCCCCCTGAGATCATGCTGCATCTTCAAGAAAAATGACTTATAAATGCCAACAATGCATCCTTTTCATATGGCCAATGCTCCCCCTTAGCCTGTGCATTCAGAGATGCCCAATAGCACCTCACAACCAATTTAATCTTCTATATTTAAGTAGATCTGATCTTCTGCATGGCAGAGACTACTCCTAGTTTCTGTCTAAGATATTCGAATGCTTCCCTGGGTAGAGGTTTGGTAAATATATCAGAAACTTGTTCTTTGGAGGGAACATACTCCAATTTCACCTTTTGTTCAAGCACTTGTTCATGTAAGAAGTGATATTTGATGGGAATGTGCTTGGTCCTGGAATGCATAGCAGGATTCTTTGAGATACTGATGGCACTTGTATTGTCACACATAATGGAGATAGGAGGTGAACATTTGATTTGAAAGTCTTGTAAGGTTTGAATCATCCAGAGAAGTTAAGTGCAACATGATGCGACATATTCTGCTTCTGCTGTAGATAAAGCTATAGAGATTTTCTTCTTGCTGAACCAAGATACGAATCGGGGCCCCATATAGAATGCACCACCACTAGTTCTTTTCTGATCATCAACATTTCCAGCCCAATCTGCACCAGTGTAAGCATGAAGATTAAGATCAGCATTCTTTGGATACCATAGTCCAAAGTCTTGAGTTCCTTGTAGATATTTTAATATTATTTTCACAGCCTGAAGGTGAGACTCTTTTGGATTAGCTTGGAATCATCCAACAATCCCAACTGCATGCATAATGTCTGGTCTTGTCCCAGTGAGATACAGTATAATTCCTATCATAGATCTGTATTCTGGTTGATTCACCATGGGGGAATCATCATTAGAACTGAGATTACATCTGGTTATCATTGGTGTACTTATAGGTTTGCAATCTTCCATTCCATACTTTTTCAAGATTTGCTTAAGATATTTTTCGTGTGATAAGAATGTGCCATCTGTTGCTTGTTGCACTTGCAAGCCAAGAAAGAAAGTTAGTTCCCCAAGTAAAGACATTTCAAATTCTTGCTGCATATCAGAAGAAAATTTCTAACTCATAGACTCTTCATTACTTCCAAAAATGATATCATCAACATATACAACCACAATCAATAGTTTGTCATTTTTAGTTTTTGTGTATAAGTTGCTATCAACAGACCCCTTTGAAAATCCTTGTTGATGAAGATATTTGTCAAGACGATAGTACCATGCCCTTGGAGCTTGTTTGACACCATATAGAGCATTTTTAAGTCTACAAACAAGTTTTTCATCATTTCCAAAAATGAATCCTTCTGGTTGTTCTATATAAACTTCTTCTTCTAGATCACCATTGAGAAAAGAAGATTTAACATCCATTTGATAAACTTTGATTTTTTGGAAGCCTGAAAAAGCAAGAAACATTCTTATGGCTTCAAGTCTAGCTATAGGAGCAAAAATTTCTTCAAAGTCTATAACTTCTTGTTGAGCATACCCCTTGCAAACAAGTCTAGCTTTATTTCTTATAACATCCCCGTTCTCATTTAACTTGTTTTTGAATATCCATTTAGTTCCTATGACATTTTTGTCATGAGTTCTTGGTACTAATTCCCAAGTGTGATTCTTTTCAATTTGATCAAGCTCTTCATTCATGGCTTGAATCCAACATTCATCTTTGCTAGCTTGACTGACATTGTGTGGTTCAATAGTGGACAGAAATGCCAGATTGCTAGAAGATCCCACAAGAGTCCTTGTTTGTACACCTAATCCCTTTTCTCCCAAAATTTGAGATTCAGGATGATTCTTTTGAACATATCTGGATGGAGCTTTTTCAGATAAATCATCTTCGGGTTCTTCATTGGGTTCACTATCTATATCATTCCTACTTGATGTAGAAGGATATATGTCATCATCGTCTTCATCTGTTGTTTGTTTTTCTTCTTTTGGAGCTGTAGGAGACTCATCAATAAAAACATCAATACATTCAACAATCTTCCAAAGTCTTTTATTGTAACATTTATATGCTCTAATCCTAGAGGAGTAACCAAGAAGTATTTCTTCATTTGCTCTGGGTTCAAACTTGCCAAGTTTTTCATCATTATTTTTTATAAAGCATTTGCTTCCAAAAATTCTAAAATGCTTTACAGTGGGAGGATTACCATACCAGAGTTCATATGGAGTTTTATCACTATTTACACGAACATGTGCCTTGTTGAGAATGTTTACTGCTGTATGTGCTGCTTCTCCCCAAAATATGTCAGGTGTTCCGGAATCATCAAGCATAGCTCTAGCCATTTGTTTAAATGTTCTATTCATTCTTTCTACAACACCATTTTGTTGTGGAGTGCCAGCTACAAAAAATTGTCTTTTTATGCCATGTTGTTCACAAAATTCAAGGAATTCATTTGATGTATGTTCTCCTCCTTGATCATATCTGAGACACTTTATTTTTAGATCTAATTCATTCTCAACTAGTGCTTTGAAGATCTAAAATTTCTCAAATTCTTCATCTTTGTGTTTAAGCAGCCTAATCCAACACATTCTAGAGAAATCATCAATAAATAAGATATAGTATTGTTCACCACGTGGTGAATTTTTCCTAACAGGTCCACATATGTCAGTATGAATGAGTTCAAGAGGCTTACTTGATGGTCCTTCCTTGGCATTAAATTGTACTCTAGTTTGCTTACCGAATTGGAAAGATTTGCATATAATATTTTCAGGTAGAGTAATATTGGGAAGATCACGAACATCTTTAAGTCTGCTTGATTTGTTGATTTGAGAGAAGCTCAGATGCCCCAACCTTCTATGTCATAGCTATTTTTCTGAATATTTACTCAAGTAACATTGTTCTTTGCAGTTCTTCAATACATACAGGTTGCTTGGAGTTCTTTTTCCTTTTATAATTGTTTTACCTGTATCAACATCACGTACCACATATTCTTTTGAACTAAAGACAACTTCAGTTCCTTGATCACACATTTGACTTACACTTAACAGTTTATGATTTAATCTATCCACATACATGACATTATTAGTTTTCACCTTTTTTTTTAGAAAAACAGACCCTTTTCCCTTAATGACAGCAGGAGTATCATTTCCAAATGTAACATTATTCTCCTTTTCTAAAGCACTATATGCAAGGAGTTTGTTTTTGTCACTTGTCATGTGTTTAGAGCATCCACTATCAATGTACCATTGATTTTCTTCACCTTCTGCAAATAAGGATATGCCACAATTTTCAACCTATAATTCCTTCTTTTTCCACACTTTGGAGCTTGAAGGACATTGCTGTTTTGGCTGGATTTTTCTTCTGCATTCAAATTCTTCATGGCCAAAGTTATTGCAATACGCACATTCAACTTCATTTTGAAGAGGAGAAAAGTTGTTATATGTATTCTTCTTTGTTCCAATATCAATCCTTTTCTTTCTTGGTTCTCTTGTCATGATGGTTTTATATGCAACACATTGAGCAACTTTATGACCAAAGTTGTGACATGAGAAACATTGTCCATTGAAGAAGAAATTTCTGCGATCATGAAATCTTCTACTTGAATTTACCTGTTGATTGGAGTTTCTTTGAAATGTATTCATGTTAGTGTTCTTTGAATTGAAATGGTCATGCTTTACCTGTAAATATTTTTTATTCCCTTGCTGAGTGGCATAATGTTGCATGCTGGCTATAACTTCTTTTAGATAATTTGGTGCTGAAGCCTGAGAAGATTCTTCGATATATCGAAGACCTGTCTTTATAAGAGGAGAACGTTGTACCTTGATAATATCATCTAAGGTTTCAGATCCTTTAGCAAATATAAGATTCAAAATCTTCATTTTCTCAATTTCTTTTCTTAAACTTACTATTTCACATTCTAATTTCTCATTGTGTTTCTCCTTTCCTTCAAGCTGATTTTTTAGAGTTTCTATGGATATTTTACTTTCTTCTAAGCATATTTTAGTTTCTTCTAAGCATATATTTAGTTGATTGAATTCATCAAGAAAATCATTATCCTCCAAAGCATCCATAAAGGTATCTTTTTCTTCTTTAGATTCTTTTTCAAATGCAATGAGAAGTCTAAGATCTTGTTCACATTCTTCCTCATTGTCTGATGACCCATCACTGTCTTCATGAGTATAGTAACTTTTTCTAATGCTAAACCAACTCTTATTCCTTCTTGCTACTTCTTTTCCTTTTTCATGTGATTATTTGTGAGGACACTTAGCAGCATAATGACCCACTCTTCCACAAGAAAAACATTTGAAAGGAAGCTTACCTTTGAACTGTCCTGTACCAAGTTGGAGTTTCTTTACAAAATTTACCTCATCTTCTTCTGGGATATACCCTGATCCTTCTGTCTCTTGTACTTCTTTCCCTTTTGTAGAAGCTCTAAAGATGGCTTCTTTGAATTCAGATGGTCCTCCTCTTCTCATTTCATATGCAGTTAGTATGCCATGAAGTTGTACCACAGTAAGATTTTGAAGATCTTGTTTTTCTTCAAGAGCAGAAAATTTTGACTCAAATTTTGTTGTTAGTGATCTTAAAACTTTCTCAACCAAAGTAGATTCGGTTATTGTTTCTCCTAGATTTCTCATACAATTTACAATATCATCAAGACGTAAAAAGAAATTAGCAATGCTCTCCTCATTATGCATTTTTAGATTCTCATATTGAATTCTGAGAGTTTGGAGTTTAGCACTTTTTACCTTTGCATCACCTTCATAAATTAGAATGATTTTGTCCCATATTGGCTTTTTTGTATTCAGCTGCATAACTTTGACAAATTATGATTCAGTTAGACATCCCAATAGAGCATTGACCACTTTTTCATTCGTTTCGTAATTCTTTCTTTCTGTTGGATCTGTTGGTACTGCAGCTGGATATTGATATCCTCCTTCAACTATAGCCCATGCATCTGCTCACAGAGACTGAAGATAAGATATCATCCTTGTTTTCCAGAAGATTAAGTTGTTTTCGTTGAAGAGTGGAGGCCTGATAGATGTTGTTCCTTCTTGATTGTTCATCTTGATTGATCTTCCTTCTAGCGGCTAAGATTTTTCAGAAGGACTTGCTCTGATACCAATTGTTGGGAAAAATATTGAGAGGGGGGGGGGGGTGAATCAGTATTTAGAGCTGACTAAATTTTTTTACTTTTATGCCCTTAACTCTTTACTTAGATCATTGCATCATTCATTCATCGTATATTTAATAAGCAGTAATCATGATTAGTAACAACAGAATCAACCATCACACATAATCAACACACATGAACACCAATATTTAAGGTGGAAACCCAATTCGGGAGAAAACCACCGCTGCTGTCATCTCAGTCTTCAATATTTATTATAAAGAAAAATTCTTACAATTTTGTGCTGGCACAGACTTATACTAGCACGTAGGCAGCAGCCTGCAGAAGGCTACAACCTTCTCTCGTACTCCAATTACTACTGGAAGGGAGCTCCAACCCCCTGATCTCGTTTACCAGCCTTTTCTGGAAGGGAGCTTTGACCCCCTGATTTAACACCAGCTTCTACTGACAGAAAGTGTCCAATTGAAGACTTCATCCCTCAGATCTACCAACTTTATTCAATTCCTTCATCAGACTTGCGCCAGGTCTTCATCATTTCTTTTGCAGCTCTTCCTAGAGATTCAACATTTCTAGATCTAAAGATCTTGTACCTTCATCATATTCACCGGTGCATCATCGATTCAGATTGATCAGAGTTCAGTCATGCAGATATCTCTTAAAGAGATTTATTCATTAATAACCCCTCTGCATGCACACGTTGTACTGTAATCATCTTCTCCTTATATAGTATTTGCCTTTATTAAAACCATGAGTAGAAAACCACTCAACCGCTAATGGTATTCATATTAAAAGTCGAACCAATCCAAATTGAAATCCCAATCTTCGTTCTTCCATGCATGAATCGTCCCAAAGGTAATCTTTTGCTTCGCCAAATAATATTATAGCCAAGGTTAAGTAACATTAACGTGCCACTAATGGTTTTCTTTCTTTTATTGGAATTTTATTTATCAAATTCGTGGAATTTGATAAATAAATATTATTCACAACCTTTGGAAATTAAATATATAATAGAACTTTATATTAATAACCAACATTTTTATCGAATCGATTTTAAATAGACCTTTGGTTCCGGCCCCACATACATAATCGACGGCCCAATCAATATAATTTAAAACTGGGGCCCATTGCTAATGATCGTTTCCATCCGACGGTGAAGAGCACATTGCTTGGTCTTCAGATGATCCGACGGATATCGTTCGTTGATGATGCATGTATGATAACGCGCGATGGCGTGTCATACCTTGGGTAACCTTCGTGCATCTATAGAAAATGAACACCATCCAATGACCCCTTCCCAGATCAATGACATGCAATAATATCGCTCGGCTTCTTTGGTCGAACATTAATGTGCAATGGCGCTCTTTGATAGTGGTTTTTATGGGTCCACCTTTGCTATGTGTCAACATTTCTATGGAATCACTCCCCAACCAAGAAATACCGCCTATCACTGAAGGGTGGTGTGATGAAACCCGAAAACTGCCTTTACTATTCACTCGGTCACGGTTCCGCTCTTCCACGCAGGGTTTCGTCGTGCTTCCTTTTGTTATGTTCCACCTCTAAGTTCCATTCATGATTCCAAAGGTTTAGTCCATGTTCCACCGAAAGTTCAATGCCAAATACTCTGTTTTAGTTCTTCCGCGTTATAACTGATTTTCTCTCGCTCCTTGTTCCTTTCTCCATGAAAGCCAATCAACTCCTTACTAATAGCGTAGACCCTTCCATGTGGAGCTTAAAACCATAACTTTGTTCATATCATATATTCAATGAATATATAATTCCACTGTCTACCAGTTTGGATACACTGTTGACCGTATTAACATCAGTTCCTCGAACAACATACAAAGCACCATTAATCCCCTCATAGGGTTTCTTAATTATCACAGATTTCAACTATCCTCCATCAGGATGCATACATATGTTCATACATGAATTAATTCCACCGGGACTTAAATATCCTTCCTATTGAATTCAATTTTCTTCTTGACTGATACTTCTCTCTGTAGATGCACTCTTTCTCTATTCTTCTCTACTAAATTTCTTTTCTCTGTTCCTAGGTACTGTTTCAAATGCCAATTCCTTTGCCACTTCCTTTGCCATCAATGACAATATTTCCAACAATTTCTAACTCCTCTGTTCCGGATTCTGCATTCACTTTTGTTTCTCTTTTAAGTTTTCTTGACAACAGATTTATATTAGCAAGTTTGGGAGACGGTTCTTCTTCATCAAGAAAATTTTCTTCCTTGCAGTCTGTTTCATAGTCTGAGTCCGAACTGTTTAGTTCGAATTCATTTTTGAATTGCATGAAGTCTTCTATTTGTTTGTCATTGTCAAACACCTGCCAATATTTCTCATTATCAGGCACAACTGGTCTGAATTTTATCTGAGTTGTGCAGTCTTTGGTGTTATGTGGCGTCAAGCATGTTCTAGCTGTGTAGGCTAAGCTATGGGCCACAATTTTTTTCTTTCTTGGGACAAAAATCAATTGGGACTCTTCAAAAGTTTCCAAAAGGTCCACGACATCGTTTCGGTAGGCCTGAAGTCTAGGATGATGGGTGTTATACTCCCTGTTGACTTGCCTAATGATTAACTCTGAATCCCTGTGAACTTTAATTCTTTTGGCTCCTATCTTTTCTAATAAACATAAGCCTAAAAGCAGGGACTCATATTCGGCTATGTTATTGGAACACTGAAAGTTTAGTTTACAGGAAATTTTTTCTATGTGATTGTTTTTAGTATTAGTAATCCAAACACCTGCGCCTACGTTAGTTTTAGTGCAGAATCCATCAAAAAACATACTCCATAGAGGACTATTTTTAGTTTCGACTGTTCAGTTACCGTCCTCTTCAACTAACATGCTGAACAGTTGTGGAATGCCAGCACTTAGTCACATTTGTTTTGATTCACCAGGATTTGTGTTCATTTGAGGGTCATTTTTCTTAGTGTCCAGGTTCAAAAGCAAAAGACGTATGACCTGTAATTCAAGACTCTTGTTTAGTTTGCTAACGTCTTCCCACGCAGCAAACTGTTTTGTCAATTTTGTGGTATTTACTTCCTCCTCTCTATCGGCCTTTAACTTTGTTAAAGTTACTTGTTCATCTAATGTTTCTTCGTTAAAAAGAATAAATGAATCAAGGCCAGTATCTACAGAGTATAAAGGGGAGTTCTGCAGCCTATCTTGACTTGTAACCGTGTATTGCATGTGAGACTCCATGTAAAGTCTTCTATTTTGATTGAAAACAAGGATAGTCGCATAGGTCATGTCCATTTTCATAGTCCCCTATAACTTAGCTCCCTAAGACCTTGATAGTAACATTCCATAATTAGGGGGGACATCAGCCACAAAAATATCCATAACAAGGCATTTGGCTGGAATTTGGGCTAAGTTAACATAGAGGTCTTTCATTAATCCTAAACACCTTACTCTACTGGAATCAAAGGAGTACAGGTCTTTATATGGTCTGGTAATTTCTAAACCAAGGCTCTCCATCACAGCCTTAGGCATTAAATTATGAGAAGCCCCGGAATCATGCATAGTGTTGTGCAAAATTTTGTCATGAACGTTTAAACTTACATAAAAGGGAGGAACAGGTCCTTCTTGATATTTACCTTCAATCTTTGGACCAAAAATAAGCTCTGGCTGGTCATCATTAAGATTGACTGTATCCCCACTTTCCTCTATATTTAAAGCCTTCAAAATTTGGGTTCTATATACATGTTGGGCAGCTAACTCAGTCAAGGGAACAGAGATTTTGATTTTGGAAATTTCCTGCTCCAGGCTGAAAGGAATTTGGCTTTTAAAAATGCTGGTTTTAGCCTTATTAACTATCACTTTATCAGCATTATCAGTTTGCTGATTTGCTTTATTTACACTTGACACAGTTGTTTTCACAGGAGTACTAGATGAAGTGTTAGTACTACTAGTGTCTTCACTCTGTTTTTCATTGTTTTGAGCGCTTTTCCCTTTACCTTTATCAAAATTTACAGCTACTATTTTTTCCTTTCGTTTGAAAAATTTAGGCTTGGTTAGAGTGTTGTTTTGTGAAGATTGGTCAGAGGTTTTGGTGTTGGGAGTTTGTTGACTAGTTTTTATTCTAAGGTCATATTCTCTTTGAGACTCAATGATGACATTTTCCATGCCTTGATAATCATTTCCATCATTATCTCTTTTTTCATCATAAGGTGTATATAGACCTTGTTTTTTATCATAATGAATCTCAAAATCATCATCCTCCACCCCAAACATGTTGATATCGTCTCCCTCTATTATCTCATCCGTTTCCTCAACCTCACTTACATAGTTTTGATGAAAGGGAGGAGATATTTTTTGATCATCTTCCCTAGGTCTGTTCGGAGGTTGGTTCCTTCTAACGTTCTGATTTTGGTTCTGGTTTCTATTTTGAGGAGCAGTTTGGTTTTGATTTTCTTACACTCTCTTAATTATGCTCATCTCCTTCATCATTTCTTCCATCATTTTCTCCATCTTTGAGTTTAAAGTAGAAGGTGTGTTCTCCTCTCTAAAAGACACTCTCTTTTCATTTTTCATTCTTTCTCTCTTCTCCATTAAGTTGACTTCCACAAAAAGAGCACCCCTTTGCATATGTTCAAGAGTTGAAAAGTCTCTTTCTCTCAGCTGATAGGTCATGTCAGAGTCAAACTCTTCAGGAAAATTGTTTAAAGCTGAGCCTTGTGGAGGTTTTATTTATGGGGAGAGTGCATTGTATACACTATTAAATCCAGTGCAGTAAGCTTGCACACTTTCCCTAGTGTTTCTATGGAGGTTCTTGTAATCAGAAAGGACTTGGAGCGGATTCTTATTTACTCCCCATTTGTTTAAGAATGTTTCATGGAAGCCTTGGAGATCATTGATACTATGGGGGGCTATAATTTTGAACCATTTTCTTACTTCTCCCCCTATACTTTGAGCAAATAATCTAAGCTTGACAGAATCATCATCAATTTAATTTTTGTCAAAGTAGTCATTCATCTTATCCACATGTTGGGATGTAGTCGTAGCATTGTTAGCATCGTATAATGGAATTTTGGACTGATAGTCTTGTGGAAGATTGACTAGTGTTACAGGAAGGACTAAGGGAGCATGCCATGCTGCCATGATAGGTGGTGGGGGTGGATTTACAAGGAGCGGATTAATAACAGGAATAGTGGGTTGAGGTGTAGTGGTTTGAACAGTGGATGAAGGGTGAGCAGAAGTTGATGGACCAGGAATAGAATGTTGAGCTGATCTAGGATCAGAGACACCTAAGTTGTGAAGAAAATGCAAATCAGGAGGTGTTGTTTCTCTATCACTAGGATGTTCACTTGCCTCAGGGGAAGAAAGTGAAAATTCAGAGTCTAGCTGAGTTATATCATCAAATGACCTAGTTCTAAATGGATTTACTAAGTCAGGTTGTGATTGTTGTAGAGCTGTAAGGTTTTTGGGAACTGAATTAGCTCTCAAGGGTGATATGAAAACAGTTGATAATTTAATCCTAGGAGACTTCCAAAGGATGCTTTCTGGGTGATCAACTATCTCAGGTGGATCTAGGTCAGGATGGGATCTAGTGTGAATCTTTCTAGAAGTCACTATGTTATGTTTTCTAGACCCAAATAAACAAGAAAAGTTCAACCAAGTATGACAATCTTTAAAAGGTTAACTAATCTATTAGAAATCAAATCCTACCGTCCTCTAATTGAGTTTGAAAGATGTTATAATGAGAAGGGTTCTTCCCAATGGAGTCTTGAGGTCTGTGGTGGATTGTGGAGTCACCAAGTGGAAGTTTTTAGCTACTAAGGAGGTAAAAGGTTTTATGGTCCACCACCATGTTTATTGAGAACCAGTCTGAAATATTTTTAGTTTTTTTTAAGTTATTTTTCAGTTGTATGGTTTTTAAGAATATCGTAATCTTTGTTTCAAAACTTAGCTATGGTTATGAGACAAAAATAGTTTATTCTTATGGATAAGCCAGCTGATCTTTCAAAGTTAGATAAAGTCTTAAGAGAATCCTACGTCTTATCTAGTTTGTCACTAATTCAAACAATTTTTACCATGATTACCATGACTTGTTACTGCTTGAAAAGGCTGATTTTTACTCTCAAGGTTTTATGAAGTGTTTAAAGGACATGAATCCTAGTGGATTCACCAGAAATGTTAGGGATCTATAATTTTAGCATACTGGTGAGACTAAAACTAGAGAAACAACATCATTTCAACCAAATTTGGGATTCTAGGATCTAGCCCTCCTGAATCCAGAGAGGGATCTCTCCAATAAGTAAAAGATGGATTTGTCTTTGAAGTATGGGGTAATGATATTAGGCTAGTTATGAAGGCCAAGGGTTTCGTTTATTTTTGGATGGTTGAGAATGAAAACTGATTTGAGGGGAAAGTTCTAAGTGCAAAGAATTTCAAAGGTGAGAAGTTGCAAGTGGATAGAACAGCTAGGTTAAAAGATAGATATAACACTGGTTTTTAGTCCATTGGGCTATGGAGTCATAACAGGGCTTTAATTGAATAACAACATCAAGAGTGATCCAAGGGGCAAGTCATCTATATCACAAGATTATTGAGATTCAAATGATGGAATGGAAACGATAAAGTGTTGGAGGGGTGGAAACTCATAATAATTTCACAAGGGATTTATAGTCATTCCAAACAAGAAAAGCCTCTTAAGTAACTGTTTAAAACCAACCAAGTGCAGGGCTAACCATTGACTTCTTGGGCAAGTTTGTATTAAAGCAACTTAATTGACAAACAATCCAGTAATCCACATAATTACCTTCAGAAAGTATGAAAACACATAAGAGAAAACAAAATGCAGCTTAAGATCAGATAAAGTACTTTTAAACCTAGTCTGCTTTCAGCCAACACCAAGGGAAACTTTCAGAATCTGCCTTTGGAGAATAGAATCTAGCAATAGGGCAAACCATCACTTTCTTGTCTAACTTTAATAAGCAAATAAGGAAAATAACTTTCAAGAAAAATGTTTAAAGAAAACATTAGGATGAGGGAACTCCAACATTCCTAATTTCTTAAACTATATTGAATCATTATTAAATAAACAAATAAGAGGAAAACATTAAGATAAAAATTTTCAGTTAGAGAAGGGAACTGATAAACGGTAAATCATAACTCTGTGAATGTTGTTCTTTATCAGAGAATAGTGAACAATATGGCATACATAGAAGGAAAAACAAATAACAAAGAAAGGGCACTTCACCAGTAATATAGACCAGGATCCCAAGAAACAGCTTGTTATTGATATCAAACCAGTTACAGTCTTCAAGTCCAGTGTTTCAGTTCAGCAATCATCTTCACTATTCAGACTAACTTATCTATTACAAATAGATCTTCAAGGGCCAGTGAATAATATTTACAATCAGAAGTTTCAATCTCAATTACATAACCATGATCAGCAACGCAGTCAACCAACAGTTGCTCATCTTCTACTAAGGTATTTATAGAAGGGCGAGGAGGATCTCAAAGGTCATTAATACAGATTTAAGTGACTTCTCGGCCTTTTGAGGGGCTCGATGGAGAAGTGTACAGGTGGACTATTGTATTAATGTTTTACAATTATGAATTTAAACTCGGTGGGAGCCTTATTTGACTTTGAGGCTCTGCGTGTTGTGTGGAGTAACTCTACAGATATTTTATTCATTAAGTTCTTTGCAGAAGAAATATCTGGCTGTGCTTGAGACAAATATATGATTTAAAACAATAACTTCGGCCTCTGTTTGAAAGGTTTGAGGCAACAAGTGGCTTTGTGGTAGCTGAGGAATCAATTTGCCTCAAATGCAGTGGTGGAGGTATTTTCTGCCTGATAGACATGGAAAATTTTAGGGGCTAATATTCGTAGGTGGGCTAATTTTCCATGGTTTTTCCCAAAAAAATATTCGCCAATTTCCATTTTTTTATAAAAATGATTCGCCCAAATTTTACAATATAAAATTATTTTACCTTAAAAATCGCCAACATTATATAGAAAATATATATAATATCATTATAAATTTGAATAATTTTACAAATACATCAATAAAAATTTTATAGTTTGCATATTAGGGACTAGTGAGATTCGCCAAATTTTTAAACTTCAGGATAATTTTCCATCCTTAAAATTATCCCTGCTGATAGATCTTCTTGATTTTCTATTAATTCTGTCTTAATTTGGGGGATTAGGCTTTTGATATTCAATCTTGGCCGTAATCCCCAAATTTGTCTTCAATCTTCATTCTGCTGTGATTTGTCTTCAACAACTGATACTCTTTAACATCTTGTTTTAAACATAGTGTCTTGTCAATTTGTAGAGCCATGCTGGGCTTTGAAGGTATCAATGCTCATAGAGCATTGACAAACAATGAATAGAGCCTAGCAGACGGTCCTTTTTAATAGCTCAAAGGCGCAAGAAATGTCTTTCCCAGCCTTCAGCTTTCTTTCATTATTTCAATAGAAAACCATTAAAACACCTGCAAAACACAAAGACAAATTAAGAAATCCTGCAGAATTAGATTTAAACTACTTCATATGGTGGGAGCAGAGCGTAGCTGTTGGATCTGGACACGTGGACGGTCCAGATCTAATCGAGGGTTTGCAATCAACGGGAGGAGAAAAAGGGGTGCGATGAAAATCCCTGATGCGATTACGCGATCGGGAGGGCGGAGGCGATTAAGCGATGGCTGCTGGATCTGAGGATCAGATCAACGGCGGGGAGAGAATTGGAGGAACAATGGTCGGGGAAAAAACAAATGCATGCGATTGAAATAAGCGATGTGACGAAGCAAAAAACATCGATCTAAGGAGTAGATCAATGGTGGAGAACGAATTAGGGAACTGGCCGATCAGAGGGGGCAAACAAAGCATGCGATGTAACTTTTCAATGCGATTGGAAATCGCCGATGCGACATAGCAATGGCCATTTGATCGGCTCTCGATCAACGACGGGGATTAGTTCTAAGAATGAACCGGCAGAAAACCCTTTTAATATATGAAAACCCAAAAAATGAAATAAAACAAAGGTTTTTATGTTTCGGGGGTAGAATAATATGTAAAAATGGATAGGCATCCGACTGCGGGACCTTTGGTCTTTATGAAAAGTTATATGACTCGGGGCGTATATAATACAAAGGGGCTAATCGCAATCGGGCCATCGGGTCTGGTCTTTTTAATCTACCCATCAGGAAACTGTGATGCGATCCAGCGCTTGGGAGTTCGACACTTGGTCCTGGGCATAGGTCATATGAAATGGAGGCAGGGGGAAGTTTTAACACACGAGACCCAATCACATCGGAAATTTGATGCGGGTCTTTCAATCTAACCATTTGTGAAAACTCAGATTTCGATTGTGCAATCGGCCTTTCAATCAACCCATTGAAATATTTCAACATGTGACTTAAATTTTTTAAGTTAAAACTTTGGAAAAGTGGGTTTCGAGATTTTACAAAGGAGAAATGGATCGGGCATGAAGTATTTACAAGGTTTAAGCACCGGGTCAGGCCCATATTTAATATGAAAAATAATATAATCGAGAGCTTTAAACACATAAAAGCCAATCGCAATCGGAGGTTTTCGTCCATGGCAAAGACTTAGGCACTTGTTTCTTTCTGATGTGATTAGCGCTCGGGATTTAAACTCTTGGTTTTCTACAGAAGAAACATGAGACCCGGGATTTATAATAAAAGGAGCTAATCGCAATCAGAGACTTTTGCAACACAAAACTAATCGCAAAGATTTGCGTACTTTGAATTTGTGCGATGCGATAAGCGCCGAGAGGGGCTTAGCACCTGGTTTCTGGGTAAGGGGCATGTGGGGGGAAGTGGTTAGGACTTAGCCCAAAGGGGCTTAGGTCCATAGTAATAAAACGTTTTTTTTTAATGAAAATTTCATATTTTTTCAATGCAAATGGGGGTTCTGAAATAGTTAAAAAGTGGGTTTTTAACTATGGAAAGGGGTTTTTCCTGAAGGGAAGAAAGGAAAACATGAATAATAGAGGAAATTTATGAAGAAAGGGGAAGAAAATGAAGGTTTGTTATGAGTGGGAGAAGGGGGAAAAGTGATGGTTTTTCAACAATTTCTTACATGAAATCAACAGATTTAATGTGAACAGCAATGGGGATTTTAGACAGAGGCATGAGGCCTTCAAGGAGCCTTCAAGAGCCAACAATTTTTAATGATAAAATTTGTTCTTTGGAGGCTCGAAAAGTCTTAGCCACCTTTTGGTATAACAAATATTATAGGTGGCTAACACCCCCAATACCCCCATATGGGAGATATCTTATACCAACGAGGCATCAAAACCATATTATGTGGATACCTCACCCACAAACAAGTAGAGAAAGCCCTTAATGATTGCCACAATGGAGCTTGCAGTGACCACCTCTCTAGAATGGCCGTCGCCGAAAAATTCCTACGGGCAGGATATTTTTGGCCCACCTTATTTCGCGATTGCATTTCAACAATCAAGAGGTGCAAGCGATGTCAACAATTCAATCACAAGGAAAGAGACCCTACCACTCCCCTACACCCTGTCATCATTTTTGGTCCCTTTTGTAAATGGGTGATCGACTTCATGACTTGCAACCCAACATCATCTGGAAATCATAGATACATCATTATAGTTGATGATTATTTCACCAAGTGGGAAGAGGCTATGCCCACATACAACAACACCACAGAAAACGCTGCACAACTTTGTTTGACCATGTCATTGTCTGGTTCGACGTACCCAAGGAGTTAGTCTGCGACTATGGGAAACACTTCGAAAATGAAGTTTTTCAGGAGCTATCTCACCATCTCGAATTCACACATGAATTCACATCACCATACTACCCCCAATCCAATTGACAGGTAGAGGTTGTGAACAAAGTACTCAAAACAATGTTATAGTGTATGGTGAATAACCAAAAAACAAACTGGCACCACATTCCACTAGCACATTCGCACCAAATTCAGATGGCCAAAATTTCACTCTTGGGACACATATGCATCCCAAGAGCGACGATTGGAGGTGCAGTAAAACATGGTTTCTCCTAAAGCGAGACTTCCAACACTTTACTTAAATGTCGGTAGAGCAATGCTATCTCCGACATTCTATATTGGTGTCACAATTTCGACTTTTCATGAATCGTCATTTTTCCGATGAACACAAGTATCGCTAGTATGACACCTCCAAACGTCACTAGAGTGACGATAATAAAATTTCGGAAGATTGATCCGACAAAAAATAAAAAAATAAACATAAACACTGCTAGAGCAACGGTTCTATATGTTGGAATACCGACGGCACAAACATTTAAAAAAAAAATGTTGCTAGAGCGATAGTACTAAAAGGTCGGAATACCGATGCAAAAAAACTTAAAATAAAAAATTAAATGTCGCTAGAGAGATTGTGCTAAAATATTAGAATACCGATGGCACAAATCATTATTTAAAAAAACTTAACGTTGGAATACTGATAGAAACAAATAATTAAAAAAAAAACATCGGATAAGCTATCATCGGAATACCGATGCTAACAATATAATATTTATAAAAAGAATATCAAAATAATTGACTGTATCATATGGATGCTTTGATACTCAAATTCCACAAGATACTTTTCAATTACTGAAGTGGAATATGACATTACAAGACTTGCAGCGTAAGGAGAGAACTGACCCATTTCTTTCCATATCATTTGAATAGAGGGAAGCTGCTTACCTCGCTACAAGGGAACATATTTTTTCTCCTATTTCATCTAAGGAAATTAACTAGCCAAAGGAGCTGGTAGTGCCAAGACCTAGAATTGTACCGCTAGTTTCTTGTAGGATGATTGCTCATGCTTTGGGAAAGAGGATTTTGGTAGATTCATCTTCTGAGAAGCCTGATGTGGTTAAAAATACCGAGTTTCAATGTGCAGATGAGAATATGATAGAAAAATTCTTGAATCATGCATAATCACAAGTACAAAGAGTATCACCATAGCCTGTAAGGGACAATTGTGAATAGACACTTTCTACAGATATGAAAATAATGATGGAAAAATACTTGAACGTAGATGATTTATGCATGGATCACAAAAGCAAGGATGAGGTATTGGATACCAAATTTCCATATATAGATGTGAAAATGGAGCATAAAAACTTGGGTGAGACATTACAGGATGTTGCCATAGCACCAGAGAATGCAAAGGTAATATTGGGACTATCACCTTCTATAGCAGTTAAAAGAATGATGAGCAAGAAATTGAAATCGTAAGTTACCTATATAAATGATAAAATGACAGATAAAGATGCAAACACAAGGGTTCCTTTTATATATTAGAAGATGATAGATAAAGCCTTGACTGATTCATCACAAGTTACAAATGTGTCTTTGCAGCCTGCAAAAGCCACTTTTGAATACAAACCTGCAGCAGCTACTAAGAGAATTTTTCCCAAGAATTTGGGCTTCCATTTTCAAATTGTCCTTCTAAAGGTGCTTCAAACTTAAGAACAAGACGTGAAATTGGAAGAAACAATGTAGTGGATGTGGAAATTTTTCGTGTAGGTATTCCTTCAAAAAAGAATGTCTGCCATGTTTCAGATTCAGGTGAAGTTATAAAGGAGAGAAGCAATTCCTTGACATCTCATTTGATACCTGAGGAAAATGATTTAAGGGCTGAGGTGGATCAACCCTCTATTAATAATGCACTAAGAGTTCATCCTCAAAATCTTTTGTCAATGACAAGGATGTAAAATGCACACATTCCTGGAAGAGCTGCCCAGAGGTTGTTTGCACAAGAACTTGGGATATAGACTGTCTCCTCAACTAGAATTGAGGCTAACCTAACTATAAACTCAAGTTTTGCGACTTATATATCTTCATCTTCCAAGGGTGTTCTAAAAGGCTAGAAAACTGGATCTACAACTTATTCTAAAGATTCTAATGTAGTAGTTTCGAGTACAGATACGACTATCTCAGCCAATAATAAGTCTTGATTCTATGATACTGAGATAAATTTGATATGAGTCCATTGATTCTGTCAACTGAAAATTTTAGGTTCTATTAGCATTGGGAGATAGGCCAAATATTGGATTCCAAATTTCTCAAAATCAATTCCTTGACATCCTAATATAACAATAGGTTAATACCCAGCTCCACATCACCTTCCACTTCCTCTCCATGTAAGTGCCATGTTAGTGCAATATTTTCACCATGTAATCACCACATCACCAATGAGCCATTTCATGATGATACACAATCTACCACATGGGTGTGCCACATCATTCTACTTCAATGCCACAACATCATGAACCAAATAATAATGACACGTTTTTTTCATTTGGGTGTTCCACATGCCAAGGAATATATTAGTGTCTTCACCGCAAACTACAAGTCTGGGCTAAGGCAATTGTTCTCAAACCTGGGCTAAGGCAACAATTCTCAAGGTTTGAGCTCTTTTAGGTTCTGAAGGAAGGTCAAGTCCATAGGTAAGTTACTAATCCAACCCTCCAACAATGTGTGTTCACTGCTCTGGGGTATTCTCCATAGGTATCTGTGATACTAATTCAAGCTACCAAAAATACCTATTCACTTGCTAATAGCCTGAGCTTTTGAGCCTTCACGAGTTTATAAGATAGGGATTCAAGCCTTACTATTGACTTTCTGAGTTTCATAGTACTTTGTTCTTAAATTTTATCACTGCATCAATCCCTTTCCACTGAACCTTGAGTTAGGTCACTGCCAGTCCGAGCCTTCTTGTTCATTGTTTTTTTTCTGAGCTTCTAGAGGTGACAGTCCACAACAAAGGTAAGCTAAAATATTTTTCACATGTTGGTTGCCAAATATCCAAGTTTGAGCTTCTCCAGTAGGTAGTTTTCCTCCAAAACTGGTTCAAGGTTAAGTTTGTCTCCACACGCCGAGGTAAAATTGTCTAAGCTTCACTAATAACCCAACAAAATTTAACCCAAACAATTAATTTATATTTCCTCCTTAGGTCTATTTCTCCTTCTATCTTCTTCATTATGTATCTAAAATATTCACTAAAATTTTTTGGCTAGAATGAGGTGTTTAGACCTCAATATATACTGGTTTTCAGTTATGAACGAAAAATACACGTCTATTTGGATAAGTCATCATGCCTAAGTGAGCCTACTCAATTTGGCTGGGAGTCTCTTTGATTTTTAACATACATATATTTAAAAAATTAAAATCTATGCGATGACACAAAATTAGGAGGTAAGTGAGTGCTCATTGGACTAGCACATTTCCTAGTGTGTCATGAAAATTTATCCATTACAAAATTTTAAACCATGTAATGAAATGAGCCTATGTGAATGTGATTTTTGCTCTAAATTTAAGTGGGGGAAGCACCTATTTTAGAATAATATAATGGGATCATCCCACATGGTAAGGTTCATGGTGAAAATGGGATGACATGAAGGAAAACTAAATATCCAAGGGTTTAGCAAGTTCGAAAGTCCTATTTCATAATTCTCCTCCCTTATAATTTTTTTTTTTACAAAATTTTATTTTGAAACGAACGAATGAAATAATTGCATCAATATACACACTCATACATGTTTATGCTACTCACAATTCAATTCCATTTGGTATTTTTTAGTGTGTGGAGTGACTTATAGAAGCCTGTGTAGTTGACTTGGTATTTTATTGAAAACAAAATTCAGGGTATTATAGCCATGCTCAAAGTTTTTATAATGTTCCCATGACAATTGAATTAGTTCACACATTTGATAGGGTTTTGATGTGAAGTCCAATTTAGAAAGAATCCAAATATGACACAACCATCAGGATAGCAACTTCAAAAGCCAGCGAGAGGCTAATACCAATCCCATCACAATATATACAAGAGAAACATCAAAAGTATCAATACATGAGAAAAATACACCAACCAAATTGGAATCCATGTATAGTTACTATATTTTTTATTTCCGAAGGAATTCAAGTGCCTACCTACTTCAACGTTATATCCCTATCAACTATTTCCATTATCAATTCTCTCCATACGTTCTGGGAAAGTTAACCATTACAAATTTTTGCGACGATCCCTTCCTATAATTTTTCATGAGTTAAATTAAAATGTCCCGTTAACAATTCAAATGTACTACAACTTACATGCCAAACAAACCAATATTCAAGTTTCAGAGACAAGTAATTTTTCTAGATCAATGCTGACATGATTTGGGCTAAAGTCAAAATGCTATGATATGATCCAATAATTTCAGTGAGTCCTAAAATTGTGCAACCAAGGTGCTCTAGCATTTCATTGATTAGGCATTTGATGTTGCGCTAGAAATTATTAGAAACTAGGCCAAAATAAGAATAAGATATGATAAATAGTAAAACACTAAGTAAAATGACGATGTTAGAGACTCAGAAAAGAATCTTGCTCAACTCATCAAAAGACTTGGAAAAGGGAGCTGACTGAATCATTACAGGAAACTTTTTGACATGTGAATCCCTAATTAGCATTTCCTATATCTTTAAATTATGGCGAGCTTTATAACATGTGATAAGTGAACACCACCTAAAATTATCTCTACACCTAAGTTTTATTTACCTAGATACATTGAATTATAGACCCGTATTGAATTTCATTTGATCTTTTCATTTATGAATGAAGAAATAAGTGATAAGGGTGTTCTGGAAAATTTTCTCACTAGATAGAGCTACCATTTCTAATCTGTTTAAGCCCTTTGAAGAAAAATTGTTTAACAATATAACAACATTGAAATAAGCTTCAAGGATATTACCTTTTACATGACTTTCATCAGAAACTCTTCCATATCTTCTGACTTTCTTCACTAGATAGTTAGGAACTCCCGTCTAAGTATATGTCTATGCATGTATCAACAACCAAAAACAGTGATCATTCCTGTACAATGTACATGACTAAAACAACAAAATATTACTGAAGAATATAATCTCAAAGCTTGTGTATATGTGTGTGTGCATGTATCAAAAAAATCAACTACTATAATCAGCCTTGTTTAGTATAATATGTATACAACTAGTTGGTCAAGTTTGCTTCGAATATCATCTCAAAGCCAAATGAATGAGTGGCACCATCTCAAAGCCAAGTGAATGACTTTCATCGAAAGTATTTTTTCTTTAATGACAACATCATTAAATATCAAATTCAAGTTCAACTTCAACTAGTTAATCTAGCTATCAAAATTTGAAATAGGTTGCAGAGACTAACTTCAAAATCCACTCACCAAAGAAACAAAATCCCTAGTTGTTATGGCTAAAATGTCAGCATAGGAGTGTTGGAAATACTGATAGGGGGGATGAATGAATATTCCTTTCAATTAGTATTATTATTAATCTTTCAAAGCATTAGTTAATCTTCAATTATTGTCAGTGTTTGTACAATGATAGGAGTGAACAAAATGAACACAAATTAACACAAATTTTAAGGTGGAAACCCTCTCCAGGAAAAAAACACCTGAATTATTTTCTAATAATTCTTTAATATTCAACTCCAATTGAAAATAAATCTCCAACTTCATAGAATCTAGAAAAGCATTCTTCTCCAGCTCCCACTGGATGGATGTTCCAACACCCAAGATTCTTCAGTAGTAAACTGAACAGATGCCCCAACATCTAATGATCTAAAACTCACCCTAGGACCACCCTACCACCCTGAATTTTTCATAGGTTTGAACCTATTGGCGACTTCATGCACTAGCCTAGCACCAACCGACCACACTATAGAAGAATAAAAGAAGAATGGACTCCCGTACCAGGGAAAATGGTCCACTTTACAATGATATAAAATGATGTAGAAGAATAAGACACACTAGACCATAACCCCAAATATGACACAACCACTTAATGATGATCCGAGACATCCCAACACTTCCTCTTCAACTCTTGGTAGATAGACACTTGTACAATTTTTACAATGATTCATTTACAATGACCTAGTACAATGATACCTTTATAATGACTGTATCCAATGCTGCCTGTTGAGGTATAAAAATGTATCTTTTTAACACCAATTTATCTCACATTAATTATCAATCCAGGAATGACTTTTTATTTCAAGAGTGTACTCTGTCTAAGGCTGCAATTCAATCTAAGAGTAATTCCTTGTAATATGTAGTAGAATGTTCTAAATACAAGAGTAAATGGATGCTTGGAAAAGAAATCTAACTACAGTAACATAAACTCAAATGCTCTGAAATCCAATCATTCACTTAGTAAACATCAATCAAGGATACAATAGCAATAACTCATTCCTCTAGAAATTGATGCAATTGAAATCAAACTGGAACAAGACAATCAATCTGGGAACGTGGAAGCAATAACCATTGTTCTCTATAGTTGAGAGTCCTGCTTTAAAGAAATTAAAAGGAAAATAGAAATTGAACTAAAGCTACTATTGAAAGGAAACTAGAAAAGCTCTCAAAACTAAACTCTTTTCAATTAATCAACTAAAATGAACAGCAGCTCTAGAAGTAAACAAACTGCAAACTGTAATCAATGGAAGTGAACAACAAATCCTATTTAATAAATTCGAACAACAAACTCTTAACTAATGGAATCGAATGACAAATTCTATTGAACAACAATATGTAGATGAACAACACTCAAATGGAACAATAGTCAATTTGAATAGAAAATGGAATGAAACAATAATGGAAATAGAACAACGAAGCTCTTTTAAGGTATAACAAGATAAATCATACATAATTAAGATTCTTGTTAAATCATAAAAGAACTGCAACGTGATTCGTTCATATAACACACTGATATCAAATAAGAAATGAAATAACAAAACAATTAACTTGCAAATGTAATGAAAACAAATACAAACTATCACACAACGATAATTGAAAGGTAATGAGACAACCAGCAGAGCGATCCACCAGGTTCAGCCCCGTAACCACCAATGAAACGCCGCTGGGCTTTACTCCAGAATTAAGAAATTAAACGGAAACAAGATCTTGTATTAATCATACATAAATAGTGTTGACAGTAGTTGCTCTTCAATCAAGAGAGTTAAGGAATTACAGAGTTACAAAAGAAATTCCATAATCATAAAATCATTGTCAATACATAACACATGCTCTCCTTTTATAATAAGAAGGAGGAGAAATTAAATAGTAAATATGATCCCTCATAAAAAGATTGGATTGTCCCCAACAACTTAATCAGCAAGAAAATATATTTCCATCAATCTTTCAATAAGAACAAGTCGAATTTGGATTTGCAGCTGAGATAATTTGGAAGACGGCTACAACAGTAAATCTGAGAAAATCGTGCTCAAAGAACCTTCCGTTTATCTCAATACCGGCCGAACTTGGGTAGATTGTTCTTTGGAAAAGTTAATTTGGTTCGTTCTAGACAAAACCCATGTTCCATATTTTCTAGATTCTTCTCCATTTTCCCAGAATATCAACCGAAAAATTGTCACTTCTTATTCCAACGAATTTCTAAGTTGGAATATTGAGTGATGTGCCAAATATCAAATCTGCAATCTAGCAAATATCTTGGAGGCTAAAATGGTGAGTGCTGTTACAAAATATATTAATAAACCATCATTGATAAAATTATGCATAATAATCATCAATTTATTAAAAATAAAGGAGAAGAAATAATATTTATCCATAAGAGCATAAATAATTATAAAATGGATTTATATGATCAATTATGGTAAATTACATGATAAAGAAGAGTAGAAATGGATGAAATAGGTGTTAAAAAATTCTCATATTTGCGGCTTAACATACCCCCAAACTGAATATATTGCATGCCCTCATTCAACCTAGAACTGAATATATTGCATGTCCTCATGCAACCCAAAAGAAAAAAACCCATGTGTTAACCAAGCAAAAAAAATTATTCATCCCAACTCATGAAATGGATGGAACAAATGAATTTTTCCTCAAATAATGAATATTCAGTTTTAGCAATCTTGATGAAGGTGTAACAATTTTTACAGTTGACATTCAGCTATATGTATATGAAGTTGCAAAACAATGTGACATAAGTAACAACAAACTTCATTAACCATTTTCTCAAAAATTAGATCATTTTGATGCATGGATCATGAGATATAAACGAAATGGTTGTAGGTGATAGTGCATAATTTTCGAAATTTTATGAACTAATTTAGCATGAAATTATCTGGGTTTGTGTATTTTAATGATACGTCCTTGTTATCCAGAAATCACAAGAATTTAGTTCATAGTTTTAAAGATATATGCAAATCAATTTCTGTACTATATAAAAATGAAATTGTATGCCTTAAATGAGAAAGAAAGTAGAAAACATCTATCATGTGTAGCAATTCCTCCCCAAAACTGAAGAATTAGCATGTCCTCATGCAATGCTAGAAAACAAAGGGAGGTGGTTGCTACAATCTGTTGAAATCTATACTTAGTGTAAAACAACATGGAATAAGGAAAGTGTTGAGAATGAATAATAATATCAATGGATGATAAAGAATATTATTGACATGGTCATAAGAAAGAAATGAAGGAAAGCAACACTCCCCCAAACTGAAAAATGATATGTCTATGAAAAATGAGAAGTGGTAAAGATGTGGAATAAATGATGATAAATAATGCTGAGTGGATTTTCATGGAATTCTCCTAAATTCATAACAAATCAGAAAATTATGCTATTTTACCTCAAGTGTTACCTCCAAAAAAAAATGTGGAATGACATGTAGGAACTGGCATTTGTTGAAGCTGATGTAAGCTGAGTGGAACTGAAAGTGATGAAAAAGGTGGAAGACATGCAAGCACTTCATATCGGAAGAATTGTGCGTCTTCGCAAGTTACGCAAGCTTCTGTTGTTACGGGCAATAGTGTGGTCGTGCTGCAAATAGAATTCTCCCCATACTTATTGTTCTCCTGTAAACAAATCACGATTCTACATGCAGTTTTCTTGAATCCTCAGTGTTAATTTTGAAGAGCAACAAATAAGATGTATGACAAAATTTCAATCAGAAAAACTTCTGTAGAAATGCAGTATGAATATTGGAATGCAGGCATATTTAAAAGGCATTCGTTCCCCCTATGAAAGATGATAGGTCGCCCTCGAGTGGAAAATATAAGAGCAGCGTACTGCAGAGTAATTGTACAGCATGGAAAGGCATATATACTTATGATATTATTAACAAATTATTGCATTACTGAAATCAATGTATATTTTGAAATCGTGAATAGATATGGAAATGTTTATGTAATGATTCGAAAATAAGGGAAAAAGACAATTGATGTGAAAAAAGTACTTATGCGGTCATTATCCACATAAACCATTATGATTGATTTATAAATAATTTTCATGCATAAGAGGTTTCAAACAAAGGTTTTATGAGCATACTCATTTGATATTAGATAAATATATAAGAAAAGAGTTTATCATTACTATTGATTTGTGAAAAATATGACTCCAATACCATCGGCAGAGCTTTGTTGCCCACAGGTCTTTATAACCTTAACAGAGTTTATTTCTCACCCTTGGAACCATTATCCTTTATTTATGCCTAGGGAAGTGCTGTGTGATGCCATGATGGAGGCCACTATGCTAGCTTGGGAACCGGATGAATCACAATTCCATTCACCAGGAAGGAGTGAAAGGTGGGCGGGCCGACTCATGATGAGACCTCCTATTCCAAGGACTTTATTTTTTTGAGTTTTCCATTGGATCATATCCCTAGTGTAGTGGCCATAATGGGAATGCCACTTCACTGTTCCCTTATGATCATGGTAGGCTAGCTCTTGATGAGACCCCCTATCCTCCATCTGCCATATCATAGAATTTTTAGTAATCATATAGATATTTTTCTTTTTCTTTTTGTTTACGTATAGCATTTTCCTATTTATATATAAAGGGTGGCTCAACACTCCTTAAGAGTAGGGATGGTGGAAGAAGTATAAACATCTCAATAGAGAAAGTATGCCCTTATTCTTATTCAATTAATAAAAATCAAAGAGAGTTATGAGAATTTAGGGAAGAACCAACATGATAAAGATAATCGATCATATTAATTTTAGTGAAAATAAAGACAACAAAGTGATATAGATGGTTTTGTCCTTTCTTTTTTCTTATCACTACAAAAAAATTTCTTAAAAATGACAATTTCTCTTGATTTGTTGATTTAAGTAACCTCTAGTTTGTGTATCCTTCCATAAATTGTATGTTTGCCTTTCAAAGAGTCATGAAGAATTCAGAAAATCCTCAAAATGTTGTTCACAAACAAGAAAAATTCATTCAAAAAGTGTTGTTCCTTAGATGGAATAGGAACAACAAAAACAATCTGCGAAAATGTTGTTCCTTTTGAAAAAGGACAGCAGAAACAGTCAGAAAAAAAATATGTTGTTCCTTTCAAAAGGAACAACAAAAAACAAGCGGGAAAAATTTTGTTCCTTTGGAAAGGAATAGCAAAAATAGGCGGCAAAAATTGGTGTTCCTTCAGAAAGGAACAGAAAAAACAAGCGACAAAAATTGTTGTTCCTTCGGAAAGGAACAGCAAAAACACGCGGAAAAAGTGATGTTACTTTTGAAAGGAACAGCAAAAAGAAACACACAAACGTGTTGTTCCTTCAGAGGAACGGATGTTGTTCCTTAAGAGAAACAACAAACAAATATAAGCACGCAAGATTGTTGTTTCTTAAGAGGAACAACATGAAAAATAAAGGCATACAAAAAAGTGATGTTCCCTATAGGGAACAACAACAAAAATGCACGCAGAAATTGCTGTAGGGAACAACAAAAGAAAAAAATAGAGGAAAGAACAAAACTAATATACAATCTATTATCTAAGCAAATCCAATCAAACAAAAAGGCAAATTTATGTACAGGTTTCAAGAAAAAGTAATTTTTTTATAGAATTTGTGCTACTGAAGAATTGCCTCCTGAAACTTGCATGGTGGGGTCCTTATTGTTCAATTTCCAATGGAGCAGAAACTACAATTTAAAGGGATCAACACCTAAAACAAAAAAACATAAAAGAAATCAGAAAATAAACAACACTTTATTAAGTTACAACAGCTATGATGTTATTTCCTAAGGGAATATCAATCTGTTAATGGAAAAAAATGATCTTTTTGAAAAAATATTTGGCAGCAGTGACATGAATCTTCAAATGGAAACCAATTCTTCATTTCTTCTTGTTATGAATCTATTGGGTAATTAACTGGATGAAATGCCTTTGTTTCATTAAAATTTCTTTCAAGAATTGCTCATCCATAAATTGACCTTCTTCGTTCTGCTAAGACATGAAAAAAACGAGTGTCTTCCTACAACAAAACATCAAATCATAGAGAAAAAGAGTTGCACAACTCCCCTAATCCAGGAATTATGCAAAAAACTAACAAGCAGTTACTATGTAGAACAAATCCACGGACGAAATAAAATTAATTTATAACCTGCGGGAAAGCAGTGGCCAATCATGCTAACCAGCAGTGTTTCAATTATAATTTTTTTTTTTTTTCATCCAATTTGAGTGATTTCAAAGCCAAATGAAATTTAATTCAGAGATATGTCTCCAATAGAAATATATTTTAAAAATTCCATGTAATGGTATGTTAAATTTGCTTAGAACAACTTGCATAATAGAGTCATTTTCGATTTTCCAGCTCAGACCAACGATTGATATTTCAAGCATAATTTATTCGTTTGATGAAAGATTCGAATGATTCAAATTGAAAATTAAATAAGATTCATTTTTTTATCTCCAATAGAAACGGGTTTGAAAACAAGAAGGATTTATGGGTCAAATACGCTAGTGAACAACCGAGAAAACAAAGTTTCAACAGTGCTGATTTATGATAAGCAGTTAGTATTTTGGTCATAATTTCCTCATACGATATCAAAATTGAGTGATTCGAATTGCGTTGTAAACTATATTCATATAGTAATCTACCATAGAAATATATTTTAAAAATATAGTCATTTAGGCCTCGAAAAACTAACTATCCGAACTCTGTTCCTGAGCTGCCTACTAGCATCCCTGTCAATGTTTTGGTTCTAACTTTCCCGTTCCAAATCCAAATGGAGTGATTCAAATTGGTTTAGAAAGTATACATAAATTTATACTTCTGATAAAAACAAGTTTTAAAAATATTCACTTTTGATCCCTCAAAACATGACTGTCCCAACTCTGTTTTCAGAAATTTCATCAAGCCCACAAGCCAAAAAAATATGATCTTCAAGCAATTTTTTCATATTGGTGATAAAAATGAATATGAATGTTTGTAGAATTTTTATTTTAAATATAATGCATCTACATACATAAATAAATTAAAATATTTATCACCGATGTTGATTTCCATAGCATGTTGCAACAAAAACAACTATTTTTAGAAAAAAAATAAAAAAATGTGTTTATTTTATTTCCTTATTTATTTTATTTTTTCACTAGCCTACTCTGATTTGGAAATTGAACATGATTACGTATAAGATTATTTTCAGTGTAACCATTTTCAAAATAAGGCTTCAAGTATGTACATACCCAAATTTGAAAAATTCATGTTAATAAAAATTAGGGTATGAGAAGCCAACTTCCCTTGAAAAGATGGTGCCAAAAATTGTTGAAGCATGGAGTAATGCTGCAAACAAATGGAGTGAAACAAATCTTCATTGTATCCCTTACTTTATTGATTTCCCATATCCATCATATGATGATTTTCTTGAGCTTTTAAAATGGTTTTTTGGTGCAAACTAGAAGAAACCTCATTTTCTTTCATAACTTCTACAATTTTTGGATTTGATACATTCTAAATCTCAGTGTAAGTTTTCTCCAATGGTGCATATGAGATAGAATGGGTGGGAAGGGTGAGTAAATTTTGTATTTCAATACTATAAGCATGTTGTACTGGTTTATTATGGCGAGGGTGTGGAATGAGTTGATCAGGAAATTGTGTAGGGAATGGAGCATTTTGATAATGTAGTTGATTGGGTTGAATGGATGATTTTGATAGGCAAGTAAGATGTTGTGGAAGAGCTGGTGGAGAATATGGAGGATGTGTTTGTTCTACAAGATGAGGGAGAGTAGTCATGCAATTATAATATGAACCACGCCAAACTTGTAGACAAGATTGGTGGTGGTTATATTGAAATTGGCATGGCCGCCCTAACATATAAGTATTCCATAATGGATTATGCAAGTAAGAGAATGGAGATGAAGTGTTTTGAACCATACTTTTAGGCCATGATGTCCATGGTTTTGACCTTGTTGCAACTTCCCCATCTCTTTGATATGCTACTTCCATCCTGGATAAGGAAGAACAACTATCTATGGGATTCTCCTTTCGGTTATGAGGGAAAAACACTTCATCAAATTATTGATTTTTCTGAACCTGCAAAACATTCAATTGTGAATTTAGAGAGCTAATAAAATCATATTTAAAATTTTGAAATAAAACATTGATTTCAGCTCTTATGTCTCTTGTTCTTGTAGTAAATTTGGAAAAGAAAGAAGAAACTTCTCAAGAATTCTTACCAGCCTTGGAAATTCCTCTTGAATACCTTATGCACAACTCACATACATAATCATATGATAACTGAAAAACATCACCTTTTCCTATCAGATTTAAGAGTTCTAAAAATTCATCTTTCATTCCTTTAAGAAGGAATGTTTTCAATATCTCTTTCTCCAAATGGTTATGCTTTGATTTTTGAAGGTTATATTGAAATCTCTCTACATAGTCCTCCAAGATTTCATCTTCTCCTTGTATCATACCGAAAATATCTTCATTGGATTTGCAGTAGTGTTGGTACTTCTTCAAGAATATGTTCTTCATGTCCTCCCATGTTTGGATGTAGTTCCCACCTAGGCTCATGAACCATAGAGAGCTGCTCCTTTTAGAGTAAGAGGAAACACTTTCAACATTTGATCATTAGTACAATAATCATATCCTTTACAAAGTATTTCAAACTCAAATAAGAATGTATCTGGATGTTCATTTTTCAAACCATGAAAATTTGGTAGAGACAATGGGGGAATTATGTGCATTTGTGTCACTCCTGTTATATCTTTGATAGGGAATTCAAAAGTTGAAATGTGGGCCATTTCTTACCATAATAGAAGATGTTCTTCATATGCTTTCTTTAAGGATCCTCTTTCAAATGTTCCTGTCAGTTGATTAGTGAAATGGGTGGTGCTTACATCACCACTTGAGTGGAATAATAAGATTCTTTTCAAAAAAATTCTACCTCTAAAATTCAAACTACCTTAAGCTTTCACTCAATTCTGCTATGAAGCGGGCCAGTGAACAAGTGTGTTCCTTGTTCGGTGCGTAGGTTCTTACATTCTGTCTTTAATACCCAATTCTTCCCAAGTAGAAAAAATTAAATATGTGTCACTCTTTCTAAATGGCATACACTCTCCCCAGCAACGGCGCAAAAATTTTGAGGTATAAAAAGGTATATTTTTAACACCAATTTATCTCACATTAATTATCAATCTAGGAATGACTTTTTATTTCAAGAGTGTAATCTGTCTAAGGCTGCAATTCAATCTAAGAGTAATGCCTTGTAATATGTATTACAATGTTCTAAATACAAGAGTAAATGGATGCTTGAAAAATAAATCTAACTACAATAACATAAACTCAAATGCTCTGAAATCCAATCATTCACTTAGTAAACATCAATCAAGGATACAGTAGCAATAACTCATTCCTCTAGAAATTGATGCAATTGAAATCAAACTGGAACAAGACAATCAATCTAGGAAACTGGAAGCAATAACCAATGTTCTCTATAGTTGACAGTCCTTCTTTAAAGCAATTAAAAGGAAAATAGAAATTGAACTAAAGTTGCTATTGAAAGGAAACTAGGAAAGCTCTCAAAACCAAACACTTTACAATTAATCAACTAAAATAAACAATAGCTCTAGAAGTAAACGAAAAAAAAACTATAATCAATGGAATTGAACAATAAATCCTTTTTAATAAATCCAAACAACAAAATCTTAACTAATGGAATCGAATGGAAAATTATATTGAACAACAATCTGCAAATGAACAATAGTCAAACGACACAACAATCAATTTGAACAGCAAATGGAATGAAACAATAATGGAAATAGAACAACAAAGCTCTATTAAGGTATAACAAGATAACTTGTATAGAATTAAGATTCTTGTTAAATCATACAGGAACAGTAACGTGATTCGTTCATATAACACACTGATATCAAATAAGAAATGAAACAGCAAACCAATTAACTTGCAAATGTAATGAAAACAAATACAAACTATCACATGATGATAATTGAAAGGTAATGATACAACCAATAGAGCGATCCACCAGGGTCAGGCCCGTAACCACCAGTGAAACGCCGCTGGGCTTAACTCCAGAATTAAGAAATTAAACGACAACAAGATCTTGTATTAATCAGACATAAATAGTGTTGACAGCAGTTGCTCTTCGATCACAAGAGTTAAGGAATTACAGAGTTACAAAAGAAATTCCATAATCATAAAATTAATGTTAATACATAATACATGCTCTCCTTTTATAATCAGAAAGAGGAGAAATTAAATAGTAAATATGATCCCTCATAACAATATTGTATTGTCCCCAACAACTTGATCAGCAAGAAAAGATATTTTCATCAAAATTTCAACAGGAACAAGTCGAATTTGGATTTGTAGCTGAGATAATTTGGAAGACGGTCGCAACAGTAAATATGAGAAAATCGTGCTCAAAGAACCTTCTATTTCACTCAATACAGGCCAAATTTGGGCAAAACGTTCTTTACTAAAGTTAATTCGGTCCGTTCTAGACAAAACCCATGTTTCGTATTTTTCATATTCTTCTCCATTTTCCCAGAATATCAACCACAAAACTGTCACTTATTATTCTAACGAATTTCTGAGTTGGAATATTGAATGATATGTTGGAGATCAAATACACAATCTAGCAAATATCTTAGAGGCTAAAATGGTGAGTGCTATTAAAAAATATATTAATAAACCATCATTGATAAAATTATGCATAATAATCATCAATTTATTAAAAATAAAGGAGAAGAAATAATATTTATCCATAAGAGCATAAATAATTATAAAATGGATTTATATGACAAATTATGGTAAATTACATGATAAAGAAGAGTAGAAATGGATGAAATAGGTGTTAAAAAGTGGTCATATTTGCGGCTCAACACTGCCCACTTGAAGACTTCATGTGATGAACTTCTTGTTGATGTTATGCACCTTGATTTCTGATCTTGTCATGCTACCATCTACTGCACCTTGATTTCTAATCTTTTCATGCTACCCTCTACTACACCTTGCTTTGATTTTCTGCCCTAGAAAGTCTGGTCCTTTGCAGCCCTTGACAACACATGATCTATCTTTTTCTTGCCTTCTAGGATCTCAATATTGAATCTGGTGTATCTATGTTATTTTAAATCCCCAATATGTGATTTTCAGCTCTATAGTATTCCTATGCATATTCTTTTGAATGCTACAGGTCTGACGCAATTTGGATTCATCAAGGTAGAGTTATGCCCAATCTCTCACAATGACCTAATTATGCACTGGTTCGGTAGAGCGAACTTGTACGACATTGAACATGTCATTGTTTCCTCATTCAACTTTGAATTTTTTAAATAAAAAATTATAGTCCATGCGCTATCTGCCACTTTTTACAGAATTCCAATCTGATACTCAGAGAGATATTTATGATGATTTTCCCAAGGTCACTTATTTGAGATGAAGTTCAAGAGCCTGCAAAAACAATGACTTCCACAGATCATATCTCCGAAAATATTGTGCACCTTGATCTGAAATTTTTACAAGAACTTCCTCATGATTTAGGCTTCACCTCATAAAAATTTCACCCTATGAAACTTCGTATAAAAAAATTTATAGCGCAAATTCCACGATGACGTGTTTCAGGCAGCGAAATCCCTACATAAGGAGGATACAAGGATCACAATTTACATAAATTCTTAGGCTGAGAGAGTATTCAAAAAGAGAATGTGGGAGGGATTTTAGGAGCTTAAAAATTATTAATTATTGACTTTTTAATGACCCATTCCACAACCCCATGGGGTTTTAGTCCACTAACTAGGGTTACAAACTTCAAACATGAATATCTCTCAAACCGTGAAGAATTACATGGTGTGCCATATATCAATAAAAACATCTCGACAAGAAGAAACCATCAAAAATATTATCGACCCATAATATATTAATTTGGTAGGTAAAAATTACCATGCAAGATCACGGTAGCCCCTAGTGCTTCTTGGGTTGACATCAATGCAACCACTGATAAAAAATCTCCCCCTTTGGCATTGATGGATGCAAATTACTCCCCTTATGATCGTGACACATCTTCCTACAACATTCTCTCCCCCTTTGACATGAATTCCAAAGGGTAACTCCCCCTGGCACACAACCATCCTACGAACCTATGCACAGTTCCACTCCCCCTTTATATTCTGAAAGAGGAAAATCTAATGACAACTTGGGAGAATCCCATGCTTCTCACGAAGATATTCAAATGATTCATGAGTAATCTGATGATCATTAATGCTTCCTTCCCAATCTGCATACGTAAAGGCTTGAATAATCATATTGTTACCCTTGGGATACCACAAGCCATATTTTTTTGTTCCCTTTAGATATCAAAGAATTATTTTAACGACAATAATATGTGATTCTTTTGGTGCTGCTTGGAATCTTGCTACTTGTCCAACTGTTTGCATAACATCTGGCTGGGAGGATGTTACATATAGAAGACTACCAATCATAGATCTGTAAAACCTTTGATCCACATCCTTAGATGAGTCATCTATGCTCAATTTGCAACCTGTTACCATCGGAGTAATGATGGGTTTGCAATATTCCTTTTTGAATTTCTTGAGCATTTCCTTGATGTACTTGGCTTGACATATAAATATTCCTTTCTCTTGTTAAGATATTTAAAGCCCTAAGAATTATGTCAGCTCACCAAGTAAAGACATCTCGAACTCACTTTGCATCTTTGTAGAAATTTTTTTACTTAGTCGATCATCATTGCTACCAAATATAATATCATCCTCTTTAGCTAGTAGATGTTCTTTAGTTTCTTCATCTAAAACATATATGTCGTTTGGAGCTCGACTTGCTGTAGCCACAATTTCACCATACCTGCCTTTCCTAATTTCATATTTTGTGGAGTTGAATAGTATTTTGTGTCCTTGATCACACATTTTTCCAACACTGAGTAGATTGTGATTCATGTTTTCAACCAATATAACATTCTTCGCTAGAGAATATTTTATTCTGAGATTGACGGTACCTGATTTCATAACATTTGAAGATCCATCATTTCCAAAGGACATGGTTCCATCCTTCTTCTCTTTCAGAGATACAAATTTCTTTCTATCTACAGTCATATGCGTTGAGCAACCGCTATCAACATATCACACATATTTGTTGTTTTGAGCCTTGAGAATGAGAGCACAATTATCAGACTTCTTCTTCTTCCATGTTCATTTTTTCTGTGGTTTCAAAGATTCTTCTGGAGTATTTTCAAGTCTGTAGTCTCTGGCTATGTCTCCAAAGTTTCGATATTTGTAACATTCAATACTATTTATTAAATTTTCAAATTTATTGATGTTTCGTTGAGCCCTGGGAGGTTCATATTTGACAAATCTCTTGGAATTGTATTGGTTCCTAGGGTATGTGCGACATTCTACAACTTTATGACCAAATTTTCCAAATGAATAACAATAGCCATAAAAAATATGTTGGTACCTAGATGGAAATATCCATTGATGAATTGTCTTCCAAGATTGTTCTTGCGAATATTCTCTAATGAAGTCTACATGCATGTCTAATCTTATAGGTTCATTGTATTTTGTTGTAGAAGGTCATGTTTCTTCTTCTTTGTAACCAAGGCCAGTTCCGTCGTTGTAAGATCGTTGATTGTTGATGAGTTCTTCTAATTCCCTTGAGCTTTTGGCATAGTTTTATACATTTTTTCCCTTCTTCACTTCCTTATGCAACGATACTACTTCAGCTTCTAATGCTTCCCTTTCTTGGTAGCTTTCTTCCAACTTTTTTTGAAGTGACACTTCAATACATTTGTGTCCTTAAACTTCAATTTTGACACCTTGAACATTTTCTTCAAGAGTATTCGAATGGATATTATCAACCTTGAGCTCTTTTATAAGCTTTATTGCCTCCTTAGAAAATTATTCTATGGTCCACCCTTCTTCTTTGTTGTTTGATACCTCTTGTTTAATGTGGTTGGCCATAAACGATACTCTCTCATTGGCTTCTTTTTCGCTGTCATTGTCTTCATCAGATAATGAGGCATCTTCTTTAGAGAGAAAGTTGCTTTTGAATCCTTTCTTTTTTCTTTGCTTGTTGAATTTCTTAAGGCCTTTATTTTCTTTTGAGTTCCCATCACTTCTGTTTAGACATTTTGCTGTGAAATACCAAACCTCACCACAAGCAAAACATATCATTGGAAGTTTACCCTTTGATTTTCCTTTACCAATTTTTATTTTTCTCGTAAAGTAAGCATATTCTCCATTTGAAAGACCTTCTTCATCATCTTCCTTTTCTTCACACTTGCAAGTGCAGGCCTGTGCCTTTGAGGGTTGTTTCTCCTTATTTGTTTTCTTAGATGTAGCGAACATAGTTTCTAGATGAGAAGTACCCTCTTCTTCATCAAGGCTCATTTCATATGCTATGAGAACTCCATGTAATTCCTCTTTGCTGAGTTTGTCCAGATTTGAACTATACTGTAAGACTGATACCTTTGGGTTGAATATCCCTGGTAACATTCTAAGAATATAGTCTTCTTGTCAATAGGCCATCCCAATCCTTCCAGAGTGTTGGTTATTTCATCAACATGTTGGAAGTATGCAACAATGTTTTTATGTTCTTTCATTCTGAGTTACTCAAATTTTTCTCTGTAGATTTGAAGCTTTACTTCTTTGACATTCAAGTCACCTACATTTATATTCTCAAGCTTGTCCCATACATTTTTGGTGTTTTTACAACCCAACACCTTATGATAAGAAGATTCAATAAGTCCACTCATAATAATATTCTTTGCTTTTGCATCATTTACCAAATTCTTGTTACCTTGTTCATCCGTGGTTGATGTAAATCCATTTTGAACAGTGTCCCATACTTCGTAATCTTGCACCAAGAGATAGACCTTCATTCTTCCTTTCCATAGTGCATAATTATTTTCATCAAATAGAGGTACACCATTATTGGTATGGTCCATGAACTCCTTCCAGTTGTTAAACTACTATTGAAGGAACCAAGCTCTGATACCAATTGTTGGAAATACTGAGAGGGTGGGTGAATCATTACTCCTTTTAATTAGTATTATAAATAATATTTCAGAGCATTAATTAATCTCCAATTATTATCAGTGTTTGTACAATAATAGCAGTGAACAAAAGGAGCACAAATGCACATAGTTTTTAAGGTGGAAACCCTCTCTGGGAAAAAAACCACTTGAATTATTTTCTAATAATTCATGAATATTCAACTCCAAGTGAAAATAAAGCTCCAAATTCCTAGAATCTAGAAAAGCATTCTTCACTAGCTCCCACTAGATGGATGTTCCAACACCAGAGATCCTTTAGTAGTCAACTGAACAGATGCCCCAACACCCAATGAGCTACAACTCACCCTAGCACCACCCTAATACCCTGATGTTTTCACACTCTTGAATCTATTGGTAACTACATGCACCAGCCTAGCACCACCCTACCACCCTATAGAAGAATAAAATAAGAATGGACTCCCATACTAGGGAAAATGGTCCACTTTACAATGATATAGAATGATTTAGAAGAAGAAGGCTCACTAGACCATAACCCCAACTATGACACAACCACCTAGTGATGATCCTAGACCTCCCAACACTACCTCCTCAACTCTTGGCAGATAGTCACTTGTACAATTTTTACAATGATGCATTTACAATGACTTAGTACAATGATACCTTTATAATGACTGTATGCAGTTATGCCCACTTGAAGACTTCATGTGTTGAACTTCTTGCTGCTATTCTGTATCTTGATTTTTGCTCTTTTCATGCTACCCTCTCCTACACCTTGCTTTGTTTTTTTTCCCTAGAAATTCTGGTCCTTTGTAGCCCTTGAAAACAGAGGATATAGCTTTTTCTTGCCTTCTAGGATCTTGATATTGAATCTGGTACATCTATGTTATTTTAGATCCCCAGTATGTGATTTTTGGTTCTATAATATTCCTACAAGTCTTCTTGCCAATGCCACAAGTAAAACCCACTTTGGATTCATCAATAGAGAGTTATGCCCAATCACTCACAATGACCTAATTATGGACAGCTTTAATAGAGAAAATTTTTACGGCGTGCCGCATGTCATTGTTTCTTCATTCGGCTATGAAATTGATAAAGAGAAAACTAAAATCCATGCAATATCTGCTGCTTTTAAATAATTCCAATCCAATACTCAAAAAGAGAGTTATGATGATTTTCCTAAGGTCACTTCTTTTAGATGAAGTTCAGTAGCCTGCAAAAACACTGAATTCCAGAGATCATATCTTCGAAAATATTGCACAGCTTGATCTGAAATTTTGACATGAGCTTCCTCAATATTTCTACTTTGCCTCATAAAAATTCCAATTTTTGAACCTTCGTAGAAATTTTTTTATAATGAAAATTCCATGATGACCTATTTCAGGTAGCGAAATCCCTACATAAGGAGGATATGAGGATCAAAATTTATATAAATGCTTAGGTTGAGAGGGTCTTAAACAAGTAAACATGGGAGGTATTTTAGGAGCTTAAAAATTATTAATTATTGAATTTTCAATGACCCATGCCACAACCCCATGGTGTTTTAGCCCACTAACTGGGGTTACAAACTTCAAACTTGAATATATCTTGAATCGTGAAGAATTACATGGCGTGTAATATATTAATAGAAACATCTAGACAAGAAGAAACCATAAAACATATTATTTATCCAGAATATAGTGATTTGGTATGTCAAAATTACCATCCAAGATCGGGGTAGCCCCTGGTGTTTCTTGGGTTGACATCAATGACTACCACTGATCAACAAAGAGACAACACCAGGACACTTGGCCTCCAAAGCTACTTTAGCCTGGTTGATAGCATCAAAGGCATCAGTAGCCAAGTTTTTGTTATCATAAGCATCTCTCTCAGCCTGGTGTTTTGGAGTGGAATAAATCATCACTGATGCATCACAACCTTGTATTAAAGGATTACATCAAGTATATTAATGTTTACTCCAAAAACACAATACAATGAATATCAATGCCAATAAAAATTTTTCTGATGTATTTAATCATTAAATTACCTAGCAGTTACACTAATTTTCTCAAATATTTTTTGAGAACCCCTTGGAGGAAAATGTGTTTCGAATGTAATTTAGATTCACATATCATCTATATAGGGATGGTAAAAAAAAGGTTTCTCACCAAAGTATTGGTAACTTGATGAGAATTTTATTTGGACACACAATTGGTCAATGGGATTTGAATTAATCTCAAATTGAATTCATTTATATTAATTTCATGAATAGATACATCAACAAAAGTTCATTTTAGGGAGTAAATTTATGGTGGGGCTCCAAAAGGTGTTGATTTGTTCAAGTTGTCAAAAACAAAGAATAAAAAGAGTGTGATGCTCATATTTTTACAAAAATCCTAAAGGAAACTCATGAATAAATTAGAATGAAGCTACAATTGAGTAATGATAGTGCCTTGAACAATAGGCCTTCTGGTGCAGAAGTAGAGGAAATACATAAGCTTGGATTGTAACAACGTAACATAGTGTTGTTCACATCCCTCTAAAAAAATCCTTCTATAAACTTTGATTCTCAAATGATATTTTTGGCTTCCCTGTTCTCCTATGTTTTCTACCTGTTTCTATGGAATGGGCATGAGAATGGGAATGGGAGTTGAAACAGAATATGATATCCCATTGGAAGGCTAACTACCAACAACATCAGTCTAGTTTCTTGTAGATTCCTGGCAACAAAACTTGTAGGATTTAATATTCAAATGCAAAATGTTTAAAATAAAAATAAGGGTTTGAATATATGATTGATATTCCTACAAAATTCTTGAAATATTGACCCTCTTTATCAAGAAAACTTAGCAAACCGGCAAACAGAGTATCACACTCGACTATGAGAAGCTAGAAAATCATTTTTCCTTTTTTTCTCTCTAGTTTCCAATTGAAATACAAATATGTACAAGGGTATTTCTAGATTATCCTTGGCATTTTAAAACCCATATTTTCATAGGTATTTGTCAAGGAGGCTTAGCAAACTGCTAAAAAAAACACCACTCTGTACTGTATTGGGAAATAATAATCCTAGAATTTTTCAAATTGCCCACCCAATATTCATCACGTGTATTTAAGATTTATTGTCTCACAAATAGCCACGGAGTACTAAATTCCAATTATTGTGGTTGCATTTCTGTACACGAGGATTAGTTGCAAGCATTTTCACTTCTGAAGGATGGTTCTATTCTAAAAAATTGTTGCTATAAATTGATAGACATATGTCACAATATTAGGTCATCATATGATGAAAACCAATGGCTTTTTGGACACCCTGGAAAGTTTTATGACAATTATCTAAAATATTTTTAGGCATCCCACAGACATCTAAAAAGGTTGTATGTCAATCATGAACTTCACATGCCCTTACTAGTGCACTACATTTGGAATTGAATAAGAAGAAAATTTGAAGGAGAGAAATAAATACAAAAGGTAATAAACATTGTTTAAAACATGCTTTGATCTATCAATGGTGGCTTGTTGGGTTGAAAAAATCAGGTAGCTAATATAGCCACCACCAAGATGTAAGTCTACGGAGTGACATGCTAGTGCTTGTTTTCATGTTTGTGGATGTATGCTAATGCATGCAACAACCATTGAGGCTAGGTATAAATGTTGGACTACTTTGGCAGAATAAACACCACGCCACTTGCAGTATGGATACTAATGGTTCTTGATGTGCATGTTGAGGGAAAGGGGTTAGATTAGGTGAAATTTTGGGAAAATTTTGATAGATAACTCTTTAGCCTAGCACCTAAGCTAAAGGAAGTCTATGTTTTGAATTGCAACACTAACCTTGGGACATTTTTTTCAATACAATTTCAAAAACAAAATCGTATGAAGAATGTGGTCACATCTTGCGCTTGACATGTGGAACATAAAGTAGAATTGTACAATCCATCATATATGAACAAACACCAATAGGGATAAGTATGAAACCTATACAAAGACTCTCTTGTAAACAAGTATATTCTTCATTTCATTTTCATCATGTTGTATCCCGTGCATAAGGCTTGAGATTACCTAATGGAACTCCTACCTGAATTCACATTTTTTTTCCAACCATGATAAAATAAAAAGCTTTCCAAGCTAGTTAAAAACATTGCATGACATTGCCATAGACCTAAACGAAGCTCGACAATAAGAACATGCATGTTCCCCAAACTGAAAAAGTAAGCTATTAAGAATCATCCCAAAAGCCTGAAAATGTTAACGAGGGTCTTATATTGGTTTCATTCAAGGTAATGAAGGTCATTGAAAAAAATAGGTAGGTTATTCCCAAAAGATCCATGGTTCAAGGGAAATACCTTGATTTAAAAGAACGGAAACAATGGCTAAAGTTGCACCTTATGATGAGTAGGTAATACATATTACTAAATACAATTAACTATAGAAAATTAACATCTTTATAGGTATTTGTATCATGTAAAAAAGCGTATGCATATACACATCATGCCTATACTTAGGGAAGGAATAGAGCCAATGGTGAATTCTAATGTATAACTGAGTGCGTGTAAAATTATTATTCTATACAAGGAGAATCTATATTCATTTAAATTTCTAAGGTGCAACTAAATTTACAAGCTATCTTATCTACAAGGGAACTTTTCTTCCATGGCACAATTAATTAAAATTGATTGAGAAGTTAATAATATTCATGTTTCAAGATCAATTTTTGGGTTTCTTTAGCTCACCTAGAAAATATATTCAACTTTTCTCATCTTGCTCTACCTTTGGTCCACAATAAATTGGTATCAACTCCTCAATATTGATGCCAAATTTGAAAAACTATCAAATTCCCAGTGGCCAAGGAGTGAACCATCTATATTGAGTAGTGGAAGGTATGAAAAAGGATTTCAAGACCTAGGCTGATGAATATTAGTTGAACCTTATTATATTGAAACCGTTTGTAGAGTGCAAGACCTAGGTTGCCATTGTCATTTGATTTGGTGGCCTCCACATGCACCTATTATAGGGAGTGTCATTCCACACTTGATTTTCAATTCATTAGCTACATGACATTACATTCGGAAAGTAAAGACATTAGAGATTCAAATATTCATCCATCATAGCTTAATTCTAAACTTAATCCTTAAAACAACATAGAGATTTATCACAATTTTCTAATTATATCTCGTCTAAATTTCACCAAAATGTTCAACTGATCACATCTCAGACCCCAAGTAGTTCTAAAAATATTCTTTGATCCATTGATATCCATCAAAACTTTCATCTGCAAGACAAACACATAGAAAAGGATTAGATTGTGATCCAAATCATGACCCTGTGCAAAAAATGGTAACAAAATATCAATGGTAGAAATTTCAAATAAATCCTCAATAATACCACAACATTATAACTCCATACAATGATACAAGACCTCCCCAAGATTCACTTGGTTTTCTAATTTCACTACTGCTTGCAGAAGTAATCAAATAACTATCCACATAGAAAAGAGATGAGGTACATACTGATAGCCATCTATAATTTTTGTTGATGTTAAAAGATGACTAAATATTGATTTTAGATTTCTAGAAACATTATTTGAGAAACACTGTGAGTTCTAGACACCTCACTACCTTCATCATCCTAAGTTTGACTATATTTCACTTAACTTTCCTGCCTTCTCCTTCTCAAAGTGTTCATCCTGCTGCTCTAAAAGAAACTCCATTTTTTGGGCCTAAGTTCCTCATTTTATTACCCCACCTACACCCCCATTCATCCCATTTTCCCCCTTCTATAAACCTGTAAAACTCCTCCCTCATTTACCATTTTCTTCTAAAAATCCTTAAAACAATGTAAAAATCCTTTTTGCAATGCTTTAGCTTAATTTCTACCCTATTAGATCCTCTAAAAACCTTGCAAAAAACTTTGTTTTTATGATAAAACCTACATTTTTGATATAGGCCTTAAGCCCCTCTCCACTTAAATCCCTAGGATTTTCTCTCCATATGACCCCGACCCTCCATCTATTCCTAAAACCCTCCCACCGTATAACTATGCATCTACCCCATCTTTATCTTACTTAACCCCCACACTTTGTATAAAGCCCCAAACCATTTGAAAAAATTAAAAAGTGGACCTGTTTTTTTTGCCCTACTTCATCCTTTCCTTACGCTATCTCAACCGTTGATCTCGAGCCATGGGCCCTGATCCAATGGCCATCGCACTCCCGCCCTTCATGCCATCTCCTAAAAACTCTACTCAGAAACCCACATGTATCATAACGTAGGGCCCCAGCTCCCACTTATCCTAATACCAAATTCGCCACTTGCCACCTGTCTCTGGGTCCCATCTGCCAAACTTGCACCCCACTCCAAGGCACTGTCCACACCATAGATCTCATCACCAGAGATGTAATGGTCTCAAACCCATACTGCGCATATTTAGGTGCCAATGTTTAAGACCCTCAAACCATGCCAAAAAGGTGGTTTCATCTTGGACATGCATCCAATAATGAGTGGAATCATGCTGCCTCCGCCCAATACCACTTATCGCCATTTACCTAAACGATAAAACATCGTGGTTTTCTGAAAACCACCTTCCTCCTCTCACGCAAAAATTGAACTTTCTTCCCCTTTTTTCCTGGTTCTGGATATAGAGCCTTTCCCTCTGCATTCCCTCCACCTCTGCAAATCACCCCGCTGCTCAAAAAACCCCGAAAATGCAGTTTAAACCCCTCCCGCAAGATTTAAATTAATGATGTTTTATGTTTTTGCAGGTTTTTTAAATGGTGGACAAGGGCCCAAAATTCCCTCCCACAGTCCAAAAGTGACCACTTTAACCTCTAGATGACGATCCAAGAGGTGAATTCACATAAAAGAACCAGGAGCCTACATAAAGGTTAAGCCTCGATGACTCATGGTCATCAATGGGTTTTAAGCCTTTTGACCACAATAAAGAGATTCTCCATGCACACAAAGAACAAACACAATTAGAGAATAAAGGAAGGAAATGAAGAACAGAAGGATCAAAAGGGATAAATTGAGATCAAAGGTTAAAACAGAGAATTAGCTCTTAAAATAGTGATTAAAGGATAAATACCAAAAGTTTAAAATAAAGGATAAAACAAACAAAACAGTCATAAAGAAGAAATAGAGAAAAAGACAATGAAGAATATTATGAAGGTTTAATCAAAGATCAAAGGCATAATGAAGAGTTTTGTGATTAAAATAAGGAAAATTAACCCAAAGGTAGCTTCGAATAACTCAGCAAAGAATCAGTTACTTCTCCAAAGATAGATTTTGCCACCTACAAAAATATTTCTTTCAATAAAGGCATTAGGAAATTATTGTGTAGTCAGAGATATTTTAAAGTAGCTCAATATTTATTACAAAGTTATTACTAAGCCTTAAAAGTAAAAAATTTCAACTAAAATAACTCAGAAGTTATTATTTCGAAGTAACTCTTTCAAATATTTTTGCCTTGGGCCTTGTATGGTCTCAAAGGTAAAAAATCATTAACTCTATAATAAATAACATTTAGACACCCTATGTTGGCAACACCTCCTCATTTTGCATATAAATACTGCATATGAGCTTCATTTTAAATGTTGTTTACTTGATGGTTATTGGACTAATTTCTGCTGCGAAGCTAGTTGAGGAATGCTAGGCTGAACTGAAGAAAGATTTGAGTTGCAGAGAGCTATTTCACCTGGAGGATTGTAACTGGTATTGTAACTGGTTTGATCATCAATAATACAAGCATGTTCTCAAGATCCTTGAATTATATCAATGGTGAAGTTTTCCTAATTGTTATTGTTTCTCTTTATGTTTTACATTATGTTCATTTTTCTTTGATCAAGAAACATAAGTTTTAGATTAGGATTTGATGTTTTAGCACCATATTTATGTCTGTATCCTTTATATTTATGTTTTCATCTGCAATGTTTGATTGGAAGATTCTTAATTTCCTTCTAGTTACATCTGGTTTGTTGTCTTCGAAATGATTCAATAGAGTGAAACCAAGGAAATTTTGGTGAGCCCATGTTCCTTTGAGTAAGACTTGAGATATTGTTTTCAAAACCTCTCTTTAAAGTATGATTACTAGAGTCTAAAACTAGAGAGGTTTATGGTATGCCCTGCCCTTTGGTATGCCTTGAAATGTTTCTTTGAAGAGTCTTTTGAGAGTGATACCAAAAGTAGATTAGATTATTTTTGTTTGATCTTAGGCTGCTCTTATTGTTTTCTTATATGTCTTCTTTATCTGAAAGTAGTCTTTTTATTGTTGGATTTTTGTCTGAAAGGTTGCTTATTAAAATTTTGTCCAAAGAGATCTATGGTTTGCCCTGTCCTTTCACTTGCTCCAAACAGTTACCTTAAAAGGTTTTTCTTGTCTAAGTAGAACTAGAAGGTTCTTAACTAACTATAGCTCTGCTACCTTCGCAACTTATTATTGTTTCATATCACAACCTAATCTAAAGAATCCATTTTATATAGTTAGATTTCCCTATGAATGCCCTTGCAGAGTTGATGAATAATTAAATCCTTTTATTACTCCATATCCCAATGGATTGATGTTCTCTCATAGTCTATTTTCTCAGCTAAAACATTCCCTCAATCAGTCACACCATTGATCCTTCAATCTATCATTTAATCCAACCAAAACAACAAGTCCTCAAAACTTCATAACTAGCCTAATATATTACAAAAAGAGCACAATGATATATCAATTGAAAAAACCTTTATAGAGAGATCCCTCTCTGAATCCACGAAGGCTAGGTCCTAGGATTCCAAAGTGGTTCTGATGTGGCCCCTGCAGTGTTTGTTCTTTCCACTCTTGCAAATTACAGGGATCCAACATAGTGGCGACCATACTGGGGAATAATGAGTAATAAACATTTCAGATTCTCTCAAAACTCATAAAACCTCATTAGTTTAAGATGAGTCAAGTATTGTCTAAGAATGGTTCATGATTGATGATGGTAGACAAAAATCAGTGATAAGACAAGTAAAAATCTTCCACTTGGTGACTCCATTAATTTTCCATTGACTCCACTAATTTTCCAATGAATCCACTAAGAGACTCACCCTATCATCAAAGCATTAAACAATACCCAGTCAAAGAATACTTTATGGATTAAGTATCTCTTTCACAGTTTTTTTTGTGTCCTAAGACTATTATACATATAAAAACCTTTCTAACTTGTTGATTCTAAAAATCCTATCTTCTAGAAAGATTCATACCAGATCCCATCCTGACCCAAATCCTCCTACAATAGTTGACAATCCTGAAAGCATCCTTAGTAAGTCTCCTACATCTAAAAACCCAAATATTGAAATACCAATCCATAGAACAGGTTCTTTCCCTAAGAACCTTACAACTTTGCAAAATACCCAAGTGGACTTACCTCATATAAGAAGCTTATCTAGAACCAAGTCACAAAGTGGTATAGACTAGATAAACCTTGAACTTGTAAACTCACAAAAAAGTAGTAGTAGGGTAGCCTCCCCTTCCACTCCTCCTGATTTCCATTTTATCCAAAAATTTGGCTTCTCCCATCCTAAATCTGCTTAAAATCACTTAGCTAGTCCAAGTGCTTCAGCCACACCCACCCATACATCCACTGTTCAAACAACTCCACTTCATCACCTCCTTCCACTTGTTAACCCCCCATTTTTTCCACAAGCTCATATCATAGCAACATGGTATGATCCCTTAGTATTTCCTTTACCTCTAGTTTCTCTACCACAGGACTATCAACCCAAGATTCCATTATATGATGCTAGTAGTTCTAATACAACTCAAAAACATTTGGATAGAATGAATAACTACTTTGACAGACAAGAAATAGATGATGAAACTATTAAACTTAGAATGTTTTCTCAAATCTTATGGGGAGAAGCAAGAAAATGTTTTAAAGGCTTAACCCCTAATAGTATCAATGACCTCCTTGTTTTTCATCAATTGTTCCTAAAAAATGGGAAGTCAAGAGAAATCCCCTCCAAATCCTATCAGAATAAAATGACCATAAAATAAATTATGGAGAGAGTGTCCAAGATTATTGCACTATATTCAATAGTGTTTATAATGCACTCCCTCCACACATGAAACCCCCACAAGGCTTAGCCTTAATGAATTTTCTTGAAGGATTTGACCCAGACATGTGTTATCAATTAAGGGAGAGAGAAACCCTCACATTATAAGATATGTAGAAAGGAGCAGTAAGTGTAGAGGCTAACCTAAATGCCAGAAGGGCTAGATTGAAAGCAGAGAAAAAGGTTACCTACAAAGATGAAGTTGGACCCTCCACATTAGATTCTAAAATTGATAGTTTGGTTAGAACCATGGAGATGATGATGGAGAGAATTAACATGAATGAGAGAGCTTATCCTAAAGAAAATCAAACAACTCCTCAAAATAAAAATCCAAATCAAAACCAAAACTTTAGAAGGAATCCCCCTCAAATTAGACAAAGGGGCCCTGATCAGCATGTCAGACCTCTTTTCCAACAAAACTATGTTGATGGTGATGAGGAAGTGATTGAAGAAACAGACGAAGACCACATAAAATTATTGGGAGTAAACAAAGAGGATATCATTTTCCTAAATTAAGAAGAACAAGGCATATGTATACCCTATGATGAAGAAACTGTAGAATCTGAAAACTACAAACAAGGATTTGAAAATGATATAATTTAAGTACACAGACAATATGACCTTAGGAGTAAAAATATTCAAGACACTCCCAAAAAGAAAGCCTCTGAAATTTCTGTTAGAAACAATTCTGAAAACATTTCAAAAAATATAGTAGAAAACAACAAAAAAGTGGCTGAAAGTTCTAATAAAAAAAAGGAAAAAATAGTAAAATCAATTACAAACATGGTGGTGACCAAAGTAGCACTAGCAACTCAGCTAATGCTCCTAGTAAAACTATTCTAACTGATGTTCATAATAAAAACCATCAAGTTGATTTTGCTGAGAAAAGAATGACTAAGAAGGATGATCTAAACATTTCGAAAGCACAGATACCTTTCGGCATAGAGAGTGAAATTGCCAAAATCAAGATTCCTATCCATCTTATTGAATTAGACACCCAATATGTATATAAAACACAACTTTTGAGAGCTTTAAACATAGGAAAACAAACTGATTCTATCAATGTGACTGATGACAAGCTTGAGCTTCTGTTTGGACTAGAAGTAGAAGGGAAATTTGAAGAAGGAGGTGTTTCTCCCTTTTATGTGAGTCTAAACATCCATGATAAGATTTTACACAATGCAATGCTTGACTTAGGAGCCTCCCACAACCTAATGCCTAAATTAGTGATGGAAAGACTAGGCCTTGAGATAACTAGACCTTACAAAGATTTATACTTTTTTGATTCAAGGAGAGTTAAATGTCTAGGCTTGATCAAAGATTTATGTGTCAACTTAGCACAAAAACCAGCCAAAAGCTTAGTGATGGACATCGTAGTAGCTGATATACCTCCTAAATATGGCATGCTCCTTTCAAGGTCATGGGGTGATAAACTCCAAATTACCCTGCAGATGGATATGACTTATGCAACCATCCCTGTCTTTAGTCAACCAAGAAGACTATATAGGGAAACACACATGAAATACATGGTTAGTAGTCAAGAAAAACTAGAAAACTCCCCACATTATTCTATCCACACAGACCTTGACTCATTTATTCTTTACAATGATGAAAATCTTAATGAGCAAGGAGAAGGAGATGAAAAACCAGCAATAGGAAAAGAGGAAAGGAAAAAAGAAAATCTAAAACAGTTTTCCAACTCTAAACATTACAACAAACATGATGAAGATCATAGGCAACAAACCAACCATCAACACAGGGCTGATTATGAAAAACAAGATAAAACTCAACATAGTAAAATATTTGAGGAACACAGTAAAAATGAACATAGTACAGACCTTAAAAAACAACATAATGACAGCCAAAATAAATATTACAAAGAGGACAGAAATAACTTTAATAAAAAATCTAAAATTGAACCTCTTTGGAGTATGAGTTTTGATGGGTATTGTAGTAGAACTGGTTCAGGAGCAGGCATATGGGTACATATCACAGAGAATAATCATGTTGAGGGCCATTCATATAAGCTAAACTTTCAATGCACAAATAACATAGTTGAATATGACGCTCTGCTCTTAGGACTGAAATTATTGAAAAAACTAGGAGCCAAGAGGATAACTGTTCATGGAGACTTAGAACTCATTATTAAGCAAGTGAATGGAGAATATATTACCAAGCATCCAATATTACAAGCATATAGATATGATGTTGTTGACCTTTTGAAAACATTCACAGAATATGAGCTTAATTTTGTCCCTAGAAACCAAAACATCCTTGCCAATGGTTTAGCATTTTCTACTAGTGCATGTCTAAAACCTTATGAAAGAAAACAATACACAGTCCAAGTTAAATATAGGCTAGCAGTCCCTGATAATATCAAATATTAGTAAGTGTTTGAAGGGGATAAGCAGATAGAAGATTTTCTACAGTCCATAAATGGGTTTGAAATGATCAATTCATACTCAGAGTATGAAGAAGATTGTCATACTAAGGAAAAAACTTATGAAGAAGAAAATCCTAACATTTCTGATATAAACATTGTTGATATAAATCGTTTAACTAGAGAACAATCACATAAAATAGAGCTGAGCACCAATTTAGAACAGGAAGATTTTGAAGTGCTACAATCCCACACTGATCAATTTCCAAAGGGACTAGTGCCTCTAGAAGAATTGTTTGAATTTAATGATGTTTCCAAAAAACAAAAAATGGAACCCACGGAAACTGAAGTAGAAGAGTGCAATATAGGCAATGAACTAAAACCCAAGATGATTAAATTATCCAAAACACTGCCAGTTCATATAAAACTAAAATATCTTGAGCTTTTTACATATTTTTCTGATGTTTTTGATTGGAGCTATGAGGACTTAAAATCATATTACAAAGAGATAATTAAGCATAAGGTACCCCTCAAAGAAAACCAGAAACCTTTTAGACAAAAAATTCACTGATAAACCCTATGCAATTACCTTTGGTTGAAAAGGAAATCATGAAAATGTATGATGCTGGAATCATAGTCCCAGTAAGATACTCAGATTGGGTATCCAATATTGTATATGTGAGGAAGAAAACAGGAGAAATAAGGCTTTGTATAAACTTTAGAAACTTAAACAAAGCCTCTTTAAAGGATGACTACCCCTTGCCCAAAATGGATTATATCTTACAGAGGGTAGTAGGTTCTAAAACAATTTCTTTGCTAGATGGCTTTTCAGGATAAAACCAAGCGCTGGTACATCCTGGTGATCAAATTAAAATAGATCTCACTACACATTGGGGCACTTTCATGTATATGAAAATTCCCTTTGGTTTAATGAATGTTGGGGCCACTTTCCAAAGAGCCATGGATATTTCTTTCTTAGAAGAGATAGGCTTCTTCATTATGATATATTTAGATGACATCACTGTCTATTCCAAAATAGATGAAGAACACCTTGCTCACTTAAGAAAAGTCTTTGAGAAATGTAGAAAGTATGGTCTATCCTTAAACCCTAAGAAAACTTTATTTAGCCTCCAAGAAGGCAAACTTCTATGCCATATCATATTTGAAGAGGGAATAAGAATAGACCCAAAAAGGATTGAAGGCATATTGCAAATCAACCATCCTAGAAACATAAACAAACTGCAATCTTTCATTGGAAAGATTAATTTCTTAAGAAGGTACATACCAAACCTTGATGAACTCCTTAGAAACATAACAAACATGCTAAAAAGGGAAATAAGAGTTAAATGGACCATTGAAGAAAAGAAATCCTTTGAATTGGTTAAACAAGCACTCACTCAAATACTAGTTCTCATTAGCCCTGATTTTAACAAATATTTCTTCATCTTCTCCTTTGCATCAGAACACATAGTTTTTGCTATCCTACTTCAGAAAAACATAAAAGGACAAGAGCATCCCATTGCATTTTTCAACAAGGCCTTAAGAGATGCACCTCTGAAATACAACATAATGGAAAAATAGGCTTTTGCCTTAATCAAAGCCTTGAAAGATTTCAAAGTTTACATTTTACACTCACACATCATTGCATTTGTCCGACACACAGTTGTCAAAGACATTTTAACAGAAGATCCTAATGGAAAAAGAGGAAAGTGGATTGATGTTATATTAGAATATGACTTGGAAATCAAACCCACTAAATTGATCAAAGGACAATGAATTGCAAGACTAATGGCCGAATCAAGCTTCAAAGCCTTAGATATGAATATGGTTGATGTTTTAGAAGAAAAGGAAGAATGCACAACCCCTCCTGTTGAAGAAGTATTGTAGAATTCACTTTGGTATGCTGATATTTTGTATTTTCTCTTCTATATTAATGTCCCTCCTAGTTTATCTAAGACAAAGGCAAGGTTCTTGAAGTTAAAAGTTGTAAATTACTGCATTATAGATAAATGGTTATATTGGAAAAATTCTAGTTGTCTATTACTTAAATGTTTTCCTGAGAATGATGTAGAGAAGATCAAGCATGAGTTTCATGAAGGAGAATGTGGAGGCCACCTCTATTGGAAAAAAATTGTCAACAAAATCTTTAGAGCTGGTTACTATTGGCTGACCCTCTTTCAAGATATCCATAAATTGGTAGTTGCCTACCACAAATGTCAAATCTTTGAAGGCAAAAGCAAACTCTTACCCTTACCTTTGCATCCTATTTTGTGGAAGCCCCTTTCCAACAGTGGGGTTGTTGGAACAGGGTCTCCTACGAGTTGTGAAACTGGTCCAATTTGGTATATTTTTTATTATCTTTAGTCTAGTGCAGGGGTTTTGGGGTGCTTCAAAGCCCCGAAAGCATTGTAAAGGGAAAAAGGGTAAACCAGGGGTCCGAAAACCATGGTTTGTGGAACATAGGAAAGTTTGCACTAGATTATTGTAAATAGAGGAACATTTTGAATTGTAAGAGAGGAAATCAGGAGCTATTGATGTGAACTGTGGTTTAAGATATATGTTTGGGTTTTTGGGGAAAAGACTCCTGCTGGTAGTGTGCGTGGAGATCCAGAGTCCATTTTTGTGCGGACCCTGTTGCTGTGTGCGTAGGCTGGGATGGGTATTGTAAGAAGGAATTGATGAATTGATGAATAAGAAAAGTTGCTTGAGAACTGAATCTATGTGTATTGTTTGTGCGAATAATTGGTAATTACTGAATTATGTGCATTCTGTATTCAAGCCGAGAAATATTTTTGTAATTGTGTTTGCTGTATCTAAATCTGTTTTGTTCTATTTTATGCAATATTGAGCTACTGTCATAGAAGTATATAATTATATACCTAGCACACGTGGATGTGAAAAGAGACCTATTGACCCTTCATAGAAAGAGGCAATCTGGGTATCATAGAGCCATATGTAGCTCTACTTGCCTTACCTATCCTTTCTCATGGTGAAGAAACTTGGTTCCAACACCCACCCATACTACTTCAGGTGAGACTTGGACCTGTGCAAGAAGGTCACTGCTGAAAGGGCTAGTAGTATAGGGGTCTATTGGCAAACCTTGAACTCCGATTTTGGGTCAGGACCCCTTGAGCCAACAAATGGTTTCATTGTCCAGTCCTAAATCATTTTGAGGAAGGGATCAGGTAATGACAAGTGAATACTGGAAACATGACAAGGAAGTGAATGAGCGCCACTCTGGATGAAGTACAACGTGGAGTGGTATGTACTATCGAAACAATCAATAAGGGGATATCTCTATCTATAGCCCGCTGAAAAGAGCAGCTACACAAGGCCTACCAGTTACACCAACATCAGAACCACGGAAGAATAAACCCTCAACTGAAACCCCACTAGAAGGAGACATGGGAGCGCACTTGAAATTACCTACCTTTAAAGGTGTGGCCAATGAGGAAATGGATCATTTTTGGTTTGTGGCAGACTCAGTATGGACTACGCATGGTGTGGTAAGTGATATTGTTAAGAGAGCGCAACTATTCCTAGCCTTCAAAGAGAGAGCTCTGGACTGGTATATGCGGTACATATCTCAAAATAGGAGGGAATCTATTCAAGATATTAAGGGCACCCTAAAACAGTAGGTCCGAAAACCTAAATCCTACTCTCATATTGTAGCATATGTGAAATATTTCAAGCAAGGAGTGACTAAGTCTATCTAGGAAGCTGATCAAAGACTAAAAAAGGAAATCATAGAAGGAGGATTTAAGTATGATGACAGAAAACACACCGAATGGTTCATTGCTATGTTGCTACCTCACTTGCGTATACCGATGGGCCACCAAACCTTCGAGTAGCAAGAAAAATATTTGGAAGCTGCCATGAAACTAGAAGCTGTGCCCAAAGACAATACTTTGGGAGGAGTACAACAAATTCAGGAGCATCTCGGAGCCATGCACATGGAGATCATAACCTATGGAAGGAACAGGGAAAGGAGCTAGCGCAGATATTTGGTGCATATGATGTCGGGTATTTGGCCATACGAAGGATCAGTGCCCTCTATTGGCAAATTACATGCAGGTAGGAGGACCTAGTCTGCTACGTCTAGGTTCAAGTAGGTCTACATTATGGTGCAATGATTTTTGAGTAGAGGGACTACACAATACGACCCAGTGCCCTCGACTAAGTATGGGCAAACTAAAGAAACAATGGTACAGGTTCTGCCAGTCGGTAGGGAATGATGAGTAGAATTGTCACACTTATGACTTGATGGTAGATCATGGGAACTTATATAGGGTACAATCAGACCCTGCATCATCAAGATCTCCCACGACCTTTGGTGGCTCCCCAGTAAGAGGTAGGGGAAGTCAGGGAGGAAGCGCAAGATGGGAACGGGGGAAGCTAATCTGTTATAGATGTGGAGAGGTAGGGAACTTCACAAGGGACTATCGAAACCCTACCCAGCAATCCTGAAAATATTATCGGCAGCTGGACCATGAGATTGAAGACTGCCTGATCCTGATAGCAAAAATGGAGGAAAAACAACCAACACCAACGTATAATGTGCAAAGAGTTAAGTCCAAGCTATGAGACAGAAGCTCAAGTGCAACACGAGGTAGGATGGCCACCAGGGAGCGCATGAAGGAGGATACAAGGGGTCTTCCAAGCCAACCGATACCTGACAACCAAGAAGGGTTGGGCCGCAAACTAGGGCAAGAAGAAATCCACCAGACACCTGCATGCCTAGGAGCGAATAATGAGGTAAGACCCTTCTTACAGGCATGTATAAAGTTATTACGCCACCCATGGGCCGAAGAAAGCCTTCATGCATTAATTGATAGCTCTGCAGGGCAATCCCACCTATCTCCAGAAGTTTGAGATGTACACAAGTTAGGTAGATATAGGAAACGTACTAGTAGGGAGATGAGATTAACTTCCCAAATTGGTGATTATGAAATGGATCAGGTTGTCTTAGATTTTGGTTAGATGCAAATGTGCTACTTAAACAAACATGGAAGCAAATGGGAGAACCCAAATTAGAGTGGTCCAATATCCAATTATGTATGGCCAACCTACAAAAGATCATACCTTTGGGAAGACTACCAAAACTCATGGTAGATATTGCCGTGGTCAAGGCCCAGGATGATTTCAAAGTAATTCAGATTTTCGACGATGCAGACCCATACCCTGCGCTCTTAGGACTCAACTGGACCATATATATGGGTGGCATCATCAACCTCAAGAAAAGAAGCATCGTATTTGAGAATAACAGAACAAGGGTGACAATACCATTAGATCCTACGGAAGGAAAATGCTACATAGAGCCAGCATGTGGTAATGAAGAGGTAGACCACATTTTCAAGTTGGCCACACAAAGCAAAGATTGCATCCATCCCATGGTAGATGGGGTACTCTTCTGGGAAGCAGAAAATGAATACTTCTTTGACTCTAATGAGGAGATAGAGAAGTGGAAAAACCAGTTGCATGATCTCTTAGCATTGCAATGTCCTCAGGTCGCAAGGGCCCTCTGCTGCATTTCTTCGGAGGTAAGAGATCTACCCCATTTTGATGAGTCTGGTAGCATCTAGGAATTCTCGACAACACTGGAAGCTATGGTTCCAAGAGAACAATGGCTCTGGGCCCTTAATATAGCTACGCATGGGACACCTGTGTGATGATGGAATACCCACAAGAAAGAATTGCCAGACAGGGATACGTGTTAGGATATGATGATCCTGCGGTTCGGAACCCCAGCTGACATACACACCAAGATATTTCTCGGACCCGGGGATCTCCCCATGCATCTTCTCACCTGGATGGACAAATGGTCTGATTGGACTATAGAATAATGGGTTCATCTATTCGTTCATGCCTTGAGCCCTATCCCTGCTGCATGGTGTTTAGATGTGGAGCTACATCAGCGTACCCGCCACTAGGAAATACTAAAAGATGACTTTATAGTAACGTTAGGACTAATTGGGGGGACGGAGATGCTCAAAGAAGCTTTGCAGGACATCTATGGGTTTTTATTTAATAATTCACATTGTCACGCCGCACCAGAGGTCCTGACATGGGAAGTACAGATGAAGACATAGTCAACTGCCGGAGCTTTGTGATAGACGAAGAAGAATACAATCCTCCAAATGTCTCTGTTACAAAATCCAAGGGGGAATGCACCATTATTGGACCCCCACTACATAATATTGATGTGACGCAATCTCTCAAGCTGCGTGAAGTTAATATTGGGACAGAATAACACCCTAAGTTGGCTAAAATTGGGGACTATTGGGACGAAGGAATCGTAGGCAAAATTTCAGAGCTACTTACGGAATATCAGGACTTATTTCCGACAAAATTTTCTGAGCTCAAAGGAACCACAGGGGACCTATGCATTATGAATATCACTCTGAAACCTATGGCGCACCTCGTAAAGTAGTGGCCTTATAGACTGAATCCTAAATATAAGCAAAAGGTCAAAGAAGAACTGGACAAAATGCTTGCTGCAGGTATCATCGAACCAGTTGAGCAGTCGGATTGGGTAAGTCCGATGGTCATCGAGGAGAAGAAAACAAAGGAGGAAATACACATTTGCATATATCTATGCAAGTTAACCAATGCCTGCGTCCATGACCCCTTCCCTACGCCCTTCTCAGATGAAATCCTTGATAGCGTGGGCGGATAGGAAGCCTATTCTTTCACCGATGGGTTCTCAAGGTACCACTAGATCTAAATTACAACCAAAGATCATAGTAAGACTACATTCTCAATAGAATGGGGGTCCTTTCAGTATACGGTCATGCCCTTTGGTCTCAAGAATGCACCCGCTATTTTCTCAAGGATCGTAGTTGTTGTATTCAAGGATTTTATTCATAAGTTCCTCAAGGTTTATTTCGATGACTAGATGGTCTTCGGCCTAGTAAAGGAGCATGTCTCTAACCTGCTATTAATGTTGGATGCATGCTGGAAGCACCAGATTTCCTTGAATATCAAGAAGTGCATCTTCTGTGTACCTTTTAGAATCTTTCTCGGGCACATAGTATGTTGGTAAGGGTTGATGGTTGATCCTGTAAAGGTAGCTGTAATTATAAATCTTGCAGTCATAACAATAAAGAAACAACTGCATTCTATTCTCAGACACGGGCTATTACAGGAAATTCATTTAGGGGTACGCACTGATCACAACACCCATGGAAAAACTTCCTAAAAAATATGTTTACTTTTTTTGGAACGATGGATGTCAGAAGAGCTTTGAACTACTCAAAGAGAAGATGATCTCTGCACCCATAGTAATATTTCCTGATTGGTCAAAGGAATTTCATGTACATGTGGATGTATCAGGCATCACCTTGGGTGTTGTCCAAACTCAACCTGGAGAGGGAGATATTGATCACCTGGTTGGCTTTGCGAGTTAGAAACTCTCGGGCACAGAATGCAACTACTCTACCACCTAGCGAGAGGGATTGGCTATGGTATACGCATTACAGAAATATCAACACTATCTACTGGGTGGGCACTTCAAAATGTTCACTGATCATTCGGCTTTGAAATACCTTGTCAACAAGCCTGTGTTGGGGGGAAATATTTTCACTTGGCTGTTGCTATTTCAGGAATATGATTTTGAGATCATCGTCAAGCCTGGAAGGTTGAATGCGGTTCCAGATCATCTGTCTCGCATTGAGACAGGGGAAGAACCTACTAACGTGAAGGAAGGATTACCAGATGCACAGTTGTTAACCATTAAGGTTGTTGATGCACACTTTGCTAATATCATTCAGTTCCTGACTACAGGCGTAGCACCTGCAGAATATTCGGTGTAGCAGAAGAGGGAGTTCTTACTCGGGTGGCGGAATTTACTATCATCGTCGGCCTGTTATACAAGCTAGGCACTGATGAAATACTATGCAAATATGTCCTAGAACATGAACGGCATGCCGTTTTGGTAGAGGCACACAAAGGCATCGCAGAAGGACACTATGCAAGAAGAGCAATGGCACAAAATATTTTGAGAGCTAGATTATGGTGGCCCACCCTGCATCAGGATTCTTACGCCTATTGTAAATCATGTGATATGTGCCAACGAACCAGACGGCCCTCATGCTGAGATGAGATGCCATTACAGCCTCAAATTGCTTTATAGGCTTTTGACAAATGGGCCGTAGATTTTGTGGGACCCATCAATCCGCCGGGAAAGAAGACAGGTTCACGCTACATTATTACCGCCACTGACCATGTCACTCGATGGCTTGAGGCACAAGCGGTGAAGGATTGTACTGTGGATACTACTACACACTTCATCTTTGAGCAAATTATGACCAGGTTTAGCTGCTCAAAGATCCTAATGAGTGACAGAGGCACACACTTCGTTAATGAAATGATTCAAGCCCTGAATGAGGAATTCTATATCCATCATGTGAAAAGTATACCATCCACAGGAAAATGGCGCAGTTGAAGCTTTTAAAAAAATCTTGGAACAAGCATTAACCAAGGTCTGCAATGTCGATTGTAGTGACTGGGATGTACGCATTGTCTCTGTTCTATGGGCCTACCGAACGACCTGCAAGAAGTTAACAAGAAGGACCCCCTTTCGGATGGTCTATGGTAAGGAGGCCATTATTCCCATAGAATACATTGTCCCTAGCCTATGCATCGCAGCATTTACAAATATGGCAGAACCTGATATCATGGAGGAGCACCTTGCACATCTTTTGGCATTAGAGGAAGATATTGCTAACTTTCATCATCAGGTTCAAAAGGCTTGTGATAAATCCTGGCATGATCAACATATTTTCCAAAAGACATTCATAGCAGGCGACCTAGTCTTCTTATATGGTAGCCAATTTCTGAAGCACCCAGGGAAATTTCGGCAGCACTGGCTTGGTCCCTACAGCGTTAAGGAAATCACAAATGGTGGAGCAGTCCGGCTAGCTACCCTGTGCGGTGACATGTTACCTGGCTTTGTCAATGGTAGTCGACTCAACCCATACAGGGCTAAATGACTATATGTCCGGAATAATTGGCTCAGGCACGATCAACCCAACAGAGAGGGGCCACTGATGCACTAGTGGGATACACGCGCTAGTCATCCAATCACTCCAGAGGTGCTTGGAAACCCTGCAGCCACAGTGACTCAGGATGAGCCACAAGATTGTGTTGGTGGACTGTTGGAATAGGGTCTCCTACAAGCTATGAAACTGGTTCGATATGGTATATTTTTTATTATATTTAGTCTAGCGCAGGGGTTTTGGGGTGGGTCAAAGCCTCGAAAGCATTTTAATGGGAAAAAGGGTAAACCAGGGGTCTAAAAACCATGGTCTGTGGACCATAGGAAAGTTTAGGCTAGACTATTATAAGTAGAGGAACATTTTGAATTGTAAGGGAGGAAATGAGGAGCTATTGATGTGAACTATGGTTTAAGATATCTATTTGGGTTTTTGGGGAAAGGACTCCTACTGGCTGTGTGTGCAGGCTGGGATGGGTATTGTAAGAAGGAATTGATGAATTTATGAATAAGAAAGGTTGCTTGAGAACTGAATCTATGTGTATTTTTTGTGCAAATATTTCTCAAGCAAAAAGAGACCTATCGACCCTACGCAGAAAGAGGCGATCTGGGTATTACAGGGCTGGACGTAGCTTTGCTTGCATTACCTATCATTTCTTAGGGTGTGGAAACCTATTTATCGCACCCACCCATACTACTTCGTTTGAGACTTTGACCTGCGCAAGAATTTCACTGCCAAAAGGGTCAGTAGTATAGGGGTTTGTTGGCAAACCTTGAACTCCGAACTTGGGTACCCATCGAGCCCGTTGTAGATGATTTTGTCATCCCCTAGAGACAGTCTAGAGTTTCCATAGACCAGTGCCTAGGACATCTTATCATAGCAAGAGAACATGAAATATAGCTTGGGTGTCAATCTAAAATCTCTCTTACTATCTCTTGTAAAACAAGGAAATTAGTTTAAATGGAACCAAACTCTCTCAGAAGCTGATACAAAGATAAGAATACTGTAGGAACAGCATGCAAAACTCCAATACAAAAGCATCAGACAGTTAAGAGACAACTTACTGCAAAGAGGGCCAGTTCAAATATTATGCCACAGAAATCAAATATCAGAAAGTGGATGCAGTGATGAAAACATGAAGGAGATACTAGTTAACATGAGGCTGATACCCAGATACACAACAGAACCACACATGGGCTTATCCAACTAAGAATCCATACATGACAATGGCATTTTAAAAGCACCCTCCTCAAGTAACTAATATAGCAAAAAATATGAATGACATGAACATGGAACAGTATATCTTGACTAGGCCTATTTAAAGCGCTTGACTAATCCAAGTATGGGCACCAACTAGGATGAATCCTTACTTAAGATTAGTGAGCCACTCGCATTCTAGAACATGATACAAGAAGATAAATGCAATGAAATGAGATATTATATTAACACATAAGAAAATATTACATACTGTGGGATACCAAAGACCAGAATCCTCATTACAGTTATAACTCCTCCTCACTGAGACCCTACGGGCTCTGAGCCTTCATACAGAAAATTTACAAGATGTATACAAAGCCTTTCACTACACAGTTTGCTGATAGAAATCTGGAACCCTTACAATGTCTTTCTTTCTGGTTTTTATAGAGGAAATAGAAAGCTCTCGAGAATGAGGTAGGTGATATACATTTAATGATCTAATTTAAAACAAACTTGAAAGAAAAACCCGCCTATGCTGTTTGACGGTGCTGAACTGGTGCAAGTACTCTGCTGTTGTTTTATGAAATAAATGTTCAGGATAAAATCCTCCTCATGAACAAGACATAAAGAATAAAATATAAAAATGTTCTGTACTTGACTGAAAGGGAAAAATTTGTTGCGATAAAACCTTGAGGTTGCTTGTATTTGTGAATGGTACTCTCGGTCCTCTAACTTTGAATTTAAACCCCAGATCTTTAATGCAGGGCTCTGTATCTCTTGGTCTTTCACTGATATTTCATGCTGCCCCATCAATACTCTCGCCTGCCAAAATATGTCTCTTGATTTTCTCTGGAGGGTTCTATAGATTCATATCTTCGCTTTATTTAATGGTGGTCACATCATAGTAGCTCCCGGATCTTTTCCCACCAATTCTGCTCTTGAAACATGGTCTTGTCGTGAATTCTCGGCCTCTGTAATGGAAATGATGAGTCATGATAATTTTAGCCATGGTGATCCTGCAAAAAAAAAAACCCATTAAATAAAATCAATCACAGGGATGGCGGAGATGGAGATGGTGGAGCAGATTTACAAAGAGGTAAAACAGTGCAGGGTGGCGGAGGAATTACAGTAGGGTGAAGAAAATGTAAAATAATAGTGAAGAATGAACTGGTGGAGGTTTGTAACATAAAAATGTTCAAATACGATGAATGAATTGGATATATGAAAGGTGGAGGTATGATGCAGTGAACACGTGAAACAGATGACGGGGATGTATGGAGGACAAGTGGTACGATGAGACAGTGAACACGTGTAACACTATCGTGGTGGGAGGCTCGGTCAGTAGGTGGTCAAGCGGATGATATGGGCCACACGATCTCTGAATGAGATCGATGGTTAAAATGAGCCAGAGGGCAATCAAATGTGGGCCAGGGACGCAATAGACGTGAGTTAAAGCGCATGCAGCTTCGGAGGATATCCACCGTTGGATGAAAGGCATGGGATCGGACGGTGATGATTGATTTCGCTGCACATCCTTTGGCTGAAATTTAATGTGCAGGGAGAGCGGAGGCCAGAGATAAATCGTGTGCACCTTTGGGGCACGATGGCCGTCGAATGGAGGTCGACAGATCCAACGACGCTGGTGAATTTCGTTGCCCATCTTTGTTCTGACCTTTAATGCGCGAAATGGGCGGTTTCATTCATCGTACATTTGGACACTTGTCTAGCGATGTGTGGAATCGCTGGCTCTATGGAGAATACCGCCCGCCCAGCAATGGTGGTGCGGAATTAACCGCCGGTTTTGGCAATGCGCGTGGGTGAGGGGACCACCATGGAAAACCAACTCCGCTTCGTCGATTGGATTTGATCGGACAGCTCCGGACGCGCCCGAAACTTTGAAAAGCCCCTTTCCCTCAGGCATATGGTTTTGCACCCGGGTCACATGGAAGACAAAATAAGAGTGGCTAAGGCTAAAGGGCTAGGCCCGATATGTTTTTGAATGCGGGTTTTTAACCTTTGAAGAGTGTATTTTTCGGGCGGAAAGGGTAACGAAAAGCAGAATATGGAGGTTTTTGGCCACGGTAGTAGGTTTGAAAGGTTTATATGGGGCAGTAGACCAAAAATTTGAATGGAGGGGTTGACATGCACAACATTGACTCCATTTGGGGACGGCATGTTCATCCTTGGACATGTCGAGAACCTGCAGACCATCTGATCATGCTCTAAGTTTTCACTTCATAATTAATCGGCACCCACACATTATTAAAAGAATGATGAAAAAAAAGAAAACTAATGTTCAATATAATACACTAGGCTGTCTTCGCCTCCTGGGTCCCATACTTTTCTTTACTGGTATCCACTAGTTGCATTATTATTCAACTGTACCCTTCTACATTTCCATATTTTGTTCTACAACTTACCTCCAGCTATTCTTTCACATTCTGTTATTGTTTTTCCATTGCCGAATTTTCTCTGCTTTCTTGCTGCTATCTGCTGTTTCTGAGACACCTTCATCATCAGTCTTCTGATGCTGTCAATTTCCATGTCCAGCTCTTGTTTTTTCTGGAACTTACTTTGCCCACTGCTGTCTTCAATATGGCTCTTGAAAGCCTGATCGCATTCTTCTTGTATTTTGAAAGGCAGTGGGATCTCTTCTTTTTGTTCCACAATAGCAGCTTTGAAAAATTTTCTCTCTGCTAGCAACATGCTGCTAGAAAGCACCCTTGATCCTTCTTCAAATGTTTGCAGGAAATGCACATAAGGATCATGAAATGATACCTGGTTAAGAGTATCTGGCAGGCAGGCTTCAACCAGGATTTTATCTCCTTTCACTGGATCGAGAAGAAGACTCTCTTGAGAGAGAATCTCCTTCATTCTCCCTATTTGGAGGACTCGCCATTATATTGGAGGTAGGAGTCCTTTTGGAGCTTTGGTATATTGCGATGCGTGTCTTTCTTTGAGCTCTGCAAATATCCATGAATTGTTGAGCAAGGGAACTTGGTCTATATTTCCTCTTTTTCAAGAGAAGACTCGTTACTTTCATCTTGCTCAAGGATCTCTTCTTTGATCTCCTCCTCTTCTTCCTGTATTGAATCATATTTATTCGACATAATCTCCAGCAACCTAATTTCTTCATTCCATGGGTTAAAATCTTCCACAGAATTTCCTTCCTTCTCTCTTCGCCTATCAAGTGATGTCAGATTTCTCTCATCAGCATCAATCCCCATGTTGGAGAATTCACCCTCTATTTCTAGGAATCCTATCATCTGTTCTTCATCCTCAAATCCCTGCCATTGCTTGATATTATCTGGGGTGAGTGCTGCTTCTGGAGGAAGTATGAAAGAGGCAACTTGAGATTGATATGCTGGTTGTTTCAACAGTTCAGTCAAGGGGACTGGAATTTTGATCCTCTCAAGTTATTTTTGCAAATTGAAAGCAAAAGGGGACTTTTCTATTGAGACTTCTTTGGACTCTACATTTCGATCTTGAGTTCTGTTCCGCTTCCTTGAAGATCTCAGATCGTATCTTCTATTGAAATGTGCTTGCATGAAATCATTAAATTGTTTACAATAATGGTCAATCTCTGCTTCTTCTTCTTCTTCTTGCAATGGGCATTCCATTTCATCATGGTTTGAGAAAGTAAGATTTGAATCTTCCAGTTCATAAGTAGCATCTTCAGTAGAGTCATCTGCTGGACCTTCCAGGTACAAGGGATGTGGTACTTGATCTTGCTGCTCCTTTGTTTCCCTTGGCAATATTTGCAATGGTGGTATTTTATACTAAGGATTGTATCCTCTGTTTGGAGCATCATAAAAATTCTTGGGGGCTGAAATCTTAGCCTCCAGTTCAAGTTTAACCATCTTCTTAATCATCTTGCTTATCTCATCCATTTTATCTGAATCCTTCTCTTGGTTAGAGGAGGAAACCTCTTCTTTACCTCTCCTCCTAGTATCCTGTTCAGCTTTTCCTTTTAATTTTCCAGAGGAAGCAAAGTTAGCTTCCAATTCAAGAGCATCTGACTGGGCATCATCTAGGGTAGCAGGCTTTCTCTCCCTGAGGGAGAAACCGAAATCGGAGTCAAAAGCTACAATGAAAACAACTTTTGCAGCATTCTGATGAGGCTTCATATTTGCAGGGATATTTAGATATAACTTATTAAATCTCTTAATAAACTTCGACACTCCTTCATTATGTTTCTTCTTAAGAGTATTGAATTCAGTAAGACACTGGCCATGGTCTTTGTTTTCTCCCCATTTCCTGAGAAAAGTATTCTCCATGTCATCCCAAGTGGTCACTGAACGGTTTCCCAAGGTCTTGAACCATTTTCTGGCCTCACCATCCAAATATTGAACAAACAATCTTAAGACCACATCCAGATGTTCAACATTCAAGTTTTCTGCAAAAGCACAGAAGACCTCAAGATGTTTCTGTGCATCAATCTCATTTTTTCCATTAAATCTAGGCAGGATCTTCAAATAATCCTATGGCATATCATTTAGTACTTGAGTTAAGGCCAATAGAGCATATTTGTTCAACAGGAAAGCAGGAACATTAGCCATTGGAGGAGGTGGGGCTGCAACAGCAATCTGATGTACAAATGGAGGAAGAGGAGGAGGAGGAAGCGGAGTATGTATAACAATGGGAATATATTGTACAGAAGCATGGGGTGTAGATGGAAACAGCTCACGATTAACAGGGGCTACTTCTGTAACTTCTTTAACTTCCTCAGCCTCGGGGGTAGGATGAAAGTTCACTTTAGTTCTAGCACTTCCCCTTGGTGGGCTATCCGAGTAATATTCAGGATTTTATTCAATGAAATAAGGGTTTTCTCCTGGAACTTCTTGAGAAGAGGAGGATGGGAAGTCCTCTACAGAATATTCAGGGTTTTCAGCACGAACTGACTGTCTTTCTCTCCAACTTCTCCTATGTACAATATTTTTTGGGTCAGGCACAGAATTCGTCTTCAACTTAGCAGTATCTGACCTCAAATGTGGCTTGCGAGGAGCCAGGACTACCAATAGATTTATCAAATAAATAATAGTGGAGTCGCTAAGGTGAGAGATATGCAACTCTTCAACTCTCTGTGCTCACCTGATTAGAGAGTGAATATGATTTGTCGAGGCCCAGGGAAATTGATATTCTTAAATTCGTCCCTGGCAACGGCGCCAGAAAGATGTTGTAGACGATTTTGTCATCCCCTAGAGACAGTCTAGAGTTTCCATAGACCAGTGCCTAGCACATCTTATCATAGCAAGAGAACATGAAATATAGCTTGGGTGTCAATCCAAAAGCTCTCTTACTATCTCTTGTAAAACAAGGAAATTAGTTTAAATGGAACCAAACTCTCTCAGAAGATGATACAAAGATAAGAATACTGTAGGAACAGCATGCAAAACTCCAATACAAAAGCATCAGACAGTTAAGAGACAACTTACTGCAAAGAGGGCCAATTCAAATAGTCTGCCACAGAAATCAAATATTAGAAAGTGGATGCAGTGAGGAAAACATGAAGGAGATACTAGTTAACATGAGGCTGATACCCAGATACACAACAGAACCACATATGGGCTTATCCAACTAAGAATCCATACATGATAATGGCATTTTAAAAGCACCCTCCTCAAGTAACTAATATAGCATAAAATATGAATGACATGAACATGGAACAGTATATCATGACTAGGCCTATTTAAAGCGCTTGACTAATCCAAGTATGGGCACTAACTAGGATGAATCCTTACTTAAGATTAGTGAGCCACTCGCATTATAGAACATGATACGAGAAGATAAATGCAATGAAATGAGATATTATATTAACACATAAGAAAAGATTACATACTGTGGGATACCAAAGACCAGAATCCTCATTACAGTTATAACTCCTCCTCACTGAGACCCTACGGGCTCTGAGCCTTCATACTGAAACTTTACAAGATCTATACAAAGCCTTTCACTACACAGTTTGCTGATAGAAATCTGGAACCCCTATAATGTCTTTTTTCCTCCTTTTTATAAGAGAAACCGAAGGCTCTAGAGAGTGAGGTAGGTGATATACATTTAATGATCTAATTTAAAAAAAACTTGAAAGAAAAACCTGCCTATGCTGTTTGACGGTGCTGAACTGGTGCAAGTACTCTGCTATTGTTTTATGAAATAAATGTTGAGGATAAAAATCTCCTCATGAACAAGACATAAAGAATAAAATATACAAATGTTCTGTACTTGACTGAAAGGGAAAAATTTGCTGCGATAAAACCTTGAGGTTGCTTGTATTTTTTCATGGTACTCTCAGCCCTCTAACTTCGAATTTAAACCCCAGATCTTTAATGCAGGGCTCTGTGTCTCTTTGTCTTTTGCTGATATTTCATGCTGCCCCATAAATACTCTCACCTGCCCAAATCTGTCTCTTGATTTTCTCTGGAGGGTTCTATAGATTCATATCCTCGCTTTCTTTAATGGTGGTCACATCATAGCAGCTCCCGGATCTTTTCCCACCAATTCTGCTCCTGAAACATGGTCTTGTCGTGCATTCTCGGCTTCTGTAATGGCAATGACGAGTCATGATAAATTTAGCCATGGTTATCCTGCAAAAAAAAAAACCCGTTAAATAAAACCAATCACAGGGATGGCGGACATGGAGATGGTGGAGCAGGTTTACAAAGAGGTAAAACAATGCAGGGTGGCGGAGGAATTACGGTAGGGTGAATAAAACGTAAAAGAATAGTGAATAATGAACTAGAAGAGGTTTGTAACGTAAAAATTTTCAAATACGATGAATGAATTGGATATATGAAAGGTGGAGGTATGACGCAGTGAACACGTGAAACAGATGACGGGGATGTACGGAGGACAGGTGGTAGGATGAGATAGTGAACACGTGTAACGCTGTCATGGTGGAAGGCTCGGTCAATAGGTGGTCAAGCAGATGATATGGGCCACACGATCTCTGAATGAGATCGACGGTTAAAATGAGCTGGAGGGCAATCAAAGGTGGGCCAAGGACGCAATAGACGTGAGTTAAAGCGCGTGCAGCTTTGGAGGATATCCAATGTTGGATGAAAGGCGCAGGATCGGACGACGATGATTGATTTCGCTGCACATCCTTTGGCTGAAATTTAATGCGCGGGGAGAGCGGAGGCCAGAGATAAAGCGCATGCACCTTCGAGGCACGATGGCCGTCGGATGGAGGTCGAAAGATCCAATGACGCTGGTGAATTCCGCTACCCATCTTTGTTCTGACCTTTAATGCGCGAAATGGGCAGTTTTAGTCATCGTACATTTGGACACTTGTCCAGTGATGTGTGGAATCGCTGGCTCTATGGAGAATACCGCCCACCCAGCAATGGTGGTGCGGAATTAACCGCCGGTTTTGGCAATGCGTGCGGGTCCAGGGACCACCATGGAAAACCAACTCCGCTCCGTCGATTGGATTTGATCGGACGGCTCCGGACGTGCCCGAAACTTTGAACATGAAGCCCCTCTCCCTCAGGCATATGGTTTTGCGCCTGGGTCACATGGAAGACAAAATAAGAGTGGCTAAAGCTAAAGGGCTAGGCCCGATATGTTTTTGAATGCGGGTTTTTAACCTTTGAAGAGTGTATTTTTTGGGCAGAAAGGGTAACGAAAAGCAGAATATGGAGGTTTTTGGCCACGGTAGCACGTTTGAAAGGTTTTTATGGGGCGGTAGGCCAAAAATTTGAATGGAGGGGTTGACATGCACAACATCGGCTCCATCTAGGGACGGCATGTTCATCCTTGGACATGTCAAGAACCTGCAGACCATCTGATCATGCTCTAAGTGGATTCTGCTCTTTAGCACCTCTAGTTTTCACTTCATAATTAATCGGCACCCACACATTATTAAAATAATGATGAGACAAAAAGAAAACTAATGTTCGATATAATACACTAGGCTGTCTTCGCCTCCTGCGTCCCATACTTTGCTTTGCTGGTATCCACTAGTTGCATTATTCTTCAACTGTACCCTTCTACATTTCCATATTTTGTTTTGCAACTTGCCTCCAACTATGCTTTCACATTTTGTTATTGTTTTTCCATTGCCAAATTTTCTCTGCTTTCTTGCTGCTATCTGCTGTTTCTGAGACACCTTCATCATCAGTCTTCTGATGCTGTCAATTTCCATGTCCAGCTCTTTTTTTGTCTGGAACTTACTTTGCCCACTGCTGTCTTCAATATGGCTCTTGAAAGCCTGATCGCCTTCTTCTTGTATTTTGAAAGGCAGTGGGATCTCTTCTTTTTGTTCCACAATAGCAGCTTTGAAAAATTTTCTCTCTGCTCGCAACATGCTGCTAGAAAGGACCCTTGATCCTTCTTCAAATGTTTGCAGGAAATGCACATAAGGATCATGAAATGATACCTGGTTAAGAGTATCTGGAAGGCAGGCTTCAACCAGGATTTTATCTCCTTTCACTGGATCGAGAAGAAGACTCTCTTGAGAGAGAGAATCTCCTTCATTCTCTAAACTGGAGGACTCATCGTATATTTGAGCTGAGTCATTTTGGAGCTCTGTTATATTCTGCTCTGCTGTGCTGAGCTCTGTGAAATGATCCATGAATTCTTGAGTAGGGGCTTGCTCCATTATTTCCTCTTTTTCAAGAGAAAGCTCGTTGTTTTCATCTTGCTCAAGAATCTCTTCTTTGCTCTCCTCCTCTTCTTCCTGTATTGAATCATATTTATTCAACATAATCTCCAGCAACCTGATTTCTTCATTCCATGGGTTAAAATCTTCCACAGAATTTCCTTCCTTCTCTCTTCGCCTATCAAGTGATGTCAGATTTCTCTCATCAGCATCAATCCCCATGTTGGAGAATTCACCCTCTATTTCTTAGAATCCTGTCATCTGTTCTTCATCCTCAAATCCCTGCCAGTGCTTGATATTATCTGGGGTGAGTGCTGCTTCTGGAGGAAGTATGAAAGAGGCGACTTGAGATTGATATGCTGGTTGTTTCAACAGTTTAGTCAAGGGGACTAGAATTTTTATCCTCTCAAGTTCTTTTTGCAAATTGAAAGCAAAAGGGGACTTTTCTATTGAGACTTATTTGGACTCTTCATTTCGATCTTGAGTTCTGGTCCGCTTCCTTGAAGATCTTAGATCGTATCTTCTATTGAAATGTTCTTGCATGAAATCATTAAATTGTTTACAATAATGGTCAATCTCTGCTTCTTCTTCTTCTTCTTGCAATGGGCATTCCATTTCATCATGGTTTGAGAAAGAAATATTTGAATCTTCTAGTTCATAAGTAGCATCTTTAGTAGAGTCATCTGCTGGACCTTCCAGGTACAAGGGATGTGGTACCTGATCTTGCTGCTCATTTGCTTCCCTTGGCAATATTTGCAATGGTGGTCTTTTATACTGAGGATTGTATCCTCTGTTTGGAGCATCATAAAAATTCTTGGTGGCTAAACTCTTAGCCTCCAGTTCAAGTTTAACCATCTTATTAATCATCTTGCTTATCTCATCCATTTTATCTGAATCCTTCTCCTGGTTAGAGGAGGAAACCTCTTCTTTACCTCTCCTCCTAGTATCCTGTTCAGCTTTTCCTTTTAATTTTTCAGAGGAAGCAAAGTTAGCTTCCAATTCAAGAGCGTCTGACTGAGCATCATCTAGGGTAGCAGGCTTTCTCTCCCTGAGGGAGAAACTGAAATCGGAGTCAAAAGCCGCAATGAAAACACCTTTTGCAGCGTTCTGATGAGGCTTCATATCTGTAGGGAGATTTATATATAACTTATTAAATCTCTTAATAAACTCCGACACTCCTTCATTATGTTTCTTCTTAAGAGTATTGAATTCAGTAAGACACTGTCCATGGTCTTTCTTTTCTCCCCATTTCCTGAGAAAAGTATTCTCCATGTCATCCCAGGTGGTCACTGAACGATTTCCCAAGGTCTTGAACCATTTTCTGGCCTCACCATCCAAAGATTGAACAAACAATCTTAAGACCACATCCAGATGTTCAACATTCAAGTTTTCTGCAAAAGCACAGAAGACCTCAAGATGTTTCTGTGCATCAATCTCATTTTCTCCATTAAATCTAGGCAGAATCTTCAAATAATCCTGTGGCATATCATTCAGCACTTGTGGGAGTGCTAAAGGAGAATATTTGTTTAATAGGAAAGCTGGAACATTAGCCATTGGAGGAAGTGGGGGTTGTGCAACAATCTGATGTACAAATGAAGGGAGAGGAAGGGGAGGAAGTGGAGTATGGATAACAATGGGAATATACTGTGCAGAAGCCTGAGGTGTAGATGGAAACAATTCACGATTAACAGGGGCTACTTCTGTAACTTCTTTAACTTCCTCAGCCTCAGGGGTAGGATGAAAGTTCACTTTAGCTCTAGCACTTCCCCTTGGTGGGCTATCCGAGTAATATTCAGGATTTTCTTCAATGAAATCAGGGTTTTCCACTGGAATTTCTTGAGAAGAGGAGGATGGGAAGTCTTCTACAGAATATTCAGGGTTTTCAGCACGAACTGACTGTCTTTCTCTCCAACTTCTCCTATGTACAATCTTTTCTGGGTCAGATACAGAGGATGTCTTTAACTTAGAGGAATCTGACCTCAAATGTGGCTTTCGAGGAGCCAGGACTACCAATAGATTTATCAAATAAAGAACAGTGGAGTCGCCAAGGTGAGAGATATACAACTCTTCAACTCTCTGTGCTCACTTGATTAGAGAGTGAATATGATTTGTCGAGGCCCAGGGAAACTGATATTCTCAAATTCGTCCCCGGCAACGGCGCCAGAAAGATGTTGTAGACAATTTTGTCATCCCCTAGAGACAGTCTAGAGTTGCCATAGACCAGTGCCTAGGACATCAAATCATAGCAAGAGAACATGAAATATAGCTTGGGTGTCAATCCAAAAGCTCTCTTACTATCTCTTGTAAAACAAGGAAATTAGTTTAAATGGAACCAAACTCTCTCAGAAGCTGATACAAAGATAAGAATAATGTAGGAACAACATGCAAAACTCCAATACAAAAGCATCAGACAGTTAAGAGACAACTTACTGCAAAGAGGGCTAGTTCAAATAATATGCCACAGAAATCAAATATCAGAAAGTGGATGCAGTGAAGAAACATGAAGAAGATACTAGTTAGCATGAGGCTGATACCCAGATACACAACAAAACCACATACAGGCTTATCCAACTAAGAATCCATACATGACAATGGCGTTTTAAAAGCACCCTCCTCAAGTAACTAATATAGCAAAAAATATGAATGACATGAACATGGAACAATATATCATGACTAGGCCTATTTAAAGCGCTTGACTAATCCAAGTATGGGCACCAACTAGGATGAATCCTTACTTAAGATTAGTGAGCCACTCGCATTCTAAAACATGATACGAGAAGATAAATGCAATGAAATGAGATATTATATTAACACATAAGAAAAGATTACATACTGTGGGATACCAAAGACCAGAATCCTCATTACAGTTATAGCTCCTCCTCACTGAGACCCTACGGGCTCTGAGCCTTCATACAGAAACTTTACAAGATGTATACAAAGCCTTTCACTGCACAATTTGCTGATAGAAATCTGGAACCCCTATAATGTCTTTTTTCCTCCTTTTTATAAGAGAAACCGAAGGCTCTAGAGAGTGAGGTAGGTGATATACATTTAATGATCTAATTTAAAACAAACTTGAAAGAAAAACCTGCCTATGTTGTTTGACAGTGCTGAACTGGTGCAAGTACTCTGCTGTTGTTTTATGAAATAAATGTTGAGGATAAAAATATCCTCATGTACAATACATAAAGAATAAAATATAAAAATGTTCTGTACTTGACTGAAAGGAAAAAATTTGCTGCGATAAAACCTTGAGGTTGCTTGTATTTGTGCATGGTACTCTCGGCCCTCTAACTTCGACTTTAAACCCTAGATCTTTAATGCAGGGCTCTGTGTCTCTTGGTCTTTCGCTGATATTTCATGCTGCCCCATTAATACTCTCGCCTGCCCAAATCTGTCTCTTAATTTTCTCTAGAGGGTTCCATAGATTCATATCCTCGCTTTCTTTAATGGTGGTCACATCATAGCAGCTCCCGGATTTTTTCCCACCAAGTCTGCTCCTGAAACATGGTCTTGTCATGCATTCTCGGCCTCTATAATGGAAATGACGAGTCATGATAATTTTAGCCATGGTGATCCTGCAAAAACAAAAACCCGTTAAATAAAACCAATCACAGGGATGGCGGAGATGGAGATGGTGGAGCAGGTTTACAAATTGGTAAAATAGTGCAAGGTGGCGAAGGAATTACAGTAGGGTGAATAAAACGTAAAATAATAGTGAAGAATGAATTGGCAGAGGTTTGTAACGTAAAAATTTTCAAATATGATGAATGAATTGGATATATAAAAGGTGGAGTTATGACGCAGTGAACACGTGAAACAGATGACGGGGATGTACAGAGGACAGGTGGTAGGATGAGATAGTGAACACGTGTAACGCTGTCATGGTGGGAGGCTCGGTTAGCAAGTGGTCAAGCGGATGATATGGGCCACACGATCTCTGAATGAGATCGACGGTTAAAATGAGTCAGAGGGCAATCAAAGGTGGGCCAGGGACGTAATAGACATGAGTTAAAGTGCGTGCAGCTTCGGAGGATATCCACCGTTGGATGAAAGGCGCGGGATCAGACATCGATGATTGATTTCGCTGCACATCCTTTGGCTGAAAGTTAATGCGCGAGGAGAGCGGAGGCTAGAGATAAAGCGCGTGCACCTTCAGGGCACGATGGTCGTCGGATGGAGGTCGACAGATCCAACGACGCTGGTGAATTCCGCTGCCCATCTTTTTTCTGACCTTTAATGCGCGAAATGGGCGGTTTTAGTCATCGTACATTTGGAAACTTGTCCAGCGATGTGTGGAATCACTGGTTCTATGGAGAATACCACCCGCCCAGCAATGGTGGTGTGGAATTAACCGCCGGTTTTGGCAATGCACGCGGGTGCCGGGACCACCTTGGAAAACCAACTCCGCTCCGTCGATTGGATTTGATCGGACGGCTCCGGACGCGCCCGAAACTTTGAACATTAAGCCGCTTTCCCTCAGGCATATGGTTTTGTGCCCGGGTCACATGGAAGACAAAATAAGAGTGGCTAAGGCTAAAGGGCTAGGCCCGATATTTTTTTGAATGCAGGTTTTTAACCTTTTAAGAGTGTAATTTTCGGGCAGAAAGGGTAACGACAAGCAGAATATGGAGGTTTTTGGCCATGGTAGCAGGTTTGAAAGGTTTATATGGGGCGGTAGGCCAAAAATTTGAATGGAGGGGTTGACATGCACAATAGAGCCAATAGGGGCCTAGACTTCATTGGGGAAATCCATTATTCTTGATCTGCCTAGCATAAATGGATCCTCACAGCAACTGATTACTTTACAAAATGGATAGAGGCCATCCCCTCTAGAACTGCCACTGATCTCGTCATCATTAAATTCCTTGAAAACCATATTTTGTCTAGATTTGGTTGTCCTAGAAAGATTATCACTGGCAATGCTGTTGCCTTTAGATCCAAGAGAATGGTGGAATTTTTCCACAAATATCAGATCACATTGGGTCATTCCACAACTTATTACCCTCAAGGTAATGGGTTGTCAGAATCCTAAAAAAAAATTTTTATAAACATCATCAAGAAATTGCTGGAAGGGATTCAAAAGTCATGGCACAACAAGCTAGTACATGCATTATGGGTAGATAGGTTAACATGCAAGAAATCAATTGGAATGTCTCCCTACCAACTAGTTTATGGAGCATATGCAATTTTTCCAACAAGCCTAGGAGTACCAGTCATGAAGCTGGTCTAGGAAGTACAATCTGAAGAAAATGACTTGATAAGAAGGATAAATCAGACCATACAGTTGCAGTAAACAAGAGAGGAAGTATATAATAGAACACACCAAGTGAAAGAAAACATCAAGAAGCTATTTGACAAGATAACAAAAGCAAATGATTTCAACATTGGTGAAAAAGTGCTCAAATGAGAAGACAAGGGAGCGCATGATAAGTTTGAAAATATATGGAAAGGTCCCTATATTATCCATTCTACGAGAGGCAACAATGTATTTTTCTTATAGGAGATGGATGGAACAAAACTTTTTGGAGTTTCCATTAAGATGCCTAAGTTTAGAGCTTTATCCATTGTATATAACATTGTTTAAAGAAAAGATTAGAAAAATAAATAGAAAAATAGAAAAATGAAGAAAAGAGGGCAGAAAAAGAAAAGGTACAGCCCCATACCAAAAAAGAGTAAGTTTTGAAAGTGAACAAGTCCAAATGCCACTACTTGAAGAAAAAGACTTATTTAGTCATACAGCCTAATCATGACTAAATGAATTTTAAATTTCTGCTGATAGGTTAGTAAATAAGGATTTGCAAAACTATATAAACTTGGCTTATCAGTAGACTAAATTAGATTAGGAAAAGAAATTGGTTACAAAGCTCAAAACCTGAACCGAGAAAGAAAGAGAAGGATAAAAAAGAAAATTCCAAATATCAGCCCTCAAAATTTTGTGTTAAATTTCTGCAAAATAAATTCTGTATGCAGTCTTTCACAAAGTATCACTGCTCATAAAAAATCAGACAACTGCACATAACAAATCAAACTGTTCAATCTTGATTTTGTTATGTTTTCAATTTCCTGTTTTAGATTAGAGAATGAAAATATGTCAAACAGTTCAATCTTGACAGATAGTTAGAATAGGTAGAGAAACAAATGAGTTGATTAGTTTAATCTGAACTCTTGGATGATATAAGTGTAGAATTTGTTAGTTTCTTGTTTTTTAAAAGAAATAATGTCAGGGGTTGGATAATTCAAATGCACTCAATGAAGAAATTTTTTTAGAATAATTAAGATGGGTAGGTAGAACTTGAGCTAGGATTAATCATGTTATGATTCAGATGCTGCCAATCACAATTCCTAAGAAGTGAATCATCAAGTTGAAGGAGCTATGTGAAGGTGAAAATGAATTCACTGGTCTACTTCTTCTAGAGTTATATTTTTTGAGGTTCTTGACACCTCATAAAGGAGCTTCCCTCCCTAATTGGAGCCACTGTTAGGCATCTATAATTTTTTTTGATGTTAAAAGATGACTAAATATTGATTTTAGATTTCTAGAAACATTATTTTTGAAACAGTGTGAGTTCTAGACACCTCAATGCCTTCATCATCCTAATTTTGACTATTTTTCACTTAACTTTCCTGTCTTTTCCTTCTCAAAGTATTCATCCTACTACTCTAAAAGAAACTCCATTTTTTGGGCCTAATTTCCTCATTTTATTACCCCACCTACACCCCCATTCATCGCCTTTTTCCCCTTCTATAAACCCCTAAAACTCCTCCCTCATTCACCATTTTTTTCTGAAAAGACTTAAAACAATGTAAAAATCCTTTTTACAATGTTTTAGCTTAATTTATACCCTATTAGATCCTCTAAAAACCTTGCAAAAAACTCTTTTTTTAAGATAAAAACTACCTTTTTGATATAAGCCTTAAGCCCCTCTCCACTTAAATCCCTGGCCTTTTCTCTCCATATGTCCCTCACCCTCCGTCTATTCCTAAAACCCTCCCACCATATAACTATGCATCTGCCCCCTCTTTATCTTACTTAACCCCGACACTTTGTATAAAGCCCCGAACCCCTTGAAAAAATTAAAAAGTGGACCCATTTTTTTTCTTCACCCTACTTCATCTATTCCTTAGGCCATCTCGACCGTTGATCCTGAGCCATGGGCCTTGATCCAATGGCCACTGCACTCCCACCGCCCATCTCTTCATAACTCTACCCATCAACCCACATGCGTCATCACGCACGGCCCCACCTCCCACTTATCCTACTGCCAAAGACGTAGCTTGCCACCTGTCTCTGGGTCCCATCCGCCAAACCTGCACCCCACTCTAAGGCATTTTCCACTCTGTAGATCTCATCACCCAAGATATAATAGTCTCAAACCCATATCGCACAGATTTAGGCGCCGAAGGTTAAGACCCTAAACCCACACGAAAAAAATGGTTTCACCTTGGACAAATGTCCAACGATGAGCAGAATCATGTTGCCTCCACACAATACCACTTACCATTGTTTACCTATGTGATAAAACACCGTGGTTTTCCCAAAACTTCCTTCCTCCTCTCATGCCAAAATTCAATTTTCTTCACCCTTTCACCTAGTTCGGCATATGGAAGCTTTCCCTCTGAATTCCCTCCACCTCCGCAAATCATCCTCGGTGCTCATAAAACCCCAAAAATGTAGTTTAAACCCTTGTTGCAGGATTTAAATTAACGTTGTTTTATGTTTTTGGAGGTTTTTTAAATGGTGAAAAGGGCCCAAAATTCCTTCCCACGGTAAAAAAGTGACCACTTTAACTTCTCAATGACGATTCGAGAGGTGAATTTGCATAAAATAACTAGGAGCCTGTATAAAGGTTAACCCTCGACGACTCATGATAATCAATGGGCTATAAACATTTCGACCACAATGAAGAGATTCTCCCTGCACACAAAGAACAACCACAGCTAGAGAATAAAGAAAGTAAATGAAGAACATAAGGATAAAAAGAGCTAAATTGAGATCAAAGGATAAAACAGAGAATTAGATCTTAAAACAGTGATTAAACAATAAAGAAAAAAAGTTTAAAATAAAGGATAAAATGAACAAAACAACCATAAAGCATAAGCAGATAAAAAGACAGTGAAGTATATTATGAAGGTTTAATCAAAGATCAAAGGCATAATGAATATTTTTGTGATTAAACTAAGGCAAATAAACCCAAAGGTAGCTTCAAATAACTCAACAAAGAACCAATTACTTCTCCAAAGACAGATTTTTCCACCTAAAACATTATTTCTTTCAATAAAGGCATCAGGCAGTTATTACATAGTTAGAGATATTTTAAAGTAGCTCAGCAGTTATTATGAAGTTATTACTAAGCCTTAAAAGTCAAAATTTTCAACTAAAATAACTCATAAGTTATTATTTCGGAGTAACTCTTTCAGATATTTTTTCCTTGGTCCTTGCATGGTCTCAAAGGTCAGAAATCATTAAATTTGTAATAAATAACATTTAGACACCCTAGATTGGAAACACCTCATCATTTTTCATATAAATATTGCATACAACCTTCATTTTAAATTTTGTTTACTTGATGGTTATTGGACTGATTTCTACTGCTAAGCTAGTTGAGAAATGTTAGGCTGAACTGAAGAAAGCTCTAAGTTGCAGAGAGCTATTGCACCTAGAGTATTGTAACTGGTTTTATCATCAATAATACAAGCATGTTCATAGGATCCTTGAGCTATATCAATGGCGAAGTTTTCCTAATCGTTATTGTTTCTCCTTATGTTTTCCATTATGTTCAATTTTCTCTGATAAAGAAACAAAAGTTTTGGATTACAATTTTCTGTTTTAGCACCCTATTTCTGTCTGTATCCTTTATATTTATGTTTTCATCTACAAGGTCTGATTGGAAGATTCTTAATTGCCTTCTAGTTAAATTTGGTTTGTTGTCTTGGTGTAATATTCCTAATTAGCCCAACCTAATAGGAATATTCAATCTTGTTTTTATTTTCTTATTTAATAATAAAAATTGTAAAGGAGGACAAGATAAACTCCTTAAGCAGAAAAATAAATCAATGTCGATGTGAATAAGGCTAAATCTGGGCTGCCTTAACAAAATTCCCTCAAGTGTAAAAAGGGATTGTAGCAATTGACTGGGTCAACAGGACCAAATCCACAGTGTTGTCCAGATAAAATGAACCTAGAGGGGTAGCGCAGTTCTAGCTGGAGGGTTCCAAAGTGAAATGAGCTAAACCTTTTGAGATGGTTTAGGGTTTTCAAGGCTTTCATCCTATAAATGATAGAGGATAGCAGCATGAGAAGGTTGTTGATCATATTGTATCAAAAGGATTTGTCTGTTTATACACTCCTCATTCTCTAGTTGTTTAGCTGATAATTGTGCTACTTAGCACAAGGATCTCCAGTTTAGGAATCCTCCTCTTTCCTTGAGAGGCCTCTTGGAGGAGTCTTTCTATTCTTGGTCCATTATCAGGCATTTTTCAAAGCTTCTTCTTCCAACTACAATTCAGATCATGTTGATGGTTTGGTTGTCCTTGTGAGCAGTAGCAAGTGCAAGACTAGATCTTCTTAGATCTAGATTGTACTAGTGTCTCTTCTCAGTGAGTGTGTCTTTTAACCTTCTGGAAGATTGAAATATCATATTTAGCTTCAAATATTCATCTTGGCATTATTCCAACCTGAGCTCCAAGCCTACAGCGCAGTTTTTTCCCTAGATCTGCGTTATTTTGCAAGAGGAGAGTTGCAGGGTGTTTGTCAACTATTTGGAGGAGAGATCTCTGGTGTACAGGAGTCTTCCTCTCACTGTGGTGATGCATGGATTAGCCAACTAATACATGTATGTTTCAGATATTTTTTAGTCACTTCTACATCTACTTCCGAAATTCTGAATCATTCTACATATCTGCAGCAGTAGATCTCAAATGTACTCCTATACATTCATGTTTTGCTGAAAACCTCAAGGGGTATGTAAAATAGAGACAGTCTAGTGTAAAGATATTATATAGATCTAATAATTTTTACAAAAATATATCCTAGATCTGAGTTTTAACCTACAACTACTATTTATTCATAAAAATAATGATGTCATGGCTTTGCAGTGAAATACAGTTGTTGCAGCACCTCTTTTAGGGGGTTTTTCTCCATAAAGTCTCTTTCTTTCTCCTGTACATTGATTGGGTTTTACTGTAAATCTGATTTATCATTTTATAAGTTATTTTCAAGCTATCATAATGGCCCATGGCTACTACTATCGAGATCTACGTTATTTTCTGGGCATTGTTCTTTTATATTGTTGTAGTCCCTTCATTGGGCAATTTCTCAAGACAACTAGGTGTGGGAGATCTGTTTAACCCACCTAGAAGGATTTATTTTTTATACCCTCTTGGATTTAGAACTTAGATACTCATATATAAGGGATCCAAGGGCTAATGTAAAGATATTTACCAGCCATTCCTGAAAAATGCGTTTTTTCAGGCATGCCTTGCTAGCAGTCCCGATTTTCGGATATTACAGTGGTATCACAGCAGCTTTCTTGGCACACCCTATGCTTTGACTTTTTGAAGAGCCAATATGTCTTTCCATGGGAAGAAAGGACTTATGAAGAAATTTTTCTACACCAAAGACACAGAATTAAAGGGTCCAAACCCTTTATCGAAAATCTTGCAGAGAGAAAAGCTCTCAAAAACTCTTTCTCAAGCTATGCATGAAATGAAAGGAGAAATCTGGGGGATGAAGAAGGGAAGACATGTAGATCCCTCAGGATAATCCTTACATCAAGAAAGCCCCAATACTTCCTACCATGTGTCTGACCATTCAGCCACACAACCAGATCTGCAACGTTGGGACATGCCCAGATTCTTGTCAAAGAAAGGAGGGAGGGGAGGAACACCAAAGGAGGGATCTACTCGTTATTATCTCTAAGAATATGAATCTCAATCATAGAGATTCAAGGAGCATCTCACTTTCCAAAAGTTCTATCAACTCAAGGAAGAGAGATCCAACAAATACAGTAGGAGGGATGTATGCATGCAGCACACCTTGGGTAGATTCTCTCTACCTAAAATTAATGGATCACCTAGAGACCCAGCCAAGTCTTGGGTAAAGAAGCTTGAAACATACTTGTAGCTGCATCAAGTATCAGAAGAAGAAGCCTTTAGGGTAGCAATTCTGCATCTTCAAGGGAAGGCTTATGCTTTGTGGTTGTTTGAGTCCTCTTCCTTGAAGGGGAGAAACATATCTTCTTATGCAAAATTCTGTGGGAGATTCGTGACAAGATTTGAAGAGGAGAAGGGAGGGAATAATCAGAGGAGATCCTCCAGCACTGTGAAAGCAAGAAGAGATCTATTTTCATGTAGAGATGAATATGAAGAAATGGCTTCCATTAGAATAATTCTTGCACCTTTGCAAGGGATTCTAGAGGCTCTTCCATATGGAGGACATGAGCAGCCTATGTCTTTGCTGAGAGACAATGAGACAGAACAAAGGAGGGTTCACACAGTCGATCCACTATCAGAAGGTGGGGCAAGGGCTCCAATAAGAGGTACTCTTACACCATTAAGAGGGGTATCCAAGTTTCATGGTACTTCCACACAACAATCTGAGATGGATTTGCACAGTGGAAGCAGCCATGAAATGTTCCCATTTGTTTTTCACATGGGAATGAACGATGAAGCATCATTATCCTATGGTATGCCATCCGGAAGACCACCTAAGTTAGATTTGATGAAATATGTTTCATACATGGATGCTCCTTTCATAAATCCAAAGGAGGAAGGAGTATTAGAAGACCCTTCTACAACGCTGAGAGTATGGGGGAGGTACAAAGGAAGGGAGAAATTTTTTCCTTTGACCTCATTATCTATCCTCACCTCTCAAATTGCATTAAGAAGATATGATGCAAGGAGAGAGAATGACCCCATCATGAAGCATTAGGGGTAAGACTTGAATTAGAATACAAACTTGCTTGAAGAACATTGTTTCCTGCGTGAAGAGAGATGGTGGTCTCACATGCATGCTTTGGCAAAAACAGAGAGGCTTGGGACAGATGATAGCCTTCCATGAGACACTAACTTCCAGGAGCTTCCTTCTTCTTTGAAGCATGAGCATGAGCAAGGAGGGCAGCAAGGAAGGTTTGGAAACCTTCCACTTTGGACCTTTGGTGTTACACCAATTTTCAGTCATCTAACCTATTATTATTAGATGAACCTAAGTGCACCATGTAAGACCAATTTTACCCTAAGTAAAATTTCTTTCACCATATAAAATAACTTATTTGTTTATATTTCCTGGTCATATTTAACCCAAAAAAAAGAACTTAATTAAATAAATCCTTATTTATTTAATCATTTCTTAAGAATAAGTTATTTAAAACATTATTTAAATAATATTCTTAGTTAAATTTGACTAAATCATCCATAAATAATTAAATAAACCATTATTTATTTAATTATATTCCCATCATTTCTTAAAATGATAAATAAACCATTTATTTATTTACTATTTATAAATAAAATAATTGACCCAAGTCAAGAATCCTTTTCCCTCCAACAAATATAATAAAATATTCCTAAAGGGTGCTTCTAGAATTCAATTAATAATATTTTATTCATGCACCAAGTTCTAGACCACCCCAATGTTTTATTATAAATAGGAGGGTTTTCCCCATTCATTAGTCACCTCCATTGCATTAGATCACTCTGGATCTAATCTTGGTCACCATTTTTCCATTTTTGCTTTGTGAGCTCCCACTGAGTTCTATGTTTGTTCTTCTACACCAATAAGTGAGAGGAATGTTAGATCTAAAACACTGAGGAATTTTAAGAACCCATCCCACTGAGGAGAACCGGAAAACACCTTTCTTGTTTTCCTCTCAGGTGCCCCGTTATTTAATATAATATAAAATTCTTTTAATTACATTGTTCTTGTCTTGTCTATTGGATGCATGGAGCCATATTATATTTTATCTGCTTAATGTATTTTGTGCTTAGATCTGAATTTGTGCAGTAAACTTAAAGATATTTTGCAACCATAATCGATGTTAGGGCTATTTGTTATGCGTAGCTAAGGTGATCTTTTACGAAGAAATATTCATACTAACAATTGGCGACTCCACACGGGTTTTCTTTTGTGATCGCTGTCATTTTATATATTCTTGCATATCCAGTTATTTCAGACCCTAGAATTTCTCTTTCATTCTCTGTTTTTCCTATTTTTATGGTGATTTTCACCCGTAAAACCATTAAACAGTCAAATTTTTAACTTATGTGTGTTTCTGGCCTTATTGCGTAGGTGACAGAGATCAGCCGTAGCTGAGACGAAAACTTTTTCTGAAATCTGCCGCCGAGAGAGATGGATCTGCAAGTCGCACTTATCGGCCCAAAAATTGCAACCTGGCCTTGAGGTCGCACTTTTCTTCCCCAAATCTACGTCTTGGACTGCAATCAGGTCAGAACCTACGACCTGCACTTTTTCTGCAATTTTTCCAACACTTTTTCTGGGTTTGTCTGAAGCTTCTGTCAGGGTTTTCCAGCCTTTGTCTTTGCCCATTTAGACCTGTTTCTGATATGCTTCACTCAAATAAGAGGGAATCTTGCCCCTTAGGGCTCTAGTACCCTCCACTTTTTTTGGGAGAGTCTTTGCTGTTTCAGAAGTCTGAATTTTCAGAGTTTCAGCCTTATTTTTCTCAGATTTGATACCTCATTTTCAGATCCCTTTAGATCAGCTCTTCTCCCTCTCAAATCACCTCATATAGTTTTGTTTGGGTTCATTTCTAGGGCCACCTCCGTTCCCTTCTAGTTTTCACTGATCTCCTCCCTTTTAGCAGCAACCTTGCCTCTGCCTCTTTGTTGTTCTCTGCACCTCTTTTCAGCAGATTTCCCCTTTAGATCCTAGTCCCTCTCGACCTTAGATCTATTTGCCTCTTTTTAGCGTGCTTTTCTTAGTTTTTCCCTCTTATAGAATAGTTTTGAGAGACCCACCTTCTTGGGTTAGTTTGATGCATTAGTAGTTGTTAATTTTCTGTTCTTTTAGTCTTATTTACTATAGATTTATTTTCAGTTACACAACACACTTTTTCTTTTACTCTCAAAATGTATGGGTTTAAACAATTAAAATTAACGCACACCACACACTGACCCTAAGTGAAGAAGCACCTGGTTAACACTTCCTGTAAAAGAATTTAAAATCAATTGTCATTGCACCTCTCTGCCCTTGACCTCGTTTGATTTTGTCACTCCCTACCCTTGTCGGTTTTTCTTCTTCTCGTCACCATTGCGCCCCCAAGGCGCCTCTCCCGGAGACTTCTTGGCCTTCACCCTCAGTTTCCGATTGGTCTACTTCCTCCTTCCCGTCGTCATCAAGTAAGTCCTCCCCCGAGTCTGCACTCCAACTCTTCCTCTGATTGTTCAGGTTTTCCCCCTTCTTTTGGTTCCCCCACTGTTACCTTCACCATGTCTAGTTCCAGACCTAGCCCTAACCCCAGTTCTACTGCTAGGTCTGTTTCCAGTGGAACCCCTACGGGACCTACCTCGACTACCCCATTACTCCCTTATATGGCTGGCCTCAGTCTCCCCAATTTCAATCAGCTGATCAATGATCCTATTCGCCATGATGTCAGTTAGCCTGCTATGCCAACCAAGCTCCCCTCCGAAATTCCCAAATTTGAGGGCCTTGCTAGTGAAGATCCCTATAACCATATTTGATCTTTTCACATGTGGTGTTCCTCCAATTCCATCACTAATGACTCCATCCATCTTCGACTGTTCCAACGTACGCTTACTGGCGAAGCTTCTAAATGGTATGTTGACCAAGCCACCTCTTCCCATACCACCTTTGCGACCATTGCCCAAGCCTTTCTATCTTATTTCTAGCTTCCCCTCCGATATGACACCGGTACTGAAATCTTAACTTCTTTCCATCAATCCTCTTCGACTTGCCTTTATTCTCATGTCCAAGAATGGTGGTGAAGACAGAGCTTGTGTCGCGCTCCACCCTTTGAAGATCGGGTTTCAATGGACTGGTTCCTTTGCTCTCTCTTACCTCCCATTGGCAAAGATGTCGTATCCCATTTTCCCCAAACCGAAGAAGCCGCCCTCCAAATAGCCTTGAAATATGACCTTATTTATGCCCAATCTGGTTATGTTTATACCGTCCTTCCTAACCTTCCCAAGCCCGGTGGCCCTACTTCTTCAGGGGCATCTCACTTTATCGACAGTATCGTTGGAGCCCTGTCACATACCTCTGCTCACCCTCTTCCGGGCCATGGTTTCCCTCCAGGGGTTAGCCCCTCCGGCACTTTTCCCCCTACAGGTAGCATGTATTCAGGCTACGACATGCCTCCTCCTTCTTCCCACCCTCCTGCTTACCTCACTACTGCCCACCCTACCCCTTATCTGTATCCACAACCCGGTGTCCTAGCTCTTCCAGCATTTGGACCTCCCACTCCCTTGCCTTTTCGACCCCCACCACTGCACTTACTTCCCCCTCCAGGGCAAGTATTTGCATAGCAGGGGGCACCTAATTTTCTTCCTTCTGAACGAAAGAGAAAAAGCAACCAATCTGCATTTGGTAACTCGGGACCCAATCCTTCCAGTATCGACTCTATCACTGTCAACCAGCCACAGGGCTCTCATCCCAAGCTGGATAGGCCACTTCGCACCAATAATCCTTGTTAGTGTTGCGGTTTTTATGGTCACTACACTCACGATTGTCCCTTATTACCACAAATGAGGAACATGTGGGAGTCTCAAGCCACCGTGTAGGGACAACACTCCTCCCTTGCTGTCTCTCCCACCCCAGCTACTTCTCACCCCGCTGTGTTTACAAATCCTTTCCCTCAACAAGGATTCATGGCCACTCAACCCCCTCATGCCCCAGTAACCACTCAACCTTCCCCTTCTGGTTCATCTGATTACCAGATTCTCATGATGGCCTCTGACCCTCCTATCACCGTCGACCTCAACCTTCAAAATTGGTCCCGTCAGTATTCCACAGCTCCTGTTCCATCTGTCTCCAAGTCTCCATCGTCATGTCCTACAGAGCCTCTATGGACACCCAATGGTCCCTTGAAACTCCCTTTTCCCAAAGCCGAGGTTCATCCCAAGCCTCCTAAGTGACCATTACGTCAAAATGTTGCCTCTGGTCGGGTTGCCCATTCATACAGCATAGTAGATGATCTGGCCCAATCTCCTGCTGCCATTTCAACACTGGAACTCCTCCAGTTGTGTCCTTCTCAAAACAAGGCTCTACTATCTGCCGTGGTCATTGTAGATCCTGTTGATGACCAATTGATTTTTTTTTACGCCCGTCAGTCAGACCATCCCCCTCTTCCTCCTTCGGTTGCTTTCCAAATCCCAGTCAAAATCTGAAACGCCAATGTTGCCCGGCGTATTATTGATGAGGGGGCATCTACCTGTGTCATGCCCACTTCGGTTTGGAAACAACTCGGATCCCCTGAACTGGCCCCTTCCACCATCACCCTTCGTGCGTGGGATGGCCATGCTTCCTAGCCCATTGGCCTATTCCGTAACTATCCTATCACCCTTGCCGGCAAGACTATTTGTGTTGATGTTGAAGTTATCGACGCCCCTCTTGACTACAACATCCTTTTAGGGCATAGTTACACCTATGCCATGTCATCCATCCCATCCGCAGTCTACCGCAAGATGTTTTTCCCTCATAATGGCAAGATTGTCACCATTGACCAATTGACCTACCATGAACCAAAATCTCAGATCTCCCTTGAGTCCACCATCTCTACTGTCACCAATAAACCAACTGTTGATTCTTTGACCAGTGTTTCCCCTGGCGTCTACAAAGACTCTTCTTTACTTGGCACTTTTCCTGGCCCTCCCCCTCCTCCTGTCTCTGACCCTAGCTTAGCAAATATATGCATGATGCAATCGTCTCAGGCTGGCCTTCCACAACCTACTCTGGCTAGTCAGTAACCTCAATCTTTCCCACTGCTTCCTGCTCCTAGCCCTTCTCTTCAGTCAACCGACCCTTTTTCACCTAACCCTTCCCATCACACTTAGGAACCTCCCTACCCTCCTGAGTCAGTTCCCTCAGGTCTCCACCATATGGGAGCCGTCCCCCCTGGTCATTACCCCGCCGGTCAAATACCTTTCCTTGCCCCCCCGTCGGCATCTATTCGGTCCCCATCATGGCCACCCTTTCCCTCCCTAATTTAACCTTGGGAATTCCAGTATGGTATCTTACTCCTCCAACCGAGACCCCACCAAGCCACCCCAAACCATACATAGCCGTGACACCAGTGCAACCGATTCCCTTCGCACCTTCCACCACCACTGTGCCCCTAGCCCCTCTGCAGCACCCTCCTAATACTGCGACAGCTATAGGCAAGAAACGAAAAACTCGCAAGGGGGCATCCAATGACAAGGCCACCGCACCTGAACCTACCCCTCCCCCACCCGCCAAACCTTGTGCCTTGTGTGATGGTATCGGTCATCCCACCCACACTTGTCCTGAGTTGCCCTGTATCCAACCCATGGTTCAAATCGTGTTCCCTGAATCTACGATCCCTAAACCCTTTGTTTCTTCCTCATTCGTAGCCAAGAACCCAAAGACTCTTCGCACCAACAAATCTTGTGCTCTGTGTGGTGTCCATGGCCCTTATTCTCACCATTGTCCTCACCTCATGCATTACCGAGCCTCTTTAGAGGTCATCCGCGAGTACGAAGTTGAACAAAATCATTCTGCCTCTCCCATCCTTGCTCAATATGCGTCCAGTCTACTCGCGGACCCCCTTGCTACCATTGACATTCCTCCCCCTGATTTTGAGATGCCGGACCCTGCTGCTTCCCTTCTATACCTATCATCATCCGCGCGCTCCCCGGAGTACATTCCTTCTGAACCCACTCCACCTATTCTACTTGATTCTCCTCCAGACACGGGTTCTTCATATTTTGACCATATTTTTACCTGTTCTTCTGTCATTCCCTGTGATGACCCGTATCTATGCCTCTCTTCCCATATTGATGATTTAGGTACCTTTGTAGCGTCGTATGGTATCCTTGAACCTTCCATTCCCTCTCCTAATTATTATCATACCATCCGTATCTTCGATGTCTGTCGCAGCCTGAGTGCCCACTCTTCATCCCATAGTTCTCATTCATCTCCCTCTCGTCGCTCTATGAGTCCTAGACTTCCTACCCAGACCGCTCCCTCCCGTAGCCGTCAATGGATTTCTATCCTCTACTCACGTTGCCATCCTTTTTCTCATCCCTCCCATTTCTTGTCTTATGACCCTCGTACATTGGCCCTCTTGTCCACACCTTATCTGGGCTACGCCGATGGGGCAAGTCGCTCTTCTCACCATCTCGCTTCAGCAGCCTGGGCCATCTTTACCCCCTTGCATACCCTGGTTCTTGCAAATGGGGTTTGCATTGGTAAGGCCACCAATAATCAGGCCGAATATGATGTAGTTCGTGGTCTCTTAGCCGATGCCCTCTCTCATCACATCCTCCATCTGCATGTTCATTTAGATTCCCTGCTTCTTGTCTTACAACTTAATGGTGTCTATCATGTGCATAACCCTATCCTGTTTAGACAATATTTGCGAGTACAACTTTTGATCCGACAATTTAGATTCCTTACATTTAGCCATATACCTAGAGATCAAAATCACTACGTAGATCAAATTGCAAATCATGTTCTAGACTGGAATTTATCACACACAACACAATAACATTTGACACCATCAATCAAATGCATATACATCATATATATTATATAACATGTGTTTTTAGAGTCCATCTACTCTGAAACATATGACATGCCCATAGCATGTTACAATAACAAAACTACAAAAATGGGGGGCACCACTCGTCCCTACATAGACACTGGGGGGCACCACCTACCCTACATATAATCACTCTCTGGAGGATCCCGAACCAATGGCTCTGCTCCCACAGCTCGTAGATCACGCACAGCCTGACCGGCCATCGCCATGCGTCGCATGATACCTTGCCACTCCGAGGGTAGCCCAATACATAACTCTATGTACTGGTTGTCTAAATCCTGCCAACCATGCTCTGATACACCGGTCAGAAACCCCTCACATCTATGATGAATGTCCTCCACTAGAGCAGCCATATCCTCACTCTGCTCCGTCCTTGATCCACTTGCACCTGTAGCTCTTGTCACTGCAGGTCGTCCCATATATCCAGCTGGTTTTACCGGAGCTATATCTGCATTCCAACAAACATCACAATTAGCACCATGTATACTAGTCACAAACTCTAAAATAACCATAATATATTAGTTGCTTGTCACTTACCATCGGGCCCCCACACTCGACCAGGAAGAAGCGGCAAGTCTGGATCTCCCCAATAACTCATCCCACTATAGGGATAGTCATCTATGTATAATGGCATTTGATCCCAATGCGCGAAGAACTCTGGTTGGAACACCCGTCCGACCGCCCCTCCCCCTCCTCTACACAGTAGTCATCCCCACCGACACATCCAAGGCTCTCTCAGACCTCCATCAGGCAACTGTACACGAGGTCGTAAGGTTGGGATCTTCTCAAAGAAGAAAGAGCACAACACCGTCCCATAGGCACAATCATGATTCACTTGCCGCTTGCATAGCGACAGCTGTCGTTTCACCGATACCAACATCATCTGGGCCCACCCATAGTAGGTCCCACTCAGCACACTCTCCACAATCATCATCTGCCCTCTAGTGATGTGATGGAATGCTTGGATACCCAAGATCCGCAACACTACTGCGACCACTGCCCGGGTCTCCAACCTCTCTAGATCACCAATGGATATCCGAGTCCCTTTGACTCAGACACCTAGTCGACAATGTTGCTCAACAAAATCCATAATGTTACACCCCCGTGGTAACACTCGCTGCGTATTTCCCACCATCCCTAATGGTGGGAGACCAGTCAAGAAATACAAATCCTGGACCGTCAACTCGATCCTGTGCCCCTGCACTACAAACGCCTCATGATCTGGATCCCAATAACTAATAATCCGGTCCAACAAGGGCTCTCTAGCCCTCATCAAGGGGTTCTCCAAAAATTTCAGAACCCCATGCCTAGCCAGTGCATGACAGACACCCTGATCCACCTAGATTTCCATCTATAATGTACCTAAGTCTCTCTCTCTCCACTTGATCCGTATATCTGCCATATCTGCACAAATTTTTTTTTTTGTCAGCCTCCAGATCAACAAAACTACATTAACATACACCAAAATAGAATCTCAGCCCATAACAACACTGAAACTCCCCACATCTAACAGGTTGCACTTTTTGGGCAAAACCTGGGCTAGGTCACACTTTTCAGGCCAAAACCTATGTCCCAGGTCACATCTTTTGCCCCAAAAAGTGCGACCCAACTGTAATGATGAAGTAAGGGTAGTTACTGAGATTTAAAGCCCTAATCTGCAATTTGAATCCATCAAAACAAAGCTTAGGATTAGGCCTCTTACCTGCAACTGACGGATCACAATTCCAGCGGTCGATTTGTCCGCTACGATCGCCACAAGATTTATGGCCTTCTCTCCTCTCCACATTCACCACAGCTACACAAGCAAATGAATGATTTTGGAGGGAAAACGCCTTATTAGAAGAAAACCCCTGTTTTTTCTTTCGCCCGCTGTGACCAAACCGTAGCCCCATTTGACACATCGTCCACACCATTGGAAAGCTCTCACCGAGCACTCAAATGGGTATCTATCAGATTTTCATGTTTTTATATTTCACGAGGACACATTTTGTCCATGAAGGGTCTATTCCCCTCTTCTCAAAATCGAATTTCTTCACTTACGACACTCGTACTTGGGGCACCACTTTGCCTCCTTACTCGTCTTCATTCGTGTTGATTTTTGTCATGAGCTACCCTATTGTACTCATGCTTTTATGGTCCCCCATTGGACCCGTACTATGAGGCAGCACCATTGAGTCGCCCTTGCTTAGAGCATCCGAGTCGAGTCACCATCACATTCATGGAGTCTATCCCAAGTCCCTTTGTACCCCACTATAGTCCTCCATCCTTTCCTGCTTGGTCCCTCTCTCGTGTTGCACATTATGGCCTTCAGTACCCTTGTCCACTATCCCTCATGATATTGTGTCAGTCACTTCCAAGCCATTCATACCCTTTTTACTCTAACAAGGGAAGTCGTCCAACCGCTCCTTCGTTTCTCTCATTCCATCATCATCATCAGTGTCTAGTTGTTTGTCGCTCTACTATTTTCCCTCGTGCCTCAGTTGGGGTTCCTTTATTGCCTCACCCATGGCGCACCTACTTCTGTCGACATCAGCTCCTTTATTCTAGAAGCCAGGTCTAGGGGGCAGTGTACCTTGGTTCGAGCTCTTCCTAGTACGATCTTGATATATACACTTGATGGTCCAGTGACGTAGCAGCAGCTATTGATGATTCCCAGGCATGTGTGAGATGTCTCAACCCTCATGAGGGGGTGGCCCTGCAGGTAGCCCCCCACATGCCCGGATGACTTCATTTTTGCCCTTGATGCAGCTCCTCTCATATGATGATATCGGCCTCAGCCGCTTGCAGCGCCTTTTCGATTGACATGTCTTTGTTAGATTTTGTGAGCCCTTCCCCGTGTGTAGGGGGCATTTGGGTATCTTTGTATCTCATGTACTACCATATTATTGTATAAGTCCTGACAATTATTCCAGGCCTTGCATGCATGTGGGATTCATCCTATTATTTATCTGGCTCATGTTTAGGCTAGCACATGCTTCATTATTGCGTTTCGTGGTTTTTCGGGCACCTTATTCTTTGTACTTTGTCTCGGTGGGCACAGGGTATGTGTTTCCCCATCATTTTTAGCATAGGTGCTCCAACACCTTCCCTTACAACTTAGAGACTTGTTGCACCTATCAGTCTCGTCTCCTCAGGGTCTAGTCCTTTAGCACATCAGACAACCTTACATTTCTCTCTCTCACTTCCCTCTTCATGTCTAGTGATTGAGTTCTTACAACATACTTCGGTCATACAATTTGCTCCTAACACTCGTATGTTGGGGGGAAATCTGTTACACCAATTTTTGGTCATCTAACCTATTATTATTAGATGAACCTAAGTGCACCATGTAAGACCAATTTTACCCTAAGTAAAATTTCTTTCACCATATAAAATAACTTATTTGTTTATATTTCTTGGTCATATTTAACCCAAAACAAGGAACTTAATTAAATAAATCCTTATTTATTTAATTATTTCCTAAGAATAAGTTATTTAAATCATTATTTAAATAATATTCTTAGTTAAATTTGACTAAATCATCCATAAATAATAAATAAACCATTATTTATTTAATTGTCTCCCATCAATTTAAAATGATAAATAAACCATTTATTTATTTATTATTTATAAATAAAGGAATTGACCCAAGTTTAGAATTTTTTTCTCCAACAAATATAATAAAATATTCCTAAAGGGTGCTTCTAGAATGCGATTAATAATATTTTATTCATGCACCGAGTTCTAGACCACCCCAATATTTTGTTATAAATAGGAGGGTTTTCCCCATTCATTAGTCACCTCCATTGTATTAGATCACTCTGGATCTACTATTGGTCACCATTTTTCCATTTTTGCTTTGTGAGCTCGCACTGAGTTCTATGTTTGTTTTTCTACACCAATAAGAGAGAGGAATGTTAGATCTGAAACACTGAGGACTTTAAAGAACCCATCCCACTGAGGAGAACCAGAAAACACCTTTCTTGTTTTCCTCGCAGGTGCCCCATTCTTTAATATAATACAAAATTATTTTAATTACATTGTTCTTGTCTTGTCTATTGGATGCATGTAGCCATATTATATTTTATTTTCTTAATGGATTTTTGCTTATATCTGAATTCTAGCAGTTAGAATCTGAAAGATATTTCTTTAAAATGTACAATTATGTTAGGGCTATTTTTTATGTAGCTAAAGTGATCTTTTACAACAAAATATTCATCAATATTTAAATAGATTGGGGACTACAACATGGGAGAGTATTTCTTATATGACACAATATCATCACTGTCATTGTTGGGCACCTTAGATCCCTATTGGAAATCCCAACTGTTGGTGGAATATTCCAAGGATATTCATACTTGCATGATTCTTGATGACTGGTTGCATGAAGGAAGCTATTCAGTCCTTGATGGAGTCATATATAATCATGGTAGAATCTTCTTGTCTATAGATTCCAAGCTCAAGGAGAAGTTACTACATAGGGCTTATGAAGAGTTCAAATTCAGCCTCACCTATTCCATGAAGCTCAACAATATCATTTTGAGGAGCTACTATTGGGAGGGATTTGAAAGAGAACTATATCATCATTGTCAAAGATACATGGACCTTGTGGAGTTGGAGCAGCAACATGACTCTAAGGGAGAGTTGAATCAACCCTCTCTTTCTTCCCTTGAAGAAGAGAGTAGATCTATGCAGCACTCCAGTGATATGAGGAGGAATTTTGGTGAAGAGAATGTTCATAGTACATGTGTTTTATATTCTGATTTCATGCATTCTTACACCATGTTATTGCAGGCCATGACTCCAAGGAGGATTGATATACTTTGTAAATCTCATGGCAATTGTTGGGCCACCAAAAATTCTAAATTTGGCCACTCCCTTGGTTTGCAAAGGGAGATTTGTTTTCATGATGGGCGCTTCCCAAAGGCACCAAATATATTTCACATTTTCTGCAATAGTGAGATGATTTGGGCAGCAAGTAAGTGGTAGGAAAACCACTCACCACATCTTGGTTTGATGCAGGCAGGGGATGCTTTGTTCTGGTTCCACATGTGGGACTATCATCCACCTCCTTATGCACACATTTCTGTTTGTTTGTACATTGTTTTGATCCCCTATATTGATGATGTGCTTGTACTTTTCATGGGGATGAATGGAGGAAGGAGAGAAGGCATGCATGTGTCCTATGGGATGACTACACTCCCTGTACATTCTGTCTTATATTTCAGGGAGGGAATGGGGCAAACCATGGTTGTTTCATGTGATTCTTTGTTTCCTTATGGGAGGAGTTGTCTGCATCTCATGAGGACATTATGGGGACAAGTCATGGATGGATGGGTTGGTGATCACTTAGCTTATGAGAGAAGCTTATCTTTTGTTTGTGACACCAATAGAGGAGGAGATGAGTTGCAGCACTCACCTTATCAGTTGCTTTAGGACAAGAAACATTTTGGAGGGGAGGACTGTAATATTCCTAATTAGCCCAAGCTAATAGGAATATTCAATTTTGCTTTTATTTTCTTGTTTAAGAATAAAATTGTAAAGGAGGACAAATTAAACTCCTTAAGCAGCAAAATAAATCAATGCCCATGTGAACAAGGCTAAATCTGGGCTGCCTTAATAAAATTCCCTCAAGTGTGAAAAGGGATTGTGGCAATTGACTGGGTCAACAGGACCAAATCTACAGCATTGTCTAGATATAATGAACCTAGAGGAATAGTGCAGTTCTAGTTGGAGGGTTCCAATGTGAAAGGAGCTAAACCTTTTGAGATGGTTTAGGGTTTGTAAGGCTTTCATCCTATAAATGAAAGAGGAAAGAAGCATGAGAAGGTTGTTGATAATATTGTATTGGAAGGATTTTTCTGTTTAGACACTCCTCATTCTCTAGCTGTTTAGCTGAGAATTGTGCTGCTTAGCACAAGGATCTCTTGTTTAGGAATCATCCTCTTTCCTCGAGAGGCCTCTTGGAAGAGCATTGCTATTCTTGGTCCACTATCAGGCTTTGAAGCCAAGCTTCTCCTTTCAACTACAACACAGATCTTGTTGAGGGTTTGGTTGTCCTTGCAAGCTACAACAGTAGAGGCTAGATCTACTCATATATAGGAAAATCTAGTGCCTCTTCTCGGTGAGTGTGTCTTTTAACCTCTTGGAAGAGTGTATTGCATCATTGGAGCTGCATTTTCAGATCAAGGCCTCAGGCCTACTCAGTATTGAAGTTAACAACACATTTTTTTCCCCAGATCTGCGTTATTTTGCAAGAGAAGAGTTGCAGGGTGTTTGGAAACTATTTGGAGGAGAGATATCTGGTGTTGAGGAATATTCCTTGCACTATGGTGATCCATGGATTAGCCAACTAATCCATGTATGTTTCATATCTGTTTTAGTCACTGCTACATCTACTTCAGAAATTTTGAATCATTCTGCAGATCTACTGTAGTAGATCTCAGATCTACTCTCCGTGCTTCATGTTTTGCTGAAAACCCTAAGGGGTATGTAAAATAGAGACAGTCTAGTGTACAAATCTTATATAGATCTAATATTTTGTACACAGATCTGTCCTAGATCTGAGTTGTAACCTACAACTATTGTTTACTCATAAAAATAAAGCTGTCATGGCTTTGCAGTGAAATACATTTGTTGCAACACCTCTTTTAGAGGGTTTTTCTCCATAAAGTATCTTTCTCTCTCCTTTATATTGAAAGGGATTTAATGTAAATATGATCTATCATTGTATAATTTATTTTCAAGCTATCATATTGGCTTACTACTACTTCTACCTAGAACTGCGTTATTTTTTTTTTCTAAGTAAACGTAATTCATTAACAGAGAAAATTATGTACAGTAGGCCATAGCCGGATCCTTGCCCTGTGTAGTGGCATTTTGAACAAAAAACCCATGTTTAACACTGCCCTTCAAGAGGGAAACCAGTGCTGAGTGTTTTTCAAGAAAAATCCCACGCAGGGGAGACATGGAGTTCTGAGTTTTTATATCATAACTAACAGAAACTGAAACATATACATCATAACAAACAGTAACATGCCCTGAAGAAAGGGCAGAGACAGAGCACAAAAAACAAATTGAGAGGGAGGTGCTACTCATCAGGAGCTTCTTCAACGACCCTGCACCAGAGTTCATCCGGTTCCCCGTCGTCCTTGTACAGGTCCACAATAGAATGAATCACCTTCCCAATTGCAGAAGGAACCTTCACCACGCTCGCTTGACCCTTGGCAGTCTGCGCCTCGCTCAGTTGACTGCCAACAGTCTTCATCTCGCTCGCTTGACTTCCAGTTTTCAGCTTCTTGCATTCATGCTCAGCATCCCTGTCAGCGTTGAGAAGGTTATCTATTGTAGTGACCATATTCCCTGGCGAAGGAGGAGGGACCTGCTCAGCATGAGCTTGATCAATGTTGTCTTTTCTCACGTTCGGCAACCTGCTGGGTTGACCAGCCACGCCTTTGCTCGCGGTGAACTGAGTGGCCTTGCCCTTCACATCCTTCAAGTCCTTGCCGTCAGTGAGCTTCATGCCTGCACTTTGCCCCAAAATGTGAGCTCCTTCATTGTTGCATTCCTCCCTGCCAGAGCATGGAGTCATGTCCTGAGGAGTATCCTGAAAGACGACTGTGATGGATGCCGTCACTCTGGGACGATTTAGAGAGCTATTGAAAGAAAAATGAACACTGTGGGGATGAGCAGGAGGAATCAGAGGAATGGGGGAATGAAAGCTGCGCCCAAAGCGATGAAGACAACCCCTGTGAGCAGTGGAATGGCTGTCGGAGTTTGTAGAAGACTCAGAGGAGGTGCTGGAGGAGGTGGGGGTACGCCGAATCTGGCGTCTGGTGGAGCCCCTTCTGCAACGCATTCTATGCCTGAGACGCGGCATCTCCTCAGACGGGATAGCAGTGTGGGGAGGCGAATGCAGGACTGAAGACAGGGGCGTTTGAGTAGGCAAGGTCACCGTGGCAAACATGCAAGAGCCTGCGAGAGAGAAGTGGAGGCTGTCGCCTAACTCCAAGCAGCAATTGAGACTGGTTCTCTTACCAGTTACAGTGCGCTCGGAAGAAAGCTCAACATCCGGATTACAGCACCTCCGAACACAGGCAAGGGAGTTATGCTAGAGCCATACCCGCGCGCCATTCTATCAGCCCAATAAACCGTGCAACAGTAAGTCCTTGGCAATAAACCTTCATAAATTTGAGTAGATGTCATGGCCAAGTCACAGCGTGCGAAGTGGTCTCGAGGATCGGAGGCGAGATTGAAATGAGCACTGGGAGTTGAATGCATTAAAATCTGGACAGTCCTATTGATGAGCCGAATGACAGCTTCGGGGTAGGTTGGCATATGGCATCCCATAATGCCTCCTGCCCATCCTATCACCTTAATTCCCTGCTTCATCACCCGCATCCGGGTGCTATCTAGATCTGTGTTATTTTCTAGTTAGTGTTCTTTTATACTGTTGTAGTCCCTTCATTGGGCAACTTTTCAAGACAACTAGGTGTGGGAGATTTGTTTAGCCCAACTAGAAAGATTTATTTTTGATACGCTCTTGGATTTAGGACTTGGATACTGATATATAAGGTATCCAAGGGCTGATTTAAAGAGCTATAGCAGCCATTCTTGAAAAAGTCAATTTTCAGGCATGCCTTGCTAGTACTCCCGGTTTTGGGATATTATACTTGGAAATGATTCAATAGAGTGAAACCAAGGAAATTTTGGTGAGCCCATGTTCCTTTGAGTACGAATTGATATATTGTTTTCAAAACCTTTCTTTAAATTATGCTTAGTAGAGTCTAAAACTAGAGAGGTTTATGGTATGCCCTGCCCTTTGGTCTTCCTTGAAATGTTGCTTTGAAGAGTCTTTTGAGAGTGATGCCAAAAGCAGATTAGATTATTTCTATTTGACCTTAGGTTGCTCTTATTGTTTTCTTATATTTTTTCTTTATGTGAAAGTAGTCTTTTGATTGCTGGATTTTTTTATGAAAGGATGGTTATTAAAAGTCTGTCCAAAGAGATCTATGGTTTGCCCTGTCCTTTGACTTGATCCAAACAGTTACCCGTAAAGGCTTTTCTTGTCTAACTAGAGCTAGAATATTCTTAACTAAATATAGCTCTACTTCCTTCACAACTTATTATTGTTTAATATCACAACTTAATCTAAAGAATCCATTTGATATAGTTAGCTTTCCCTATAAATTCCCTTGCAGATTTGATGAACAATTAAATCCTTTTATGACTCCATAGCCCAATGGATTGATGTTTTCTCACAGTCTATTTACTCAGCTAAACTATTCCCTCAATCAGTCACACTATTGATCTTTCAATCTATCATTTAATCCAACAAAAACAACATGTCCTTAGAACTTCATAACTAGCCTAAAATCTTAAACAAAGAGAAAAATGATATATCAATTGAAAACACCTTTATAGAGAGATACCTCTATGAATCTAGGAAGGCTAGGTACTAGGATTCCAAAGTGGTTCTAAAGTGGCCCCTGTAGTGTTTTTTCTTGCCACTCTTGGAAATTACAGGGAGCCAACATAAACACCAGTACCTCATTAGCAGAATGAAAAAATTCTAGTCTATCAATTCTCTGTGAACCTCCAGACCCTCTCAAAGAGGAGGCTTCATGTTGAGAACCTACTCCTTCCAATTCCAAAAAAAATTCTCATGGATCAGTCATATACCTCCCAGTTCACCAAAAAATTACAAAATTCTCCTCAAATTCTATATTTGGTAGATTGTTCCTGTGAAATTGGACACTACTATTACCAAACGTTTGGCGCATGCATATGGTATTATGATCAAAAGAGTTGCATCAATAGCATAGGTGGACTTGAATTCTACAACAATCCATCTAATGTCAATTTTTTTATACAAGACCTCTTTTGTTATAACATGAGAACTAAGGTAGTTGCTAATTAAATTTATTTTGAAAGAGTGGGACTCTATAATTCAATTCAAATTTACCCATAATAGTCACATCACCATTCCATCTTGTAGATTTACCCCAATAGTAACAAAACCATTCCAACTTGTATTTCTAATAGAAATAAGGTAATTTTGGTATCTTGGAGGCCTTATGCTAGCATTCTTGAAAAAAATATGTGAAGCCTATTATAATTTATCCTTTTGTAGCTAAAACACACCAAACTTTTATCGTGAATTGTAATGTACATGTAGGCAAGTAGGAAACATGTCAGCTTTGTTAATGGAATAGCTACCATTAAAGGTGGTTCCCACATTGATTTAGTAGCAAACCAGATAACAACCCATGTGATGAACATTGTAAATAAGAAGAAAAATGTAGCTGCAGTGAAACCAGAAACGATAAAGAATCATTTATGGATATTTTCCAATTCTTTGATTGACAATCTTGCATTGGAATCCCAAACCAAGGATACATTGAAAACTTGTCAGAACAACTTTGGTTCAAAGTGTGAACTCTCTCAAGAGTTTTTGAAGAAAGTTTCTAAATGTGAATTTTTTGAGAACATATTATCATGAGCAGACTTCAAATAAAGCAAGGATTTGAGAAAATTGATGGAACCAAGAGAAAAAGGCTAACTGGTATCACCAAGCTTGATGATAAAAATGATTCAAGAAGCAAGTATTCGGAGAAATACACTGTGATTTTAACTGAGGGAGATTCAGCCAAGACCCTTGTGATGGCAGGGTTGGTCGTTGTTGGTCGAAATCATTATGGTGTGTTCCCCTCTGAGGAAATTTGTTGAATGTAAGGGAATCCAACCATCAACAAATAATGGAAAATTATGAGATTCAACATATCAAGAAAATCCTTGGTATGCAACATGGAAAGGAATATGAGAATGTCATATCTCTAAGATATGGCCATCTTATGATTATGAAAGATCAAGATCATGATGGTTCACACATAAAAATATTGTTGATCAACTTCATACACTCTTTCTAGACATCTCTACTCAAGATTCCTTCATTTCTTGTTGAATTCATTACTCCTATTTTCATGGAAACCCATAAAAATGGACGGGTATTGTATTTCTATACCATGTCTGAGTATGAATCCTGGAGAGAATATCTAGGTGGATCAGCATCAGGATGCACCATAAAGTACTATAATGGTATCAGTATAAGTACTTCTAAAGAGGGGGAATAATATTTTAAAAATTTGGACAAACATAAAAAATACTTCATATGGATAAATAAGGAAGATGGATATGTAATTGAAATGGCCTTTAGCAAGAATAAAATAGAGGTTGGAAAGAACTAGCTAAGACATTTTGAGCTGGGAACATATTTGGACCATAATGACATGCTTATAAAGTACATCAAATTGTGAACAAGGAACTGATCTTATTTTCCATGGATGATTTGCAAAGATCCATCCCATCCATGGTTGATGGTTTGAAACCAGGGAAAAGGAAAATATTTTTTTTTCTCTTTCAAGAGAAATTTTGTGACACGAGAAAAGGTTGCCCAATTCTCAAGTTATTTCTCACGTCATTCTACTTACCATCACGATAAGAAGACTCTTGCTAGCATGATTATTGGAATGGCACAATATTTTCTTGGAAGTAACAACATTAACCTCCTTGCTCCACTTGCGAAATTTGGTATTAGAGCCCATGGTGGAAAATATCATTCAAGCGCTCGATATGTTTTCACATGCCTATCACCAATAACACACTTCTTGTTCGAAAAATATGATGATGTACTCTTGGACTACCTGAATGAAGATGGCGAAAAAATTGAGCCAACGTGATATGTGGTAATTATTCCAATGGTCCTTGTAATTGGAAGTGAAATAATTGGAACTGGTTGGAGTTCCTTTTTACCTAACTACAACACAAGGGAATGTGATAAGATGGATAAGATACAATGGTAGTTATATCACCGTCACTAGAAAAAGTAAGAAGTTGGAACCTATGACTCCAATGACATAATGCTAATACAAAGTGTAAAGAGTGCTAATACTACATATTCAACAAGCAATGGAAGCTCAGATTATTAGGGATAATACCTACAACACAATAGTAACTAGTATCACTATTACTGCTTCTATGTATAATATTCTATCATATCCATAGGAGTTTCAAGCCTAAACATGGTGCTTGAGAGAAATAGGCCCTAAGTTTGGGATAATTTTGGATTTATCATTTTATAGGGATTTCGATCCTCCTCTGAATGAGGTTGTTCCCTACACTTTATATAAGAAACAAATTTTACTCGGTCTCCTATTACATGGATACCATACCATGATGCCATGATGTTACCAAATTATTTTCTTAGTCCCAAACTAACATTTGATGGGGACATGATTCTAGCATAATTCTTCCTGCACATAGCTGAAATAGGAAGAATGCATGTTTCCAAGTCAAAATATGATGTAAACCACCAAGATGGTGCTAAAAAATTACATGCTCTAAAATATTAAACTATGATTGTAAAAATATGTTATTTATTCACATGAAAATTTACATGAAATAATAGTATAAAAAAAAATGTTTCAATGTTTAAAAGAATGTTTAAACTTACAATCAAATAGAGGAAAAAACACATAAAAGAACCAGATAATAATAATGAACAAGCTTCAAAAATGAATTATGAACTTTAAAAGAACTTACAAAATACGACACTATGAACTTGGTCAAGCGCACAAGCAAAAATATCATGGACATGACCCCGGCTGACAAGTTGTATCGCTCGTGATGCAAGAGGATTTGTATCTGCGCTGCCAAGTCATTAAAAATCCACAATTATTTATACAATAAATACAAGTAATATTTGTAGTACTTTTTACTCTAAGATTCATTCTTATGATAATTTTAGAACATATGTTTACAATGTCAAAACCTACATGAATAAGCTCCTCTTTTTTTCAAGAACAATTTATTGGAGTTTCCTGAACTTGGAACAAGCCTCCCACAATACGAAAGAATATCAACTATGTCAATAGTGACTTTTTTGTTGCTACGTTGGATCGAGGGAGGTTTGCTCCAAGATTAAATCACTCAGATAAATTATTATCTACTAAACAGGGCCAATTAAGTGAAGGTGGAAGCCCTTATGGCCCCTCCCCTCCCCCTCCCCCCCTCACATCACTCTCAATTCCCCAATACCCAATCTATATTTCATTTTTTACTTTCATGAGCACAAAAAATAATATTCAACAACTAATTAAGAATAAATGCAGCAAAAAGTACACAAGAAAACACTGAAAGTGCTTGGCATACAAATAGTATGATAAATGAGATTTTATATAACGTAGAAAGGGTTCAAAGTATGGTAACATTTGTCCTATAATAATACAATATTTTACATTATAAATTTTTTTTTTATTATTATTACTTGTAAAGCTCCTAAATACATCATCAACATAACTTTTCTCGACTTATGTTTCGTGCCTTTCCCACATAGCTAAACCAAATTGCATACTCACAATGTCTAGTCTCATGCAGTGACGGGACATTGCCTACAAAGAAAAATAATATTAAATTGTAATTGCTAGTTTTTAAATATCATTGAATTAGTTCGGTAATATTAATAAAAAAATTTGCAATGACATTATTTACCTATTTCACCAATTGTCACTGTTGGAACCGTTGCCCTGTGTTCCTCTCTGGTGGTAGGATTCTCAAGTACAACATTCTCTGTCATTTAAAAAAAAAACCTTGTAAGGACACAACACTTGTTGATTAGTAGTTGTCATTGATGTCAACCCAAGAATCACTGGGGGCTATCCCAATATTCGACGGGATTTTTGATGTACCAAATTACTATGGCACGCCATGTCATTCTTCATGGTTTGAGAGATATATTCATGTTTGAAGTTTGTAACCCCATTTAGTGGGCTAAAAACTAATGGGGTCGTGGCATGGGCCATTGAAAATTCAATAATTAATGATTTTTAAGCTCTTAAAATCCCTCCGATGTTCACTTATTGAAGCCTCTCTTAACCTAAGAATTTATACAAATTGTGATCCTCATATCCTCCTCATGTAGGGATTTCGCTACCTGAAATAGGTCATTATGGAATTTGTGCTATAACATTTTTTCTACAAAGGTTTAGAAGTGAAATGTTTATGACACTAAGACGAAATCCTAAGAAACTTTCTATAGAAATTTCAGATAATGGTGCGTAATAGTTTCGGAGATATGATCTATGGAAGTCAGTGTTTTTGTAGGCTTCTGAACTTCATCTCAAAGAAGTGACCTTGGGAAAATAGTCATAACTCTCTCTCTGAGTATTGGAATCGAATTCTGTAAAAAATGGTAGATAGTGCGTGGACATTAGTTTTCCCTGCATCAAATTTAGATATGAATGAAGAAACATGGACACGTGGAATTTCGTACAATTTAGCTCTACTAAACCAATCCATAATTAGGTCATTGTGAGAGATTGGGCATAAATTTTCCTTGAAGAATAAAAATTTGGTTAGACCTATGGCATTGTAAATAAAACTCAGAGGGCTATTACAAGATTGAAAATCACATATTGGGGATCTAAAATAACAGAGATACACCAGATTCAATATCAAGTTCCTAGAAGGCAAGAAAAAGGCTAGATCATGTTTTGTCAAGGGATGCAAAGGACCATACTTTCTAGGGAAACAAAGCAAAGCAAGGTGTAGCATAGGGCAGCATGACAAGAGCAGAAATCAAGGTGCAGAACAGCAGCAAGAAGTTCACCAAATGAATTCTTCAAGTGGGAAGCACTGCATACAATCATTGTAAAGGTATCATTGTACTAAGTCATTGTAAAAATTGTACAAGTGTCTATCTCCCAAAAGTTGAAGAGGTAGTGTCGGGAGGTATAGGATCATCATTAGGTGGTCGTGTCATAATTGGGGTTATGGTCTAGTGTATCTTATTTTTCTACATCATTCTATATCATTTTAAAGTGGACCATTTTCCCTGGTATAGGAGTCCATTCTTCCTTTATTATTCAATAGGGTTGTAGGGTGGTGCTAGGCTAGTGCATGAAGTCACCAATAGGTTCAAGCCAGTGAAACATTTTGGGTATTAGGGTGGTGTTAGGGTGAATTGTAGCTCATTGGGTGTTGGGGCATCCGTTCAGTTCACTACTGAAGAATCTCAGCCGTTATAGCATCCATCTAGTGGGAGTTGGAGAATAATGCTTTTCTAGATTCTAGGAAGTTGGAGCTTTATATTCAATTGGATTTATATATTAAATAATTATTAGAAAATAATTCAGGTGGTTTTTATCCCGGAGAGGGTTTCCACCTTAAAAACTGTGTGCAGTTGTGTTCCTTTTGTTTACTACTATCATTGTACAAACACTGATAATAATTTAATATTAAATAATGCTATGAAAGATTAAAAATAATACTAATTGAAAGGAGTACTGATTCACCCGCCCCCCCCTCCCTGTCAACATTTCTAACAATTGGTATCAGAGCTTGGTTCCTTCAATAATAGTTTAACAGCTGGAAGGAGGTCATGGAGCATACCAAGAATGGTGTACCTTTGTTCAATGAAAATAATTATGCACTCTGGAAAGGAAGAATGGAGGTATATCTTACAGTGCAAGGTTAAAAATCATGGGACACTATTCAAAATGGATTTACATCAACTATGGATGAACAAGGTAAGAAGAATTTGGTGAATGATGCAAAAGAAAAGAATATTATTATCAGTGGACTTATTGAATCTGCTTATCATAAGGTGTTGGGTTGTAAAAATGCCAAAAATGTATGGGAAAGGCTTCATAATATATATGCTGGTGACTCAAATGTCAAAGAAGCAACGCTTCAAATATACAGAACAAAATTTGAGCAACTCAGAATGAAAGAAGATGGCAACATTGTTGCATATTTCCAACACATTGATGAAATAACCAAAACTATGGAAGGATTGGGAGATCTTGTTAACGAGAAGACTATTATACGAAATATTCTTAGAATGTTACCAAGAATATTAAACCCAAAGGTATCGCTCTTATAATATAGTGCAAATTTGGAAAAACTCAGCAAAGAGGAATTACATGGAGTTCTCATAGCATATGAAATGAGACTTGATGAAAAATAGGGTACTTCGAATCTAGAAACTACATTCGTTGCATCTAAGAAAACCAATAAGGACAAACAACTTTCAAAGGCAAAGTCATGCACTTGCAAGTGTGAATAAAAAGAAGATATGTCATCATCCGATGAATAAAGTGACAGTGAATAAGAATCCAATGATACATTATTGTTTATGGCTAAGCACAATAAATAAGAGGTATCAAACAACAAAGAAAAATGGTTGACCATAGAAGAATTTTCTAAGGAGGCAATCGAGCTTATAAAATAACTCAAGGCTGAGAAGATCCATTCCAATACTCTTGAAGAACAAGTTCAAGGTCTAAAAATTGAAGTTGAAGAACACAAATGTATTGAAGAGTCACTTAAAAAGAATTTGGAAGAAAATGACCAAGAAAGGGAATCATTAGAAGCCGAAGTAGTCTTGTTGCATAAGGAAGTGAAGAAGGGAAAAATTGTCCAAAGCTATGCCAACAACTCAATGAAATTGGAAGAACTCATCAACAATCAATGATCTTACAACGATAGAACTAGCCTCAGTTACAACGAAGAAGAATAAGAAGGAACTTCTACAAAGAAATACAATGAACCTATGAGATATGACATGCATGTAGACTTCATTGGAAAAGATTCGCGAGAACAAACTTGGAAGACAATTCCTTGACGAAAATTTCCATCTAGGTACCAACATATTTTTCATCACTATTGTTATTCATGTGGAAAATTTGGTCATAAAGATGTATAATGTTGCACGTACCCTAGGAACCCATACAATTCCAGGAGATCTATCAAATATGAACCTCCTAGGGCTCAACGAAACATCAATAAATTTTAGCATTTAAGAAATAATATTGAATATTAAATGTCGAAACTTTGGACACATAGCCAGAGACTGCAAACTTGAAAATCCTCCATAAGAATCTTCGAAGGCACAGAACGAACGAACATGGAAGAAGAAGAAGACTGATAATTGTGCTTTCACTCTCAAGGCTCAATACAACAAAGACGTGTGGTATGTTAATAGCAGTTTCTCAACACATATGACTGGAGATAGAAAGAAATTTGTATCTCTAAAAGAGGAGAACGATGGAATTGTGTCCTTTGGAAATGATGGATCTTCAAATGTTATAGGATCAGGCACTATCACTCTCGAAAGAAAAGATGTTGTAGCCAAGAATGTTGTATTGGTTGAAAACATGAATCATAATCTGCTCAGTGTTGGACAAATATGTGATCAAGGACACACAATATTATTCAGCTCCACAAGATATGAAATCATGAAAGGTAGGTATGGTGAAATTTTTGCTACAGCAATTCGAGCTCGAAAATACATATATGTTCTAGATGAAACAACTAATTCACATCGACTAGCTAAAGAGGATGATATAATCTTTGGTAGAAATGATGATCGAATAAGTAAGAACTTTGCTACAAGGATGAAAAGAGATTTAGAGATGTCTTTACTTGGTGAGATGGCATACTTCTTAGGGCTTCAAATATCTCATCAAGAGAAAGGAATATTTATATTTCAATCCAAGTACATCAAGGAAATTCTCAAGGAATTCAAAATTGAAGATTGAAAACCCGTCCTTACTCCGATGGTAATAGGTTTCAAATTGAGCATAGACGACTCATCTAAGGATGTGGATCAGAGGTTGGAAAAATCCATTATTGGTAGTCTTCTATAAGTAAATGCCTCTCGGCTAGATGTTATGCAAGTAGTTGGACAAGTAGCAAAATTCCAAGCAACACCAAAAGAATCACATATTATTGTCGTCAAAATAATTCTTCGATATCTAAAAGGAACAATAAAATATGGCTTGTGACATCCCAAGGGTAACAATCTCATTATTCAAGCCTTTACAGATGCAGATTGGGAATGAAGCATTGATGACTGTAAGATTACTCATGAAGCATTTGAATATCTTCACCAGAAGATTGGGATTCTCCCAAGTTGTCATTATATTTTCCTTATTCATAAAATAAATGGGGACTGGAAGAGCATACAGGTTCGTAGGATGGTTGTGTGTTAGGGGGAGTTAGCCTTTGCCATTGATGTCAAGGGGGGAAAGAATTTTGTAGGAAGAGGTGTCATGATTGCAGGGGGAGTACTTGTATTTCCATCAATGCCAAAGAGGGATATTTTTGATCAGTAGTTGTCATTAATGTTAATCCAAGTAGCACCAGGGGCTACCCTGATCTTTCATGGGATTTTTTACCCACAAAATTACTATTTTCCAGGTAAAAAACGTTTTTATGGTTTCTACTTGTTGAGATGTTTTTGTTGATATATGGAACACCATGTAGTTCTTCACGGTTTGAGAGATATTCATGTTTGAAGTTTGTAACCCCTGTTAGTGGGCTAAAATCCGATGGGCTTGTGGCGTGGATCATTGAAAAGTCAATAATTAATAATTGTTAAGCCCCTAAAATCTCTCCCATGTTTACTTGTTGAAGCCCCTCTCAACCTAAGGATTTATATAAATTGTGATCCTCATATCCTCCTCATGTAGGGATTTCGCTACTTGAAACAGGTCATTGTGGAATTTGCGCTATAAATTTTTTTCTACGAAGGTTCAGAAGCTAAAAGTTTTATGAGGTGAATTCAAAATCCTGAGAAATCTCCTGTAAAAATTTTAGATCAAGGTGTGTAATATTTCGGATATATGATCTATGGAATTCAGTGTTTTTGCAGGCTCATGAACTTCATCTCAAAGAAGTGACCTTGAGAAAATTGTCATAAATCTCTCTCTGAGTATCAGATTGGAATTATGTAAAATGTGACGGATAGTTCATAGAATATATTTTTCTCTGCATTAATTTCAGAGTGAAATGAAGAAATAGGGACACGTGGCATGGAATACAAGTTACCTCTACTGAACCAATCCGTAATTAGGTCATCGTGAGAGATTGAGCATAACTTTGACTTGAAGAATCCAAATTGTGTCTGATTTATGGCATTGGAAAGAAGAATAAGAGAACTACTTTAGGGCAAAAAATCACATATTGGGGATCTGAAATAATAGAGATACAACAGATTCAATATCAAGCTCCTAGAAGGAAATAAAAAAGCTAGATCATGTGTTTTTAACAGTTGCAAAGGACCATAATTTCTATGGCAGAAAAGAAAATCAAGGTACAAAAAAGGGTAGCATGATAAGAGAAAAAGTCAAGGTGTAGAACATCAACAAGAAGTTCATCACATGAAGTCTTCAAGTGGGCAGCACTGCATACAACCATTGTAAAGGTATCATTGTACTAAGTCCTTGTAAATGCGTCATTGTAAAAAATGTACAAGTGTCTATCTCCCAAGAGTTGAAGAGGAAGTGTTGGGAGGTCTAGGATCATCATTAGGTGGTTCTGTTATAGTTGGGGTTATGGTCTACTGTATCTTCTTGTTCTACATCATTCTATATCATTGTAAAGTAAACCATTTTCCCTGGTACGAGAGTCCATTATTCCTTTATTCTTCTATGGGGTGGTAGGGTGGTGCTAGGCTAGTGCATATAGTGACCAAGAGGTTCAAGCCTGTGAAAAATTTAGGGTGGTAGAGTGGTTCCAGGGTGAGTTGTATCACATTCGGGGTTGGGGCATCCATTCAGTTGACTACTGAATAATCTTGGCCGTTGGAGCATCCATCCTATGGGAGCTGGAGAAGAATTCTTTTCTAGATTCTAGGAAGTTGGTGCATTATTTTCAATTGGAGTTGAATATTAAAGAATTATTAGAAAGGTGTTTAGGTGGTTTTTGTCTCGGAGAGTGTTTCCACCTTAAAAACTGTGTGCAGTTGTGTTCCTTTTGTTTACTGCTATCATTGTGCAAACACTGTAATAATCTAAGATTAACTAATGCTCCGAAAGATTAATAATAATACTAATTGAAAGGAATACTGATTCACCCCCGCCCCCTCAGTATTTCCAACAACCCTAAAGGTATAATTAGAAAAAAATATAGGTATAAATTAATTACCGTCGTGGCCCTCACTAATAGTAGCATTGTTGGCTTGGTCCCCACTAGAATGATTAGATTTCAGGCGAGGACCATGTACTTCTGGAAATATTTCACTCTCAACACACTACTCTACAACTGGGTTATTTTTCCTTTTCAAAGTTTTTCTCCATCATTTAAATAAGTTGTTAGAAATTAAATTTAGAAGAAAACAAACATATTAAAAAGGTTAAAATTTTAACTTATCAGGCATTCTGGATCTTGGGACCTGTCCCAAGCTTCTATGACATTCAACTATGGATTGATAGCAGGAATGGAAAGCGATCTCTCTGTCTTCCTTTGTGGTTTCCATTCCAAATTCGTCACCCTACATTACATATGATTACTTATTTTTAATGTTATTTGATGGGATTACAAAAATGTTGGAATGTGATACAATTAATTATAAGATGTTTAACTACTTACAATTCTTGCGACTAATTTCAAGTAGCTGCCCTGGCCTAGCTTGTGATGGCATTTTTTTTTCAATCCTAGCTTTGGTTGCCTTTGAGGTGTCAGACAACCTATAATCAAAATCTTGAAGTTAGTTATGTAGCACACTTTTATTTTAGACATAGAGAAAATTAAAGCTATTGAATTAAAGTTGTAATTTACCTTGCGGGTCCAGTTAGCATTTTTCCTTCTTTATTGGCCTTTTTCTCTTTTCCATCATCGATGAGTGCTCTCCACTCCCTCTCTAGAACTGTGAGAGGAAGCTTGTATCTAGATTTAATTTGCAAGTGTGTCCTATAGGTGTCCTGTGTATATTTCAAATATTTTCCAACTGCCTAGGAGTTCATTGTTCTATCAAATGTGCCCACCCCAAAAAGGCCTTCTAGATAATCTAGAAGTTATTTTTTCCAGTTGGATTTCTGGGAATTCCACCTTATGCGTATGGTTGGGCCAAAAATTACCAATTCCGTGCTCTCAAAGGCCATGTAGAAATCATTGTTTCCTACATAGAAAAAGATATTATCATTAATTTAAAAATAATAATAATGATAAAATATGTTTTATATAGAGTACATGAAACAGTTAAAATATTAAAACTTACCTGGGAGTTATACTTTATTTATAGGAACACCTTCATTTTTCACCAAAAACATGCCTGCAATGGTCCCCATGGAGGTCACACGTATAGCTCTAGGAAATGAAATAATAAAGTTGGCCATACCAGCCTCATCACTGCCACGACATTCAGTAGTTGGTTGTGTGTCTTCTTGGGGGTGTGTCTCTTGGCTGCTACCTAAAGGTGTATGAGGTGTACGAGAGGGTTCCTTAGGAATACCTTGCCTTTGTGTTGCGCTACCACCAATACTGGGGACAACAGGTTCCATAAACTGCTACATACAAAAGAATTTTTTTTATTTTAGTTAATGTAAAAATTATAAATCAACCTATCAAAATCAATATCACGTAGAATAATAAAAATATCCTTTTTATTTTTTGTTATTACCTTATATGTTTCTAGTTGGGTCATAAATTTTCTTATCATTTTTCCTAATTCAGGTGTTTGAGGCACAATGTCTACCAAATGCTCAAGTTCCTTGGTTGCGTTTACCGCCTTTTTTCACAGCAACACCAATGGACATGGGGATGAACACAACTCTTCCTTGTTGAGGGAATCATCACGCAAACCATGGCCAGGTGTCTGCAAATTTGAACAAAATTAACATTATTTCAATTATCTAAAGAACTAAAATACTTGAAGATAGACCAAGGATGGCATTTTACATGTTCTTCGGCTGGCCCCTTTCCGCGATGATCCTGCTACATTATAAAATAATAAGAAGCATGAAATATATATAGAAAAAAATTGTTAAAGATAAAGAAACTAATATGAAACTGAAATTTTTATTTGTTTACCTGTCCTGGGGTTGTTCCTGTGCCACGATCAGTCTGCCACATTGCAATAAAATTAGAAATGTGAAAACTTGAAAACAATATCTACCTTGAAAACACAAAATGAAAAATGAAATAATTTCGAAATTTACCTTTCTAATACATAAAATTTGTTCATTAAAGAGTAAAACATTACCATCAAATGACATTCGAGTTTAAAGAGAGTAAACAGTACACAACACAACAAGTTAGAGGTGCATTTATAAGGAGAGGAAACCAATATGGCCACCCCTTGGCTCCATGATGTATGATTATTGATGTGTCCCTTTGCAACTACGATATGGTTAGGGGTAGGCCATATCCTTGACATGAGGATATCATGGGATAGGTCCTCTATTGATTCTTTCTTTACACTTTGGTTTCGGGGATATAAGGCATACAAAGAATTGTCGTTCTATGTCATATGGGGCATATGGAGAGCAAGAAATGCATCTGTAATATGGGGATATGGAAAGCAAGAAATGATGTTCTCTTTGACCATACTATTCAATATGTGAGGAGAACCTTCATTAAGGTTGTGGCATTCTTTAAATAGACATCCTATTAAGGAGAATATTACAAAGAGAAACTTTTCTAAAGTTTTGAGGCCTAGAAACTACTTTTCTTTCAAATGGTTTAGTGGCAAAGGATCCAAATCGAGAGCTGAGCTCCTTGCTATGTGGGGCGTCCTATTTTTGTGCTAGATAGATGGAAATACCAGAGATTGATGTCTATGGTGATTCAAAAGTGATTGTTGAGTGGGAAAAATAGAGACATTATTTATAAGCTCCAACACTGGTGAATTGGATGGAAGATACTAGGTCATTGATGATGTCCTTTAATATATTATCTATCTCACACATCTTCAGGGAACAAAATCATTTGGCTAATAAAATTTCAAAATATGGTTGTAGCAAGTTGTCGAGTTTTATCAGATACTCTCTTTTTTTAAATGAAATGTTTCAGATATCGAGGATTATCAAAATTTGAAGTGTTTCACTAGATTTCAGTGTCTTTTTCTACTTATTACGTAGGCGATCCTCTATTTCATATGATTTTTTTTTGTTTTTTAGTTGCCCTCATGTTAATACACCCTAAAATTTGTCCTAGACATTTAAATTGATGATGACATGAATGATGGTACACTTTACGATGACTTGAATTATTGGATACTACACAATTAATGACATACATGATGATAGAATTGATGACATATGTTGACATAGAAAAATACATGACAATTGGAAACGTACCTTAAAGCTTAACGTACCTTACATATACAAATTCAATGACACTCATAAAGAAAAATAATTTTGACACCTTGGAGGTATATTTCCACAATGAGACATGTATCATCTTAAAGAGTATTTTTACAAATTTGATGATTGGAAGGAGTTCAATACTTACAACGATATCACAGAAAATTTTGTAGCGATCAATTTTATGATTGGAAGGAGTTCAATATTTATAACGATATCATAGAATTAGATTATTGAACCTCTGTCTTTGCAAAAAATTTGTATATTCTATATGCAATTGGTCCACCTGATTTATATAGCCAATGAAAATGCCATGAAGAGACATTTGTGTTAAACGAAGGAAACAACCCCAATTTATGCAGGAGCATTAGCTCTCAAGTTAAATTTTAACATTTAAAAGAAAACAGTATTGATCTAGACATTTTGAAGAGTTTTCAAGTTACTACAATATTGAATATTTTCCCCTGCATCACCAATGTAGAAGTGATGGATCTGGTGTAAAAATTGGGTGCATATGTGCGTATTTGTCAAGACGACTATATGTTGCTCCAAAATTATGCATGCTCATTTTTTTATTGCAAGAGTATATATTCTGCATAGTATTGGAAGAGAAAGGTGATTGTGTTATGGATCTGTCAAGCTAACTGTATGGGAGATGTATTTATTCAGTCAGCTTTATGTGCAATCAATGTATTTATGCTCAAAATTTCAGTCATGCATTATAATCCAAAATTGAAGAAGTATAATAGAGATCCCAAGGTTCATTGATTAAAGTGTCCAAGGGAGACTTACAGTGGGAAACATTTTCAAGTGTATGTGGTGTTATATTGAGATCTGTTGTGAAATTTCTAGACTATGTACTGAGTACACTATTGTATACTATTATGCATTTTCATGATTTGACTAAAAAGTGTAACTACTAGCTAAAACATGTAACTACTAGCATTTTCTTTAGAATTTTTTGTTGCATAATGCATTCACTCATGTACTTGATTCCTAGATATGAGACAATATTTGTTGATAATGGTGGCAAGACTGTTACACAACATTTTGTCACTATCCCTGCAATCCCCATCCTGAATATTTGAGGCTCATTTCTATGACCAAAATAAAGTGTCCTGCCTTGCACATACCATCATTTCATCCCTTTCCATGAGTACAACATTCTTTTTGTTGACTACTTCCTGAACAAACCATCAGAAACACTTGTTTTTTCCTTGGCAGGAGTAGACTATTACGCCCTCGTGCTGATTGGGAAATTAAAACTAGGCCATGTTCTGTCCCAGTTAGCTACTCATGCCAACTTGTTTATGGAATGTTTTTTAAAAATAGAGGGGAAGTTTCCATCATAACAAACGTCATGGGCAAGCCATCTGGACTGGTTCGACTAAATAACCACTACCTTCCTCCTTTTCTCTCTCGTTTCCACCTTTTGCTGAAACCTCCCAAGGGATATGGCCTCCTTCCACTATTGTAGGGATCCCAACCTCCTCCCTTCCCTCTATTAATACAACCATCTTCTATTGACGTGCTAGTTGATCTTAACATATTTTAGCTGAAACACTGAAGAGATTTCTATACATTTGATTAGAAAAGATAGAACGGAAGAGACCCAAATTGACAAAGCTTAGACTTGTTTCTTCATCACATCTAAATTCCATGATGATCCATCGAGACGCATTTCGACTGAACCCCACTGAAGGAGGCTACGACATCAAGGCTCTGGTTGTAACTCTTTCTTCTATTAATACATATACATTACTACTGTCTAGTTCGCATCTTTCCTTAATGTGTTTTATTTGACGCAATGTGCTTAACCCTCCTTGACTGGTTAGTAATTATGAATGAGATCATTTTTTCGTATGTTACTCTTTTTTTATGATCTTTGTGCAGCTATCTAAGCATTTTTATGGAAGGATTGTGACCCGTTGAGACAAGAATCAAGAGGCCACCAGCACGACAACCATGACAATAGCATTGGACTCTAGGAAGGTTGATCTACCTCTTCTTTTTCATTCATTAATTAGGAACCTTCAGTCTAGCTTATCCCTTTGTTACTAGACCCACTCTAGGGCTAGAGGGATCATCTTTGTCCGCATAGAGGATTTACCTTCTTAAAAAATTGGTGACTCCACTAGGGATCAGTGTGATTTTGTCATTTTTCCCTTGTCAAATCGAATTCGGTCGTTGGCTTGTCTGTTTGTATTTCTTGATTTGCTTGAGTGTCTAGAATCATCCTATTCAGCTCTAGAGTGTCAAGATTGACCTCTTCTTACTGGTTTTCCCATTCTCCAAAATATATTCATCTTGGTGCACTTTTGTTTTAACAATCACGCCAATTGATGCTTGTTTCTTTTTTTGCAGTAGCGCCAACCCCTGTTCGGCGCAGATTATTGCCTTCCAGTCGCACCAAACCCTGTAGGGTTTGGTTTGACCTCCCTTTTGAGTTTTTCGTTATTTGTTCTTGACTCTGGTTTTTTTTTTTTTTTGCAATTAGTATTCTTGAGTTTTTTTGACTATTTTAGGCTTGCTTTGAACATCTGTTTGTCTATTTTCCTATCAGTGCAGCTCACAGCCCTAGGGTTCTGGGTGTCTTTCGCTCACTGAGCCTTCTAGTTGAAGGTCGAGTCTTTTGGTTTTTATCAATTCAATTCCTTGATTAGTTGCTTGAGTCTTTCTTGATCCTTTGAGTTTTGGTTTTTTAAATAATTACTTTGTGTTTTTTTGACTCTCCATTTCTTCGTTTGCAGGCATAGATTACATTGCTCGTTTTGGGTCGTTTAGAAGGCTTTCACTTTTCTTGAAAGAGTGCATCATTGGTCTGAGTTATTTTTTGTGTTTGTATTACTTTGATTAAATCATTCAGTTTAGCTCTCTACATTCGTAATTCTCAGAAATAGTGTTTTCTTTGTTTTTTAATGTAATTAGTGCATTATCTGCTTCATTTCATTGAAAAAAAAAAAAAAAATGCATTGGAAATGAAAAATTATTTCACATAACTAGCGCTTGCATCTAGGAAAGAGTTTTATTTTCTCTTTTGATTGTATTAGATGCATTAGGAGACTTCTTCGTATGTTTTCTACTTTTTGAAAGATCTCTATCCTTTTCTTAGTTAGCATTCATCAAATGGAAAATGATGTTCTATTGCATATAGCTTTCATTTAGGAAATTAGAGATCACAATTTGGTAGGGCCTTGAAACTAAAACACTAATTCAAGATCAACTGTAAAATAAATTGAATTAATATAAGGAAACATTGAAACCTAACGTGAAAATTTTTAGTGGTCTAGGCTAGAGACGTGTTCTGGCGTCCTTAAACCTAGTGGTTTTCATTCGCCATCTGGCTTTAGACAGTGCTAGTTTGGACTTGTGCTCCCCGTACCATCGAGTATATAAAGGGAGACCCCATTAGGTTCAAATACTTCATCCATAGGAAACTGAGTCTGCCACCCTATAACCGTGATACACCAAACACAACATTTAGGGATACTACCTGCACATACGTTAAGTCCTTCGTCATTTCTCTTTCATTTGATCAACAAGGTGTGTATGGCAGTTCACAGAAACTTGGTACACTCTCTTTATTGGATTACCTAAGTAGTAATTTTGATCTTTTTGTGACTCTTTAAAAAGACAAGAGATCATCAAGCACTTTTCCTCTCACGCTTGTTTAAAATTGAAAGTGACTAGAGTCATCTTTTGTCTGTTTCTTGACTCTTAAAACATGAAAGAACAAATTCTAGCTTCAATCTCATAAAATTAATTACCCACGATCACATGCCCATTAAAAGTTTGTTAATTGGTTTATTTTTGTTTTTCCTTAGACTTTGATCTTGAAGCCCTCGAACGGCTATCTCATTTTCCTTCCTGTGTTGAAATACTGTCACAGTGTTGAAACCACCAGGTTTTTCATTCCTCACTACCGCCTAGTGGTAGTTCTTTCCCTAACATTTCTTTTTAAACCCCTCAGTCCGCTAGGTCTACTGAGTTTTCAGAGCCTATCCTCTCAACTTTATTGCCTCTTTCTACCCGATCTCCTCCTAAAGAGTTAGTTGAGTTCAATTGGCCTCCTCTGGGTGCTTGGTTTGGTTTTGGGGATGATGGAGAATTCCCTCCGCTTACTTCAGGATCACCATTTTTAGCTACTACATTACCTCCTAGCCCTCATAGTCTTTTCAAAGATCTGACAGCTTCGTTAGACATGGATTATTTGAGTCCTGTCAATAGTGGAGAAATGTCGTGTCCACGGGAGAATATTAGCTTTTCCTTGAATATCTCCCGTATGTATCTGATCAATATTCCCCTCCATCAGTGTCACTTCCACTCGGTTATCAGACTTTGAGTCAACTTATTTATAGTGTTGTGTCCATATCATTCTCTAGTACTTCAACTCCTCTAAGGAGTTCGGTCCTTCCTTCATTAGGACACTCACTGTCGACACCTAGTTTGTCGATCGTTGTTACATCTGTCCTAGTCCAACCTACCATTTGTGTGGCTTCTTCTGCACTGGTTGTTATGCATCAGTCATCCAGATCTTCTATTGTTCATAGGTCCATCTCCATTAATCCTAAGTTCTCGATTAGGCCTGCCACAAGTGGATCACAAACTCATGCAGTGGAAACCCAGTCTACTTTTTCACCTATGGTTTCCATTTATACATTCGATGAACACATGTTGGACATTCACCGATGGTATGATTCCTCTCTAGATGGTCAAAAATAGAACTTTTAGAGTTCTCAGCAGCTCCAAGCTCTTGTCAATCCTCCACATCACTATGATGTCTACGATAACCCCATTTATTTGCCTCCTATTGATCCAAATCAAGCTGCTTATCTGCCTCTGGTTGGTCCTTATCAGACCATCCCTCATCAAGGGTTGGTGATACAAGGAAAACCCCCTCCAAGACAACCTTTGATCCAGCAAGGACAACCTTATGGTCTGCAAGGGCAACCCTTATAGGGTCCATCTTTGATCCAGCAACCCTATGGTCCTTCCAGTCAACCTCAGTATCAATATCAAATACGAGTGCCTTACGTTCCTGAGGGGGAAGTCTATCCACCACAAAGACATCCTCTTGCACAATAGCAACAACTGTACATTCAGTATGGCCAAAGATTTATACAACAAGGACAAACCTACAGTCGTGCTCCAGGTCAACTTGGTCATCAGGGAAAACCTGGTCCATCACAACCATCGAGCCAACCTCTTCCACAAGGGTAGCCTAGTGGCCCTCAATATCCAGGCCAATTTTCTCCACAAGGGTAGCCTGCCCAACCCCAACATCTGGTTCAACTTGCTCAACATTCAGTTCAATTTTCTCAATAGCTAGTTCAACCCGCTTAACGGCCAGTTCAACCTGTTTATCCTACTCAGCAAGGTCTGTCTGCTCAACAAGGTCTTCCTGCTCATCAAGGTCCACCTACTCAGTAGGGCCCTCTTGCTGAGTAGGGTCTGATTGCTCAAAATCAAAGCATTTATTGCCCTCCTCAAGGCCAATATCAGCCAGTATATAGTGTGCCCCAAGGTTTCACTTACTACCCTCAAAATCAATCCCATTTGGTGTATAATCAACCTCAAGGAAATGATTACATTCCACAATAAAATCCATACATTTCCCAATAAGGACCTCAGTGGTATGCTCAAAATCAATATCATGGTCCTCAACCCCAGTATGGTCTGAATTATTAGGCATATAATCACTATGGTCAGAATCCTCTGAGATAAAACATATGTGGGCATAATTCTCACAAACTGGGTGGAACATTAACACAGGTCATTATCAAAGGCCTCCAATTCCTTTTAATCCTTAATTATGAATCGTGTCAGGCAGCGGGGAAGAGATCGTTGATGGTCCTCCTCCTCTACTTGGTTCTAGCCCTCTTTAGATTAAAAGGCCCAGTACTAAGCCCGTTGTATGACCACCTTCCAAAGGTGTACTCTGTAAGTCTTCTTACAATCCAAACACCCGTGCTGCTCAAAATTACAGTATTGTTGAGGAATTGGCTCAGGTGCCATCTGCAATGCCTACATTAGAAGTACTTTAGAGTTGTCCATCTCAATGGAGGACTTTGCTATCTGTGATTGGCATGGTTGATCCTGCTGATAATATCCTTCTCAATTTCAATTTAGAGAATTTAGTTCCATGACTCCCACACCAAATTGCGCTCATTATACAGGTTGGTATTAATGGTATCGATATCCATTGAGAAGTCATGGACGAAGGTGCATCTACATGCATCATGTCATCTTCTTGCTGGAAAGCCATTGGTTCTCCAGCCTTGAATTCATCATCAAATTCCCTTGAAGTATTTGATGGAAGGGAATCAAAACCTTTAGGTGTTCTCACTAGCTTACCGATTACCTTGAAAGGGAAGATAGTCAATGTCCAGGTAGAATTAGTTGAAGCAACGTTCAACTACAATATTCTCCTCGGTTTTAGTTGGACTCATGCCATGCTGTGCATTTAGTCCACTCTATTTCGTGTCCTAAAATTCCCACATGAAGGAAAAATTGTTACTGTTGATCGACTTTATTTTTTCACCTCTTCTTCTGAGAACAACATTCTGTATGTGCATCACATTCCTACTCCCTACGAGAGCGTTGGGCCAGGTCTCTTCAACTATTCTTCCATCATGGGTATTTTTCCCCTTCCTCCACCAAACACTATTCAGATCAATATGATCTCTCAGTTTGACAACTCGTGGATCATCCCTTCGCTTGAACAGATCAATTATTTCAAAGATTTGATGTCGTTGAGTCCGATCGATATTGACTATTGTGAACTCATCGCGGCTTCAAAACCTCCATCTTCTGATCATGCTCCTTTGAGCATCCCTCTTGGCACTTATTCTCCATCCCCTTTGCTCGGTGATTCTGATTTGCCCGATCCTTTGAAAGAGATATTTCCCTTCGATGAAGCCATCGTGGAAACCATGTCTCTCAAGGATCTTCCATGGGATGATAATCATCATCGCTCCTCGTTCATGCTTAGTCTCGGGGCCATGTCTATGTGTCTTGAGAGGTTTGAATCTCAAGTTCCTTCTCCTCCGCTTAAAATGCCTATACAGACACATGAGGTTTTCACAGAGGGTAACTTGAGTAACATCACACAAATGATGCCTATTGACATTTCTGTGAAACTAGGAATTGTCGAGAACATCCATATCGGGGTCACTTGTTATTTCGATGAAGTCCAAGTTTATACTATCCTTTTCTGCGAGTTCCGCGATGTCTTTGCATGGTCCTATGAAGAAATGCTCGGCATCGATCCCAGTATAGTGATGCATGAGATTCTTACCTACCCTGGTTCGAAGCATGTTCATGAGCACCTTCATCCTGTGCACCCTCGAAAAGCTGACGCCATTAAAAGTGAACTTGAAAAACTTCTCAACGCTAGTTTCATCTACCTGATTCCCTTGACAGAATGGGTCTCCAACATTATCCCTGTAGATAAGAAATAGGGTACCATTCAGGTCTGTGTTGATTATCATGACATCAATTGAGCCTGTCCTAAGGATAATTATCCTACTCCTTTTATCAATCAAATCATTAATGACTATGACAGGAGTGCGATATTTTCCCTCATGGACAAATTTTCTGTTTATAACTAGACTAACATTCTCCTAACTCATCAGCATAAGATAGCCTTTATCTATCCTTGGGGTACTTTCGCGTATAAGAAACTCCCTTTCGACTTGAATAATGTTGGGGCCATGTTTCAGCGAGCGATGTCATATGATTTTCATGATATTAAGCACATTGTCCAGCCTTGTCTGGATGACCTTCTGGCTCATTCAGCTAATTGTAAGTACCATCCTAACCATATTTGTTTTCGACAGTACAATATCCAGCTAAATCCACACAAATGAGTCTTCTACATTGATTCCAGTAGACTCTTGGGGTTTATCATGTCCAAATACGGGATTCGCCTTGATCCATTAAAAGTAGAGGCTATCATTAATCTCCCCTCTCCATATTCATTACATCAGCTATGGAGTTTGCAGGGGAAGGCCAATTTTTTACATCGTTTTATACCTAACTATGCCGAAGCAGCTAAAGGATTCACGCGATTTCTAAAGCGGGGCATCCCTTTCCTTTGGCATGAGATCACCCAGAATTCCTTTGATGCTCTGAAGACGTTGCTTTTCAAAACTCCTCTGTTGCGTCCTCCAAACTATCATCGTTATTTTTCCCTGTATTTAGCTGTCACTTTCAGCACGATTTCCATGGTTCTGGTTCAAGACGATGATGACGGTGATGAGCATTTTATCTACTACCTCTCTCATAACCTTCTTAATATCGAAACGTGATATTCCCATGTCGAGAAGTTAGTGTTAGTTGCGGCTCAAGTGGTTCAATGTTTTCGTCATTATATTCTGTTACGTATTGTGACTATGATTTCTAAATACAACCCCATGAACTATATATTGTCTCAACAATTGTTGGGTAGAAAATACTCAAAGTGGATTGTTATCCTCCAAGAGTTTGATTTGTAGTTTACTACTACCAAGTGAAAGAAATCACTAATCTTTTTTGATCTGATATGTTCCCTCCCCTCTGACTCTGCTCTGTCTGGTTCTGAAGAATGCATTCCAGACGATACGCTTTTTCTGATTAGCACCCTTGATCCTCGGTACAATGATATCATCATATATCTTCAAAATTCCACTTTTAGATCTGAGTTGACGAAGGATGCTCACCAACGCATCCACCATCAATCACAACCTTATCGTATAGTCGAAGATACACTCTATCGCGTTGGAGTATATTCCATTCTCCGCCGATGTTTGACCCTCGAGGAGGCTGAGAAATTTTTTAATGATTGTCACAGTGGCACTTGTGGTTGTCACATGTCTGGTTATGCCATTGCACAGAAGATTCTTCGTGCTAGGTATTTCTGGCACTTTATTTTCAAGGATTTCATTGTCATTATTCATAAATGTCATGATTTCCAGATCTATCAATGTGAGATGCGCGCGCTGCCTACACATCTCCACCTTGTCATTACCGTTGGTCCCTTTGCGTAGTGGGGTATCGATTTTATGACATGTAACCCTCAATCGGCTGGGTGACATGCTTATATTATTGTAGCTATTGACTACTTCACCAAATGGGCCGCAAAAATGCCTACACTTGCCACTAACAATAACATAGTCGCTCAGTTCATATTCAATCACATCATTTCTAGGTTTTGTGTCCCTCAAGCTATCGTTACCAATCATGGTTCCCATTTTCGGCATTATATGGTGGCGGAGTTGACTTCTAGGTTGGGCGTGCATCACGACAGCTCAATGTCATACTGTCCTTAGGCCAATGGCCAGGTTGAAGCTTTGAATGAAGTTCTTGTCACCATGCTTCAACGTACAGTTGGGATGCACAAATGCAACTGGCATCTCATGGTATTTTTGCTCTGTGGGCATACCAAAGCTCAGTCAAGGATGTGATCAGATTCACTCTATTCCAGTTGGTTTATGATCTAGAAGCTACCCTTTCGATCGTGTGTGAAATACCTTCACTCAAGTTGGTTGTTGAATTACTTCCCAACACATCACTTGAAGAAACTCGCCACTTTGCTACTTTGGTCATGGAGGCATAGAAGAAGTGGGTCAAAGCTCATTTTGACCAGTCAGTTTCCCCTTGCTCCTTTGTAGAGGAGACCTCGTCCTCCTGTACAACCAAGCTCATGATAAGCCGGGGGCAGGACAATTTCAACAGATGTGGCATGGGCCTTACATTGTTAAACGCATTTTGAAGAATGGGGCCTATGAGCTCATTGATTATGAAGGTCATCCATTAGATCAACCCAGAAATGGGTTGTATCTCAAAAAATAATATGCGTGAGTCATTCGTGCATGTTTTGTGTACATAGGTGTTTTTTTCATTTTTGTACATTTTTTGGCTTGGTGTGTTTTTCAAGCGTCTTCCTGCTTATTGGGTCGTTTCTTATTGTACAGATGTTTATTATCCCTTATGTCAGTTTCGTGGATCATGCTTCTCGCAGTACACAAAACTTGTCTTTAGTAGCCTGGGTGATCTATGATCCTGCTCATGAGTTGATAGATATGCAAGGTATTTGTCTAGAACGAACTACAAATAATGTCACTGAGTATAGTGTTGTTGTTGAACTGTTAACCGAGGCAATTACCCTCGGCATTAGTGCATTGGTTGTAAATCTAAACTCATAGCTTGTTGTTCTTCAACTTAATGGGTATTATTCAATTAGAAACCCTCACATTTTAAGATTGTAGTTACGTGTTCATTTTTTGGAAATACATTCTGATTATATCACATATCAACATGTTTTGAGACAAATGAATGAATTAATTGATACAGTGGTTAACATTGTATTAGATAGACATTTTCGTGATCTGTAAAATCATCATCACATGATAGACTCATATCAAATAGGAAGATATATATATATATACATATATATCGAAAATTTTGCATTAGTGTGCACCATAAGTTTCAAAAAATATGTGTGTTTTTGTTACATCCCGAGACATCATTGTTGGCAATATGATGCAATATGTTGTCCTTGATGGCAACCTACTTGATGAAGTTGTCTTTGGATAGAAACCTATGAAGTTGTAAGAATGATGTATCTACAGATGTGACAGAGAAAAGAATTCCAGTAAGTGCTGGAGAAATGATAAATATAATGTCACAATGTATACGCGAGTTTGTAAAGGCCAAGTCGCGTATACACATGGATAATTACGTCCCAAGTTACGTATGCCCTTTTTCCCTCCAAATTTATAATACCAAGGGGCATTACCATGGTTTTGGCACATAGTATTGAGCGTTGTATGGTTTATTTGATTCTGTCCAAGAATACCATCGAGAGTTGTGTGGTTTTGGCTCATGGTATTGGTAAAAGCTAAATCTATTTAAGGAGAAGAAATTCATAGTGCAAGCCGTGCATGGGTAAGGGTTTTTGATGGAAAATTTTTTCTAAGGAATATCTGCATGGATGAACTCTCTTCTTAATTGATAGATCTGAATCTATGATGCACCCATGGATATAATGATGGTTTAAGATCTCTAGATCTGACGATGATGAATCTCTGGTTTGATCGACTGACGAAAGCATGAAAACTAGCGCAAGTCTGCTAAAGAGAGTGAATAAATCTGGGTAAGTTTTATAGATCTGGTCTATTCTAAAAAAATTATTTTTATAGATCTATATGCTAGTTGGTTTCGGAAAAAGGGCGTATATACGCGGGTTATCTTCTTGAAAAGCGCGTATGGAATTTAGGGTTTCTAAAGAATGAAATACACAGAAGTATACGTGGGTTGGTGTGTAGGAAAGCACGTATATACACGACTTCAGTGAAGAAAGGTAGCATATGCTATTTGAATTAATGAATGTTCAGGGTTGAGTTTGTATTTGAATATCTATTATGAAGTCTAGGTTATTTCTGATATTTTGTTTTCAGTGGTCTCACTATTCTGTTTGAAGCATTGGGCAAAGTATGTTTGTTGATGTTAAGTGAAGGGTTGTGTTGAAGTTGTTTGATCTAGTATGAAAATTGATGAAACATGGTCTGCAGTGAATCTGAGGGTTGAAGTAGAAGCGTTCTGCCAGTAGAAGCTGGTGTTGAAATCAGGGGGTCGAAGATCCCTTCCAAAAGAGGCTGGTAAACGAGATTAGGGGGTTGGATCTCCCTTCCAGTTGCAGCTGGAAAACGAGAGAAGGTTGCAGCCTTCTGTAGGTAGAAGCCTGCATACTGGTATAAGTTTGCATCAGTACAACGTTGTAAAAGGTTTTCTAAATAATAAAGATTGAAAACAGAGATGACAGTAGTGGTGGTTTTCTCCTGAATTGGGTTTCCACCTTAAATATTGGTGTTCATGTGTGTGATGCTTTATTCTGTTGATTATTTCTCATAACCTGATACATAACTGATAAATATGTTTATAAGATTTCTTCTGTGAATTGTCTCTAATTCTGAAAAGTTAAATCAGCATACGCTAGTTTCCTTCTACATTTCCGCGTGCATACGCTAGTTTCGTTCATAAAAACCGTGTATGGAAATATTCTCAAAGAAAAAGTTGAATTTATATTATAAGCTCTAAATACTGATTCACCCCCCCTCTCAGTATTTTTCCCAACAATCATGTCTCTCAAAAATATGCAGAATTAAATCCTAGGTATCTAGTCTGCATGATGATCATGATAGCATGTCACTGCCCATATAATCTGCCTCAGCAAGCAGTGAACTCTGTTTGACACCCCTACAGTCTGTATCTAATACGCACGAGGAACATAGTCAAATCATGCATAGTCCGAAACTCCACGAGAGATCCCCTCCAAGTTGCACACGATTTCCTCCTCCTCACCTCCCTCACCATGAGGGGCAATATCAAAGTCGTGAGGGACTCACCTTGCTATTGGAGACATGCTTGCAGATATTTCTGGTTCAACATCTCAATAACACATGGATTTAATGTTAGAACATACATTAAAAAAATTATCATAATATTCATAAAAATAAAAAATGAGTCTTACCAAGTGCTTCATCGAAATCCTCTCCTTCCGGGAGTGGGAGGTCCGGATCACTAGTGAAATCTATGCCAGAGTAGGGCCAGTCCTCCACAACAATCAGTTGTCGATGGAGCCAATCAAATAACTCTAGTCTCCAGGACATCTGTGGTCTGCACCCCTCACCTTGGCAGTAGTGTAGCCCAACAGGCCATCCGTGGCTCCTATGCTGGTGGTGTTGGGACTATCACTTCCTGTCGCTAGAAAAATGGTGGTCGTTCGAAGAAGAAAAATACCAATATGGATCCATATCCAAACTGATTTAGTTTTCCCTTCTTGCATTTCGTTAGTTGATGTTTCATATTGATCATCACTACCTCTGCCCAGTTGTAGAGGGTCGGTGTTAGACAGTCTACTGCAAGAAGAAGTTGTGTTTTTTTTGCTTCGTGCAGTGCTTTCAATCCCGCAACTCGCGTGATGGTGTGCAACATTACTTTTAGTGCCAATTCTAAGATAGTTTGGATATCCACTTTCCCGCTTCCTGATCCTTTTCGTGCCCCTCGACATACCCTATCAATCACCATGGTCATGTTTTCCATGGTGGGTCGGGTACCGGTTAGGACTGGTGCTGCCCCCCTCCATGACAATCCTATTATGAAGTAAACATCTAAGACATCAATCTCGAGTTCTTGATTCTGAGGAATGAATTTTTCCTGATCCTCATCCTAGATACTGATCAATTATTGCAGCAGCTCCAGTTAAGTTCTAAGGCACGGTGTCATGAATAAATTTTTCAGTCCACAGTCTCTAAGAGCTTCCATGCATCTCTCATTATCCATGGCAAGCTCCTCTACTTCACTGTGTTCCCTTTCCTTCCACTCGATCACCATTTTTCCACTTTACACCTATAAACATGTTCATATGGACATTATTAGCCAAATCAAAAGTTAAGATTTCTGGAATTTAGGCTTTCTTACTTGCATTGTAAGCTTTAAAATGTTTTCACAGTTAGCGCGCCCCAGTTCAAAAAATTGGGTGATTGGTGCAAGTCTGTGCCCAAAACTCGTGCCAACCACCGTGCCCTAGTTTTCACAATTTATCCCTTAAAAATCAAAATTGAAGGTTGTAGGTAATGAAAGAAGACTTAAAATGTGGGGAAGGATGTCAGATCTTACTTGGAACTGACGAATTCAAGATTGGTCTGTCGGTTTTCCCACTATCGTCGTCGCTCCACAAGAGGTAAAAGTGGAAATTAATTTGTTTTTACCATTTTTGGCATTTTATAACTTTTCAGAACCCTAATTAGGTTTTAAGACATGTTTTTCGATTATTACGTTATGCTATTTTCGAGAAATGGGTTTTACATTTTATTTTTGTGTAGCAATAGGTTTTTAATGCGATAATGATGAAGTAACAAGTTGTATTTTATACTTTTTTCGGACTCAGTAAAAACATGAAAAATTCATTGTTGGAGTTATATTTCATCTCTTTTTTGACTCTCTAAAACTGAAAATATTGTTGAGACACTTATCGTTTTGAACTCATTAAATGGATACGAAACGATATCTACCCAATATACGTTTACCCCTTTTTCAGGTTGGGATAGATTATTTATGAAAAAGGAATACCTTAGCCTATTGCGACTAAGAGGTTCTTTCAGATATTGTTTTCTACCTTTTTGGATCTGAGAGACTATTTACAAAAAGGGACACGTTTGAGTTTTATTTTCTAATTATTTTCAAACTCTCTAAACATGAAAAGATTTTGAGTTCTTCCTTTGTTAGAGTCATTAAACCCTGATTACATCAGACATCGTTACCATGACGTTCACCAATTTCCTCCTTCCCAGGGCTCATAAAATGTACTAGGATGGATTTGTCCGAAGAACAAACTTATATTGCAAACATATGCTATCCCCTTCAAGCTTGTTTTCAAAAATAATTGGGGTACTCACTAGAAATGATGGGGGGGAATTTAACCGGCCTTTAGTTGTGTTGGCAGTATGTCACTCTTGAACCTGACACTCATCTGCATTCATGTTAGGTTGGGGACATCTCATTTCGTCATTTTTTTCCTCCATGGGTTTGGGTAATCTATTTTGACCTCTCATCAACTCTTTTCCATGTCATCATGACCTCAGATCCCTCTTGATGTCAAATATTTCCAAATCCAGAGTCGTGTCGCTGATATGTTCAAGAGAAGTTTTTGCCTCTACAGTTTTTAGCCTCCCTCTGATTCTCTGTTAGTCTTGATTCATTATCATTATGTTCCTATGTCTCGTGTCAATGATGTGCGAAACATGATGGCCCCCCTTCGACCATGTCACTTCCTTTCGACTTCATCTCATTATCTAGGAAGTTGTTCTAGATTCTCCCTATCGGTACCTTGGAGCCTGCATGCCTCAATGGTAGGTTCTTCGCATTCGAAGATAGGTCCACATCATTGGCCTTCGATCGAGTGATTCTGTGGGTGTTTGACGCCAAATCACTATTTATATTTCATGGATTGTACTTGTTGTAACTTAAGATCCATTGTCATTATTGGTGGTTTCTCTCGTACCTATTAACAGCTTTCATCATTGGCTGGTAATCAAGTGATTTATTTAATGTTCGACTTCAGCTCACATATTTGCATGCTTGAATTTGTACTTGTTTGGGTCGAGATGGAGCGCAAGACCTTGGGTTTTTTCTGATAAGATCCAGGCTGCAAGATATTGTACTTTATCATGAATTATTGCATGACTCTTTTGATTGGATGGCTGGGACCATACCTGAGTCTATTTGTTGATCCTTACTGTTGGATGGTTGTGTTCATACCTTGGATATTAGTTTATATATGTACTCTATTATGGATGACTGTGCCCATGCCACATTTTCATGTATCATAAATATTAGTTGTATTTGTAATTGTAGGTATTCTGATAGCATTGTTTGGTTTGAACGCATTCTCGTAATACATTTCACTCCTTCCTCTCTCTTGGACTTCATGCTTTAGGGGGCATCTGTTACACAGCATTTTGTCACTATCCCTGCAATCCCCATCCCAAATATTGGAGGCTCATTTCTGTGACCAAAATAAAGTGTCATGCCTTGCAAATACCATCATTTCATCGCTTGCCATGAGTACAACATTCCTTCTGTTGACAACTTCCTAAACATACCATCAGAAACACCTGTTTTTGCCTTGGTGTGAGTAGACCGCTACGCCCTCACACTAATTGGGAAATTGACACTAGGCCCCACACCCATTGTCACTCTTTCCCAGTTAGCTACCCATGCCAACCTATTTATGGAATATCTTTTAAAAATAGAAGCAAAGTTTCCATCATAACAAAATTCATGGGTGAGTCATCTGGATTGGTTCAACTGAATAACCATGACCTTCCTCATTTGGCCTCTTGTTTCCACCTTTTGGGAAAACCTCCCAAGGGATAAGGCCTTCATTCCACTATTGTAGGGATCCCAACCTCCTCTTCTCCCTCTATAAATACATCCATATTCCATTGATGTGCTAGCCGAACTGAACATATTGTAGCTGAAACGCTGAAGAGATTTCTATACATTTTATTACAAAAGATAGAATGAAATAGACCCTCATTGAGAGAGCTTATACTTGTGTATTCATCATGTCTAAATTCCCTAACGATCCATCGAGATGTGCTTCTACTGAACCCTACTGAAAGAGACTGTGACATCAAGGCTCTGGTTCTAACTCTTTCTTCTATTAATACATATACGTGACTTTTTTCTGGTTCCCATTTTTCATTAATGTGTTTTATTTGATGCAATGTGCTTAACCCTCCTTGGTTGGTTAGTAATTATGAATGAGATCATTGTTTCGTATGCTTCTCTTGTTTGTTGATCTTTTTGTAGGTATCCAAACATTGTTTTGGAAGGATCATGACCCACCGAGATAGGAATCAAGAGGCCACCACCACGACAGCCACGACAACAACACTGGACTTTAGGAAGGCTTATCTACCTCATCTTTTTCATTCATTAATTACGAACCTTCACTCCAGCTTGTCCCTTTGTTAATAGACCCACTCTAGGGCTAGAGGGATTGTCTCTATCCGCAGAGAGGATTTACCTGCTTAACAAATACTTCTGAGCTAGGGTTTTCAATGATGACATATTGATATAGTTGAGCATAATTGTGCATATTTGATGAAAACCAACTGCTATGGTTTGGCAATGATTAGCACCCAATTGATGAGAATATGTTTGTTGGTCCAAAATATATTGTGGAACTTGTAATATGAACTACCTGGGGTACAATCGCAACATTCTCATCATAATATTGACGGAAAATACTATGGGTTCATGTTTGATATACATGATGATTATACTTGATGAAATATGATGACATAGAAAAATACATGACAAGTGGAAATGTCCCTTAAAGCCCATTATGTCCCAAACACCTTACATATACAAATTCAAGAACACTCATAAAGAAAAATAATTTTTGGCAACTTGGAGCATATTTCCACAATGAGACATATATCATCTTAAAGAGTATTTTTACAGCTTTGATGATTGGAAGGAGTTCAATATTTACAACGATATCACAGAAAAGTCTGTAGCGAACAATTTGATGATTGGAAGGATTTCAATATTTACAACGATATCACAGAATGAGATTATTGAACCTGTGTCTTTGCACAAAATTTGTACATTCTGTATAAAATCGGTCCACCTAATTTATAGACCCAATGCAAATGCCATGAATAAAAATTTGTGTTAAATGAAGGAAAAAAACCCAATTCATGCAGGAGCATTAGCTCTCAAGTTAAATTTTAACAGTTAAAAGACAACAATATTGATCTAGACATTTCGAAGTGTTTTCAGGTTACTAAGATATTGAAGATTTTCCCCTGTGTCACCAATGTAGAAGTGATGGATCTGGTGTAAAAATTGGGTGCATATGTGCGTATTTTCAAGAATACTATATGTTGCTCCAAAATGTTGTATGCTCAAATTTCTGATTGCAGGAGTATGTATTGTGCATAGTATTGGAAGAGGTGAATGTGCTATAGATTTGTCGAGCTAAGTATATGGGAGATGTATTTATTCAATCATATTTATGTGAAATCAATGTATTTATGCTCAAAATTTTAGTCCTAAATTATAATCCAGAATTGAATAAGTGTAATAGAGATCCCAAGGTTCATTGATTAAAGTGTCCAAGGGAGACTTACAGTGGGAAACATTTTCAGGTGTTTGTAGTGTTTTCTTAAGATCTATTGTAAAATTGCTAGAGATGTACTGAGTACACTATTGTATACTGTTATTCCTTTTCATTATTCAACTAACATGTTTAACTATTGTGTAGGAGTTCGTCAATGAATTTTATATGGGTTGAGTGAATTTGTTCTTTAGAAGTTTTGGCCACATAATACATTCACTGATGTACTTGATTCCTAGAGATGAGACAATATTTGTTGATAATGGTGGCAAGACTTTTGATCTAGGGTTTTAAATGATGACATATTGATCTAGTTGAGCATAATTATGCATTTTTTATGAAATCCAATTGCTAGGGTTGGGCAATGATTGGCACCCAATTGATGATAATATGTTTGTTGGTCTGAAATATATTGTGGCACTTGTAAGATCAACTACTTGGGGTACAATCGAAAAATTCTCATAATATTGATGGAAAATATTGTGGGTTCGTGTTTGATATCATTAAGGACATGTGATACAATAAGGTTTGTCCAAAATATTTTTTTCTAGCCTCTCAGTAGTAATTAAACTTAGCAGTGTGCTCCATGATAATATAACAACACACTTGTTGACACACCCTTGTAACATTGCTCAGATATAATCATGATTCAGTCTTATGCTTACAGTGACATTGTTACTACAGTATAAATTAATTGGTTGTGATTTCGTGTTGAACATGTGTTTCAAGGAAGTATAATCACTTATCTAAGTCCTAGGTTTGCACATTGCACATCCCATCCTGAGAGTTAACCCAAGGCAGAACAATGACTGGCTAATAATAGATAAAGATTTGTGCAAGAATAGGAAATAGCTCAAGAACTACACCATACTTCATGTAACTATAACTATAGTACATAACAAGATGTGGCTATTATTCTAAGACAAAGTGTAATATCCAAAAATAGGGAAAATCTACAATGTTAGGAATATCTTATGGTATTCCTAAATTAGAGATCCAACAATACATGAACACAATATTATAAACACAACAAATATGATCATGACATGAGAGGGATCAATATACAACCATCATTTTATTAATGGATCAGCAACAATGTACAAAGTATCATGAGGGACAAGCCACTCAAGCCATAAGTATAAATCTCCAATGATAAAAACAATAGATACATGAGATGCTGCAACTATATAGAATGTCGGAGAGCAGTGAATATGCAGTATATATTAGTGTAGCTACTGATATAGATGTATATACGTGAAATATGGCTGATAGAAACAAAACAAATGCCCAACAATGAATATATGGGCTCCAATACAAGATTTCTAGCCAACCTGGAAAGGATTGCTAGAAATGCCAGAAAACATACAATGTGACAAATAACGCTGGGGTTAATGTGCCACTAAAAACTTGATTTGATATGAAATAGGGATATGAAAGATCTGAGATTCTGATGTCCTCCTCCAATGGTATCTCTGATTAGAAGGTTGATCCCTCTACTTAGAAATAGACCCTCCTGATGATCTCAATGAACCCTCCTAGCAAACGCCTCCAAAAATAACGCAGTTTAGGATGGTGACTGCGGTGTGAGGGATAGAAGATGGTTGGATTGATGCCAAATATGTATAAATATTCCTAAGATTCCTTCTTATTAATCCTCCAATGAATAGAAAAGCTCTCCACTGAAAAAAAATAGCAAAAATGACTCTAAGAGATCGTCCTTTGTTGCACCTTGCAACACAACCCAGCTCTAAACAGAAACTGCGTTGTAACTGAAGGAGGTAGCTTGGAAAAAAATCTGGAATGAGGAAATGTAGCCCAAAGAACCTCTCCTTCCCTGAGGATGAGGTAGGGATTCCCGACCAGGAACACCCTTGTGTTAAACAGCACTGCAACCCTGCTAAACAGTAAGAGGAAGAAAAGTCTCAACTGACTAAAGAAAATAATAATCCAAGCATGAAGACAATGGCTGCCCTCCTCTCCATATATAGAAACTTCACATCTCCACAATGGGTCCCATCCATATGTGCCACCAAGCTCATGCAATTTGTCCTCCATTAAAACTGCGTAGTCCATCAAGGAGATACAATGTATCTAGACAGTGCATGTGGACTTGGTCAAATATGACTGAATCAATATGATCCAATCCTATTCACACCTATAGATGCTTAATCCAGATACTTATTTTTCCTCTTTTCACATGAGGAATGTTATTCTTCCATCCAAACAGTTTAATGGGCCTCCCTACCCTTTTTATTCATCTACCTAGAGAGAATGCTAACTATAATGTTCCTTTTAGCTTGAGGCTAAATTTTGGGAACATTACATTCCTCCCCTCCAAAATTTTGCTTGTCCTCAAGAAATTGTATAGAGAGATAAAAATTCCTCCCCTTCTCCTCTTGTGGCTTCCTCATCAATAGTCCCCACCATAGCTCAAGATAATCTGCAACAAATATGCCCTCTAATGTCTCCTCCCAAAGATACATAACCAAATGGCTCACATCATGAAAAGGTGGAAGGTGTAAGTGGAAACCTTCTTGCTGTCCCATGGCCTCCTCAAGGTAGGAGTGATGATACACATGGGAAATATCATTCCCAATGAGTGACCCTCTCACCCATGCTATCATCCAAATGAAATGATCCATTCTAGGTATCTCATCAAAGAAATCTGCAACCCCGGGTTTATGCAATGTGTTGGGGTTGAATGGAGAGTTTATATTTTCCCACCCAAGTAGTTTCTCTCTCCATTTATGGTAATTATGGGGGGGTTGCTGACATTGGGCTGAAATTTCATGGCCTTCAAAAATGGCCCAACCTACCCCACAAGAAAAGTCAACCATGAAAAGCCTCCTCCAAGAACACAAGTTCTCCCAATGGCTCCTCCTATATGAAGGAAAGAGGTGCGATGTGGCAATCATGGTGTGCCCATTGTTCCTCTTGAAACATAAAACTTGAAAAATAGGGAGAATCATACTCCCAATGGGCATCTTCAACTCAAATCCCACCCTCCAAACAAAGCTTCCCATGAACATAAAATTATTAGCAATACATGGAAGAAAAAACCAATAAAAAAAGGTTGCCATGTGACAACCAGAAAGTGGATCATAGTTCCTCTCATGGAACCAGTGCAGTGCATCCTATGCCTGCCTTAAAAAAAGTACAACAAGTGCTCTCCTAGCCACTTTTTTGCTGCCACAATAATTTCATACGATGGGAACATGAAAGTACAATGACATGTCAATGGTGCACACCAAAAATCATGTGGCTTTCCCCACAAACCATCAATAAGGTAGCCAAAATCAATGCTACAATTAGCTACAAGTACATCATCATACAAAATGCAAGGAGGGATGATCCTTCTTGGCAGAACATGCTACTCATATAAAGTAAAGAAGTACAAAACATGATGTGAAACTATACCTCCTCTACCATGTACTTGAGATCTTGAGCTGAAATGGCTCAATTGGAATTTCTCCCTTGCCTCTAATGAGTAGGGAAGTGGTTGTGACCTCATCTCTATCACTATTCGACCTATGAATATCTCTATATGCTGAAATATGTCATGCTGGATTCCCTCCCAAGTAAAATCCTCTTCCAAAGAAAGATATGCATCATAATGCATGGAAATGAAGTCCTCGTGTGTTGCATGAACCAACTTCTCCTTGAGCTTAGAAGCTCGAGCCAAGAAGACTCTGCCATAAGAATAGATGACCGCATCATCCACCATATACTCATCATCTCTATCTGGGTCATCAAGAATCATACGTGCACCTAGATCCTTGGAGTATTGTACCAAAATTTGAGATCTCCAATATGGATCAATCCTCCCAAGAGACAACACTAGTGATCTGTCATGTGAAGCTATGTTCATGATGCTGCCTGCTAATTTGACATTTCCCATGCCAAATTCTTCCTCCAAACTCTTCACCTCTCCAAAATACAAGAGTGGTGAACCCAAATACAAGATGTTTCTCTTAAACTCTAGATCTGGTGGCCTCCCAGGTGGAATGCCTCCATGTAGTGAGACATCAAAATTTGAAGTGGACTATATATATGAGTGGACTGAGTTGACCCTCTCTTCACTGCGTAGTGCAGTCCCCTCCTTATGTGCAGAAACCTATCAAAATAGACAAGGGTGAATTGCCATCATCCCTTGATGTTGATCCTTCTCCTCTTCTTCCATATATGATAATGCCTCATCCTCAATGAGAGACCCTTGATCTTGGTTATCCCTTGAAGGAAAAGACTCCATGTCTTCACAAATTGAAGAGGGCTCTTCAAGAAGTGGGGATCTTTCCCTTGGAAAACTATCATGCATGTTTTTATCCCCTTTAGAAATATGGATTGGAGTTGGTTTAATAGGTCTCTCCAACTCATGCAAAGTGTTTGAGTTTTGTTTTTAACAAATGATGGTTCACAATGTTTTCTATCAAATATTCTCATCAATTCCTTACTGAACCCAACATATTTTTTTACATTTGCATAAAAAAATGAAGTAGAATCATTAAACCACCAATCATGGGCCATACCTTTGAGGTGCAGCGTTGCTAATCTAGCGGCCTTTCTCTCTAAAACTTGGTGTAGATGGAAATAGGAATCTAGCTCTTCTACCCAAGCTTTGGATGTGCTCTCTGCTGATCCATCAAAGTGAGATAGGAAGATTATACCTCTCTTGATACTTTTGTGGCTGCTGGATCTTTCCTCCTTGAGTTTTAAAAACCCTTGGAAGTCCAAGTTCTCCTTGAATCTCCATGATTGAGATTCATACTCCTGAAGATAGCCACTCAAGGTCTCCTCCCTTGGTGCATCTTCTTCCTCCATCCTTCTTGCAGTAAATGTGGGTAACGAACTGCGTTATGGATCTGCATGTGTGGTTGAATGCTCACACCCATCATGTGAATAGCTAGGGATTTCTTAAAACCCTCTCAGAAATCTTCTACACTCCTCCCCTTTCATCTCCTTCAGATATTCTTTGATATTCTTCATAGCTTGGAGAAGAAGCAGGGAGATCCTCTCTTCCTTCATTCCTCCAAATAATGGAGTCATGCTTTTGCTTCTTCTGAACAACTTCTCTTTTCTATGAGAAGCTTCTCCTCCTAATGGAATAATTTCTTGGATGCATAGGCTGAGCCAAGATTATGCTCTGATACCATTGTAATATCCCAAAATAGGGAAAATATACAATGTTAGGAATATCTTATGGTATTCCTAAATTGGAGATCCAGCAATACATGAACACAATATTATAAACACAGAAAATATGATCATGAAATGAGAGGGATTAATATATAGCCATCATTTTATTAATGGATTAGCAGAAATGTACAAAGTATCATGAGGGAAAAGCCACTCAAGCCTTAAGAATAAATATCCAATGATCAAAATAATATATACATGAGACGTTGCAACTATATAGAATGCCAGAGAGCGGTGACTACATATTCTATATTAGTGTAGCTATTGATATATATGTATATACATGAAATATGGCTGATAGAAATTAAAAAAATTCCCAACAATGAAGATATGGGCTCCAATACAAGATTTATAGCCAACCTGGAAAGGATTGCTAGAAATGCTAGAAAACATACAATGTGAGAAATAACCCTCGGGTTAGTGTGCCACTGCAAACTAGATCTGATATGAAATGAGGCTATGATAGATCTGAAATGCTGATGTCCTCCTCAAATGGTATCTCTGATTATAAGGTTGATCCCTCTACTCAGAAATAGACCCTCCAGATGAGCTCAATGAACCATCCTAGCAAATGCCTCCAAAAATAACGCAGTTCAGGATGGTGACTACGCTGTGAGGGATAGCAGATGGTTTTCCTAATGCAAAATATATATAATATGCTTAGGAGGAATTCATTCTAATCCTCCAATGAATATACAAGCTCTCCACTGAAAAACAAGCCCAGAAATGACTCTAAGAGATCCTCCTTTGCTGAACCCTGCAATTCAAGCCAACTCTAAACAGAAACTACACTACAGCTGAAGGAGGTAGCTTGGCAAAAAATCCAGAATGAGGAAATGTAGCCCAAATAACCTCTCCTTCCTTGAGGATGAGGTAGGTATTCCCAACTAGGAACACCCTTGTGCTAAACAACACTGCAACCCTGCTAAACAACAAGAGGAAGCAAAGTCTCATCAGACCAAAGAAAATAATAGTCCAAGCATGAATACAATGGCTACCATCCTCTCCATATATAGCAAGTGCATCTCTCCACAATGGGTCCCATCCATATGTTCCACCAAGCTCGTGCAAGTTTTCCTCCATTAAAATTGTGCATTCCACCAAGGAGATGCAATGTATCTAGATAGTGCATGTGGACTTGGTTAAATATGACTGAATTAATATGATCCAATCCAGTTCACACCTATATTTTCTTATTCCAACTCCTTATTATTACTCTTTTCACATTAGGAATGTTATTCTTCCTTCTAAAGAGGTTAATGGGCCTCCCTACCCATGTTATTCATCTACCTAGACATAATGCTAACTATATTGTACCTTTTAGTTTGAGGCTAAAATTTGGTAACATTACACAAAGAACAAATGTTACATGTATTCTAATTTATACTATCATTTCTTTGATGATATAAGGATTTATCACTCAGAATAATGTGAAACATTACTTGACATGGTCATACGGTTCATTTGTTTAAGATTTCCTTAAACTTTTCAAGTTGGTATAGGAAAATTTCATTTTTTTTACATGTTTAACCTATCCTAAGGTTCAAGGCCACCTCGATTTAGGTCATGTCATGTCCCATTAGTCATCATTAGGTGTAATATTTCATTTCCCAATTGTTTAAATTTGAAAAGGACACTTAAGCCAGTTTTACCTCTTTTCTTAGTGTTTTATACTGTGAAATAGAAGTTTTTGCTATGAAACTGCCTAATAGTTTCATAGCAAAACTATCAAAAGTTAAACTAGATATGCTACGAAAAAGTGTTTTCTTGTCTATCTTGTCAAACTCGATCTAAAGTGTCAGTTCATTATTAGAGGAGTTAGGGTGGATGTAATTTTAGTATGTTAAGGATAATTAAAAAGTATAAGGTCGTGTCTAAGGTCATCATTACCTTTTTTATCATGCATGTGTCATGATTAAGGAATGAGTTGTCATTCAAACCATAAAACCGTAGCCAATTAGTATTTTTTTCATACTCCACTTTATCTTTGCATGTAATTGGATTTCTAGAGAGTTTCTTCATCGAGCCAAGTAGGTTGGTGGTAGATTCAAAGGTTGCAGGTGTCATCAAGCAAGCAAGGTTGAGAAGATATAAAGCACCCGTGGCTACAAGGAAGAAAACTAAAAAAGGTGGTCACTGCCATAGGTATGAGCCCATGGACATGAATTTTATTAATGAAGACTCAACTTCTATGGAGGTATATAGAAGAACATGTTGTTTTCAATTCTGTCAAAGGCTGTAGGGTTTTCATCTATAGGTTTCCAAGGATTTTGCTAAATTTTTCACTGGAACAATTTCAAAGGTGGGAATGCTATAGCTCACAGTAACACTAGACAACATTTCAGTAGCAACAAGAATCCCTATAGGAGGGGAACAATGGTTTAAAGGCATCAAGTTCACCATGGAGGATTGCAAAGAGTTCATCAAGTTAGAGCATAGTGAAATTAATCTTAAAAATTTCATCCCTAGGAGTTTCATGAAGGACAACTATTCAAAGTTGTTGATGATCATTCAAAAGTATTTCACCTGTGAAGGAAGATTTCACATGCTCTACTCCTACCACCTCAGGCTTATTCTACATTTTGTGGGTAATAGGTCACTTTAATTGCCCTTTTATTTATACAAAAGTATAAGTAAAATGTCAGATAAGGTTCAAGTTAAAAAAGAAGGCAATGAAACTTATCTTTTTCACCATGGTTTGATTAAGTTGTTGGTGTTAGAAGAGTTGAAGAGATTAGGCATAGATTGGGCATCCTTTTTGTTCATGAGTGGTTTTGTATTAGATGTTTTCACTCCTAAAAATTTTCCCAAACCTAGAATTATTTCATTAGAAATAGTGGCAGAGGAAGTTGAAGAATGGTATAGATCATCCCCACTAGGACCACTGAGCATGGAGATAGAGCCTTTGCAGAAGATTGACACACCTAAAACTACATCTGAAAAATACAAGAAAACAGTTAGCAAATAGAGTAGCAAGAGAGTTACTAGGAGCCAAACAGTGGTTAAGGATAGGACATCTTGCATGCAATTGACATTGAGGAAACTCCCATTGTGCAATATAAAGATGTTGAAGATGGAGCAAGAAAGCTTAAGAAAGGCAAGACAACTAAAAAAGTTAGAGTTTGCAGATGATGATGTTGGTTTCATGTTTCAACCTAGAAATCCAATGAAAAGACATGCAAGACAGGTCATGGAAAGTAGCAAAGAGACTTAGAAGGTCAGTGAAGCTGCTCAGCCACTAGCAAGAATCATAGATCTCTCCTCACCTGCAAAATACGAGCTAGTTATATAAAAAAAGAAGGGTAAAGATAAAATCACTGAAAAATCAAAAATTGAAACCCTTAAGGAGTAGTTAAAAGATGAAGGTGAAGATATATTAGTATTGAAGAAAGAGGGAAAAAAACATAGAGCTGAGAAGGTTCAGTTTGAACAAACAAGGAAGATCTCGAAAGATCAAGTCACAAGTGTCTCAAAGACCTTGTACAATACAGAAAATTTGATAAAGTGGAGTCAACCACTGAGAGGAGAGGTCAAGCACATCAAAAGGGTCAAATTGAACTTACAATCCAAGAACATGGAATTGAAGGACCAAGTGAAATATATTGAAAAGCAATTGGAGTTGATTCATGAGGAGTTGGACAAGAAAGGATTGAAAATGACTATGCTAGAAGAGCCAATTAGCCAAGTAATTGTTAATGAGGAAGAAACACCACAGGAGTAATAATTTGAGATGAGATATTCCTTAGAAAGTCAATAACGTGCAGAAAATCAAAATTTTGCAGCTAGAGGTCAGTTCTTTGAGACAATTTTGAAAGGAGCAATTTCTGAATTTTTCACAGTTTCGTAGCATACCTTAGGCTTGAAGCTAGGAATAAGCTACGAAAAAACCGGTAGGTGTATTTTTTCTTTTAAAGTCAATTTTTGCATGATTCAAGGAGGGATATCCATGGTGGTAAGGTGTTATGACATGATTTACATGATGGAACAACAAAGAATTGAAAAAGATATATGGAGAAGCCACTTTTCCCATGCTACCAAAACTCTCTACGAAATTGTCTTGTTTTCGTAGCAAGTAATTGTTGAGAGTTTTAAGAATATTAAAAGAAATTTTTTCTAGCTGGAGACCTCCAGCATATTAGAGGACTTCATAAGAAAATATTTATGACTCAAAGGGAGTGCCATGCAACCAGGTCATCAATCAAAAGAACATTGAAGATAAGGGTCAACTATTCCTATAAAATAGGGTTATGCTCCACAAATCTAGGGATGTTTTAAATATGTAAAGTGGACGAGAATTTGGTCATGTGTCTTTCAATAATGTGATATTTATGTTGTAACCATCATGTAACTATTTCATATATAGAATAGAGCGATGTAATAAATAGGAGTTAGAGTCCTATTAGGAGATGGATTCTTTTAAGGGTAGATGTTAGTTTTTTGTTAGAAGTTATGTATTTTAGTTATGAAAGGTGTCATAGGATAATTTGAGGATATATCCACCAGGAAGATCATTTTTTTGTAAATAATGTCTATTTAAGGACAAAAAATCGAAGTAGTAAATGGTGGGAGAACATTTGCACCAAATTTCCACTTGTATGCTTTGGAATATTATCAGTAATATAAAGTGAAATTCTTATTTCTAGACCTGATATTCTCATGAGGTTTTTGATGTCTTATTGATATATATATATATATATATATATATATATATATATATATATATATATATATAATATATATATATATATATATATATATATATATATATATATATTATCAATTGTATTAGATTTCAACTTTATTACTCAGATTTCATAATTTTATGCTCTAACTTCCTTTAGTGATGAAATGACTATGTTTTCCTATGTTTTGTGTGTGAGTTTCCTATTTTAAAAACCTTTATCTGCCTCAGCTTCCATATGAAGAAACATTCTTACTGAAACTACTAATTGTTGAATCCATAATCCCAATGGTAGAAAGCTTACATTTTTCAACCTGCAATCATAAAAAACAAGTTACAATTTCCATAGATTTAGCCGTCTAGTACAATCATTATTCAATATCATAAAACCCCCTTGAGAGAGCCTTCTCAAACTGAAGAGGCTAAGCTTCAATTAGAAGTGGTTTGTAATATTTACATTGATTTGTTTGATAAACAACCAATCAAGTTCAATTTGGTGATAACATTTTTGGTGCGTCTACCGGGATTCTGAAGACATATTTCCCGAAGTTTTTGTGCAAAAAGTGAAGTTGGACTCTTAGAGATAGCAGGAGCTCAAAATCTGTTCGAGGCTGCAACTACCTTGGTGACTCCATTTTAAAAATTCATGCTTAAAGGTGGCTTCGAGAAGGAGATACAAGAGGAGAAATCCAGGTCCTAACCCACCTACTATAGTGGATAATCCAAACACAATTTCCAGAGGCATTCAAGGAAGATCTTCAATATCAGGTACTCCATCACATTCAAGAGCTTTGTCCTCTGAAGTTTTAAGAAGTCCTGAATATAAAAGGTTTGATGATAAAATTCAAGAAGTCTTTTTTAGGTCTGAAAATGAAAATGAATTGACTGAGATTGTTTTAGACCTACAAAGAAGAGGTATTTATATCTCATACTTAGTGAACCAAAAATATAATTAATAATTATGGGGAGCCCTCACATCAAAATTATTGTTAGAGAGGGAATCCTTCGATAATTTGAAGGAATAAGACCCATTTGATATCTTGCTAAGAAGAAAATTTGGTTTTACTTTACCTAACTGGATTTCAATTGTAACTGGACTACAAAGACTAGCTACACCACCTCCTAATAGTTCTTCTTCTACTACTGTTGTCCCTAAACATATCACAGTCCCTGTCATCATGGCTGAAAATGTTCCACCTCCACCTGCTACTGCACCTTCTAGGTATGCTCCACTTTTTCTCCCAACTGTCCTTAATTCCATTCCAAGAAAATATTATGATAGAATCAGAGCTTGGGGAGGTGATGAAGAGATTACAGCTGAATAACATGTAGACCAGTTAAATGAATTCATAGACAGGGAGGAGGTTGACCATGAAGATGTAAAAATGAGACTATTTTCTCAGAGTTTCACTAGTGTGGTCAAAAATTGGTTCAAAGCCCTTGCTCCAGAAAGTTTGCATAATTGGAATGAGTTTGAGGATAGTTTCTTGAGAAAGTGGGGAAATAGAACAAACCCTGTGCAGGCCCTCACTAAATAGAATAGTCTGAAAAGAGTTGTAGATGAAATTGTCCAAAATTTCTCCAAGAGATTTAATAAAGTCTATGGTTCCATCCCTGCCCATCTAAAACCTCCACCAAGAGAAGTTGAACTGAGATATGTTGAGGCTTTTGACTATGAATTTTCTATCCTACTCAGAGAAAGAGAATCCCCTTCACTAGCAGGAATGAAAAATGATGCTGTGAAGGTGTAAGTCAATATGATAGAAGCTAAAAAGTCCAAGATGAGAAAAAAAAAATTCAAAGAATAAGATAAGCCTTCCACCTCAGATGACAAATTTGACTCCATGATGAAGACGATGGAAAAACTGATGGATATGCTTGCCCTTGGAAATGCTTCTACACCTCTTGCACAAAATGAACCATAATTTAGAAATCCACAGTTCAGAAGGCCTCAAAATCAGCAGAGACCAAACGAAAATAGAAATTGTCCTGACCCTCAAGTAAGGCCTCATTTTCAGCAAAATTTATTTGATGAAGAAGATTAGCTGGAAATATAAGAATAATCCATTCATTTCCTAGATGAAAACATGTTTGGAATGTTTTTTACTAAAGAAGAACATGATGAGCCTGATCATGATGTAAAAAACGGTGAGGAACCATCTGATTACCTTAAGGGTTATCAACATGCAATATTTGATATCCAGAAGCAATACAACATCAGAAACATAAATGTCCCTATTACTGCAAATAAAACATAGCCCAAGAATGATGCCCCTAAAGCTGTTGAGGTTAGAAATGATTCATCGCCTCCTCCTCCTGTCAAAGAAATTTAAAAGATTAATTATACTTTCAGTTTGGAGAATGATATTTCCAAAATCAAGATCCCAGTACCTTTTGGAGAAATTATTAAGGTGAATGAATACATAAGTAAAATTGTAAAAATGATGAATTCTCAACTAGGAGCTGCAAAGATCCTTAATGATCAAGAAGACCATCCAACCATTTACCTGGGACCAAGATTGGAAGATGAACAGAATGAAGAGGTACCCCCTTTCCATGTTAGCCCTAGTATACATGACATGACATTACGCAATGCCATGTTGGATTTAGGGGCCTCTCACAACCTCATGCCTAAAGTGATTATGGAAAGGATGGGATTGTAAATCACTAGGCCATACAAATATTTGTTTTATTTTTATTGAAAAGGAGTTCGATGCATTGGTTTGATAAAATATGTTGTTGTTAGTCTTACACAAGTCCTTTCCAAGACAGTGGTAATGGAAATTGTGGTAGCAGACATTCCACCCAAGTTTGACATGCCGCTATCTAGGTCATGGGTAGTAAATATCAAAGGCACCATGCAGATGGACCTAACATATGCCACCATTCTTATTTTTGGAGAGCAAAGAAGACTATATAGAGAGACAAGGATGGCTTGTATGGTAAGCAGTACGGATAAACCTTAGAATTTCGCAATTTATGTTGTTGAAACTGAACTAGGATCAACAGTTCTTTTCAATGAGCTAACTGATGAAGCTGAAGATGAAAGGAAATCAGACATTCAAGAGGTTGAAAATCAACAAGCTGATAATCAGGAAATCATTGAAGAAAATGTAGAAGGCTGCTAGTCGTTGCATTTTGATGGATCGGCTGGAAGAGAGGGGGTTGGAGAAGGAATTTGGATCAAAACTCGTAAGGATGAAAGCAAGTTCTATTATTTCAAACTGAACAGTTTTGATTTCACAAATAATATGGCTAAGTATGAATCTCTATTTTTGGGTTTAGAAATTTTGAAAATATTGGGTGCCAAAAGAAATTCAGTTTGTGGAGATTTTGAATTGGTTATTAAACAAGTTGAAGGTGTATATCAAACCAAGGATGTGAGAATGAGATCATACAGAAATTTGATTATGGAGATGTTAGAAAAATTTCAAGAATACTCATTTATTGTGAAAACTAGGGATCAAAACTCAATAGCTGATTCCCTAGCTATTTCTGCAAGTCTGTTGTTATCCCTTCACATTCTATCGAAAAATATGAGGTTGAAGTTCATCATAGACCTGCTATCCCAAACAATATCATCCACTAGTAAGTTTTTGAAGATGACCAGTAAGTCAAAATCTTCATAGAATTGAAACAGGAGTTTGAAATCACACTAGTAGGTCAGAAAAACATGCTTGCTGAAACTAAGGGTAATTATGAATTTTTACAGCTGATGAATAATTGTATACCGAAAGGTCTTATCCCACTTGAAAAGCTTTTTGACCAAAATGATGTGTTCAAAATTCCTTGGATGCAAGTTGATGATGAAGAGGTAGAGAGTTGTAACCTTGGTACAGTAGCAATGCCTAAAATGATTAAGCTTTCTAATTTTCTTTCTGTAGACATGAAACAAAAAAATGAGATGATGAAAATGTTCATTAATGTTTTTGCATGGATTTATGCTGATTTGAAGAAATATGATCCTACTATTATTCAACATACCATTCCTATTAAAGAAAATGAGAATCCCTTCAAACAGAAGACGAGGAGGATTAATCCACTTCTCATGCCTCTGATTGAGAAGGAAATTAAGAAGCTCTTTGATGCAAAAATTATTATCCCAATCAGATTCTCAAAATGGCTTGCTAACTTGGTACTAGTCAGGAAAAAGAGTGGAGAAATCAGAATTTGCATTGACTTCAGAAATTTGATCAAAGCTTCTCTGAAAGGAAATTAACCTCTCCCTAAGATGGATCAAATTATGAAGAACGTTGTTGGTTCCCAAAGGATTTCTATGCTAGATGGTTTTCCAAGATACAATCAGATATTAGTGCACCCATAAGACAAGGAGAGAACTACTTTTACTACACCATGGGGGACATTCATAAATGCCAAGATGCCCTTTGGTCTGATGAATGCAGGGGCGACCTGTCAAAGATAAATGAAAATTTCCTTTACTAAGGAGAAGGATAAGTTGGTGGTTGTCTATCTAGATGACACAATGGTTTTCTCAAGAATAGAGTAAGACCATTTGAAGCATCTAGAGAAATTTTTGCTGAAGTGTAGAAGGTTTGGTATTTCTCTTAATCCCACTAAGAGTATTGTTTATTTAACTTCTGTAAATTTTCTTGGGCACATTATATCTAAATATGGGATAGATATTGATCCAAATAGAGTCAATTCCATTCAGAAAGTAGATCTCTCTAGAAGTAGGAAGGAAATTCAATCTTTCCTTGGAAGGGTGAGTTTTGTGAGAAGGTTTATTCCTAATTTTGTTGAGATTGTCAAAGACATAACTAATATGATGAAGAAAGGAGCTAACATTAAATGGACACCTGAAGCAAAGTAGTAATTTGAGGAAATGAAAAAAGCACTCACTCAATCCCCAGTGTTGATTAGCCTGAATTTTTCAAAGGAATTTCTGGTTTTTACATTTGCATCAGAAAATACAATTGCTAGAGTTTTGTTGTAGAAAGGACAACAAGGTAGAGAGCCATTAGGGGAATTTTGAGGTCTAAAATGGGCCTCCTAAGAAAAATGTACAACCATAATAAACTTTATTAGAACCAATAGGATTCAAGATGATGATGTCAACCATGGGGGATGATTCGCCATTTTTGAAGTAAAAGGGTAAAAAGATTAAAAAATAACAAAATAATAAAACTACTTTTTCAACTCGTATTTTCAATTTATCTCCCAGATTTTTTACTCAAATTTCAAGTGAGAGTACTATTTGGATGCAAAATTTAATTCCTCATCCAACGATTACCCATGTTCCATACTTTTGATGGACCCTGCCACACGAAAAATGAGAAATACATGAAAAAACGTGATTGCAATAATGTTTTTCATGTTTTTCTCATTTTTCGTGTAGTAGGATCCATAGAAAGCATGCAACATGGGTACTCCTTGGATGAGGAATTAAATTTTTCATTAAATGAGTACTCTCGCTCGAAATTTGAGTAAAAAATTAGGGAGATAAGTTGAAAATACGAGTTGGAAAATTAGTTTTTTTTTCTTTTTTCCCTAGAAAATTTGATGATGTAATCAAGTTTTATTTTATAATTTCCTTAGGAGGCCCATTTTAGACCTCAAAATTCTCCTAATGAGCCCAATTCATTCTTTACTATAACCATTTCTAATTCAAAGCTGAAGTACAATATCCTATAAAAATAGGCATATGCTTTGGTCAAAACCATCAAAGACTTTAGAATTTATATTCTACATTCTCATGTCATAGCATTTGTGCCTAATGTTGTAGTGAAAGATATCTTGACTCAAGCTGATCCTGATGGTAAGAGAGGGAAGTGGATATCTAACATGCTGGAGCATGATATAGAAATCATTCCTACAAAATTGGTGAAAGGTTAGGGGCTAGAAAAACTGATGGCACAGTCCAATCTTGACTTTCTTGATATGAATTTTATTGCAGAAATTTCATAATTATCAGATGAAGATGAAGATTTGAATCCTATTGAGTACAAGTATATCCTATATGATTGGTATAGAGACATTGTCTTTGTCTTACATCATCATAGAGCTCCTGTTGAATTGACTAAATCTAAAGCAAGGTTTGTGAAGCTAAAATCTATGAGGTCCTGCATCATAGATAAAAAATTGTATTGGAAAGATATTGTTGGTATTCTTTTGAATTGTTTGCTAGAAGAGGAAGCTAAAAAAGTGATTGAAGAGTTTAATAGAGGATATTGTGGAGGTCATCACTATTGGAAAGCCACAACATACAAAATTCTCAGAGCAGGGTATTACTGGCCTACCACGTTCAATGATGTCTACAAGAAGATAGCTGCTTGCAATGAATGTCATATTTTTGATGGTAAGAAAAAGCTTGTTCCTTTACCCTTGATGCCAATTTATGTTGAGGTGCCATTCTAGCAGTGGGGGATAGATTTTATTGGTGAGATTCATCCATCATCTTTAGTACAGTATTTATGGATCCTGACAGCAACTGATTATTTCACCAAGTGGATTGAAGCAATCCCAACAAGGCAACAAAATGATTCAGTTATTATTCAATTCTTAGAGAATAACATATTTTCTAGGTTTGGATGTCCTATGAAGATCATCACTGACAATGCAAAGGCTTTCAAATCCAAGAGTTTGATTAGTTTTTGTCATCAATATCACGTTACACTTGGAAACTCTACTGCTTACTATCCACAAGGTAATGGTCTTGTTGAATCTTCTAACAAAAGAATTATGAGAATTATTAAGAAGGTGTTGTAGGAAAATAAAAGGTCATGGAATCTAAAGCTGAAGTATGCTCTGTGGGCTGATAGAGTGTGTACAAAAAGGTCAATTGGTACTTCACCTTATGAGTTGGTGTATAGAGCTGAAGCCATTTTTCCTACATCCTTGGGAGTGCCTATTATGAAGCTGCTGCAAGGATTAGAGGAGGAGCCTAATGTTATTCATAGGAGAATAAACCAGTTGATAGAACTACAAGAAAAAAGGGGGGAATTATAAAACACCAATCAATAGTCTCAAAATAGAATAAAGAAGACATTTGATAGGAAGGTCAAAGAGGAAAAATTTCAGATTCAAGATGTGGTATTGAAGTGGGAGGCCAGAATTGAAGAAAAGGGGAAACATGGTAAGTTTTAGAATATCTAGAAAGTTCCATTCATAGTATCTACACTTCATGGCAACAACACTTACCTACTACAAGAGATGGATGGACAACCTTGTGCTGCAGGGCTTGTCAATAGTAGGTTTTTGAAGCACTATTCCTCTTAATTTCTAGTGATTTTTCACTCCATTGTATATATTCCATTTTGTTATCCTTTTTTTCTAATAAAGACAAGTTTATCATCAAACTTGAGCCTGAGGTGAAGGCCATTGGAGTTTGAAGAAAGCTTGGATAATTTCAAAGTTTTTTGTTTTAAAAAATATGAATGGCACTCAAACTACAAGTTCTTTGGTGTACCATCAGGGCACACCATTGCAAGTGGAGCCACTGATATCACTTAGAAAAATGTGAAACATTAATTAACATGGTCATACAGCTCATTTGTTAAAGGTTTCCTTAAACCTTTCAAGTTGGTATAGGAAAATTTCATTTTTTTACATGTTTAACCTATCCTAAGGTTCAAGGCCACCTCAATTTAGGTCATGTCATGTCCCATTAGTCATCATTAGGTGTAATATTTCATTTCCCAAATGTTTAAATTTGAAAAGGATGCTTAAGCCAGATTTTCCTCTTTTCGTAGAATTTTCTACTGTGAAATAACAGTTTTCGTTACGAAATTGCCTAATAGTTTCATAGTGAAACTGTCAAAATTTAAACTATATATGCACGAAAAATTGTTTTCCTGTCTTTCTTTTCAAAATAAATGAAAATTTTCAGTTAAAGATTATAGGAGTTAGGGTGGATGCCATTCGAGTCTGTTAGGGTTCATTCAAAAGTACAAGCTCATGTCTGAGGTCATTATTACCGTTTTTAGCATGCATGTGTCATGATTAAGGCATGAATTGTCATTCAAACCATAAAACCTTACCCAATTAGTATTTTTGTCATACTCCACTTCATCTTTACATGTAATTGGATTTATGGAGAGTTTCTTCATCAAGCCAAGTAGGCTGCCGTCGGATTCAAAGGTTGCAGGTGTCATGAAGCAAGCGAGGCTGAGAAGATATAAAACACCCATGGCTCTAAGGAAGAAAACTAAAAAAGGTGGTCACTGCCATAGGTATGAGCCCATGGACATGAATTTTCTAAATGAAGACTCAATTTCCATGGATTTATTCAGAAGAACAGGTTGTTTTCATTTCTGTCAAAGGCTGCAGGGTTGTCATCTACAGGTTTCCAAGGATTTTGCTAAAAGTTTCACTGGAACATCTTCAAAGGTGGGAATGCTAAACCTCACAGTAACACAAAAAATCATTTCAACATCAACAAGAATCCCTAAAGGAGGGGAACAAATGTTTAACAGAATCAAGTTCACCATGCAGGATTTCAAAGAGTTCATCAAGCCAGAGCATGGTGAAATTGAGCTTACAAATGCCATCCCTAGGAGTTTCATGAAGGACAACTATTCAAAGTTGCTGATGATCATTTAGAAGTATTTTACCTGTGAAGGAATATTTCACATGGTCTACTCCTACCACCTCAGGCTTATTCTACATTTTGTGGGTAAGGGGTCACTTGAATTGCCCTTTTATTTATACAAAATTCTAATTAAAATGTCATATAAGGTTCAAGTTAAAACAGAAGGCAATGAAACTTCTCTTTTTCACTATGGTTTGATTATGTTGTTGGTGTTAGAAGATTTGAAGAGATTAGGAATAGATTGAACATCCTTTTTGTTCATGAGTGGTTTTTAATTAGATGTTGTCACTCCTAAAAGAGTTCCAAAACCTAGAATTATTTCATCACCAACAGTGGCAAAGGAAGTTGAAGAAGGGAATAGATCATCCCCACTAGGACTAGTGAGCATGGAGACAGAGCCTTTGCAGAAGATTGACATACCTAAAACTACACCTACAAAACAGAAGAAAACAATTAGAAAGAAGAGAAGTAAGAGATTTACTAGGAGCCAAACAATGGTTAAGGGTAAGTTATAGGAAATATTGCATGCAATTGACATTGAAGAAACTCCCATTGTGCAAGCTGAAGGTATTGATGATGGAGTAAGAAAGCTTAAGAAAGGAAAGATAGCTAAAAATTTATAGTTTGCAGGTGATGATGTTGGTTTCATGTTTCAACCTAGAAATCCAATGACAAGACATGCAAGAAAGCTCATGGAAAGAAGCAAAGAGACTCAGAAGGTTAGTGAAACTGCTCAGCCACCACCAAGCATCATAAATCTCTCCTAACTTGCAAAACATGAGCTAGTTATCAAAGAAAAGAAGGGTAAAGAGAAAATCACTGAAAAATTAGAAATTGAAACCCTTAAGGAGTAGTTAAAATAGGTAGGTGAAAAGATAACAGTATTCAATAAAGAGAAAAAGAAGCATAGAGCTGAGAAGGTTTAGTTTGAACAAATGAGGAAGATCTAGGAAGATCAAGTCACGAGTGTCTCAAAGACCTTGGACAATACAGAAAAATTGATAAAGTGGACTCAACCACTAGGAGGAGAGGTCAAGCACATAAAAAGGGTCAAATTGCACTTAAATTCCAAGAACAAGGCATTGGAGGACCAAGTGAAAGATCTTGAAGAGAAATTGGAGTTGATTCATGAGGATTTGGACAAGAAAGGATTGAAAATGATTGTGGTAGAAGAGCTAATTAGCTAACTAATTGCTAATGAGGAAGAAACACCACAAGAGTAATAACTTGAGATGAGATATTCCTTATGAGGTCCATAACATATAAAAAATCAAAATTTTGCAGCTAGAGCGCAAGTTTTGAAGAAAATTTTGAAAGGGGAAATTCCTGGGTTTTTCACAGTTTCGTAGCGTACCTCAAGCTTGAATCTAGGGATATGCTACGAAAAAACATGTAGGTTTATTTTTTCTTTTAAAGTAAGTTTTTTCATGACTCAAGGATGGAGATCCATGGTGGTAAGTTGTTATGATATGATTGACATGATGGAACAACAAATAATTGAAAAAGATAGATGGAGAAGCCACTTTTCCCATTCTACCAAAAATCGCTACGAAACTGTCATGTTTTTGTAGCGAGCAATTGTTTAAGGTTTTGAGAATCTGAAAGAATTTTTTTCCAGATGGAGACCTCTAGCATTTCAGAGGATTTCATAAGTAGATATTTATTACTCAAAGGGAGTTCCATGCAACTATGTCATAAGTCAAACCAACGATGAAGATAAGGGTCATCTATTCCTAAAAAAAAAAGGTTACGCTCCACAAATCTAGGGATGTTTTAAATATATAAAGTGGAGGATAAGTTGGTCGTGTTCCTTTCAAGAATGTGATATTTATTTTTTAACCATCATGTAATTGTTTCATCGATAGGATAGAGAAATGTAATAAATAGGAGTTAGAGTCCTATTAGGAGATGGTTTCTTTTAAGGGTAGTTGTCAGTTTTATGTTAGAAGTTATGTATTTTAGTTATGAAATGTGTCATAGGAAAATTCAAGGATCTAGCAACCAGGCATATCATCCTTGTTGTAAATAATTTCTATTTAAATACAAAACATCGAATTAATAGAGGGTGGGAAAACATTTGCACCAAATTGCTGCTTGTATGCTTTTGACTATTATCAGTAATATAAAGTGTCATTCTTATTTCCAACCTAAGATTCTAATGAGGTTTTTGATGTCTTATTGATCTATATATTTATGTTTTATCACATGCAGTAGATTTCATCTCTATTACTCATAATTCATAATTTTATGCTCTGACTTCCTTTAGTTATGAAATGACTTTGTTTTACTATGTTTTGTGTGTGAGTTGCCTCTGTTAAAAACCTCTATCTTCCTTAGCTTCCATGTGAAGGAACATTGTCACTGAAACTACTGATTGTTGACTGCATAAGCCCAATGGTAGCAAGCCTACATTCTTCAACTTGCAATCATAAAAATCATATTACAATTTCCATATAGTTAGCCATCTAGTACTATCATTATTCAATATCATAAAACCCCCTTGAGAGAGCCCTCTCAAAATCAAGAGGCCAAGCTTCAGTTAGAAGTGGTTTGAAATAGTTACACTGAGTTGTTTGGTAAGTAGCCAATCAAGTTCAAATTGGTGATAATATAAGGGACATTGCATTATTTTTAAAGTAAAATTTCTTAAAGGCTTCAACATCTTCAGTAAGAAAATTCATTGTCATCTATAATTGCAACTAGTTGGATATTGAACCTAGTGTTGATTGTGACAACGGTGTTAAGTTTACAGTATAAAAGCGATATGATGAAAATATGATGGTAGAGCAGTAAAATTTGAATTGAATAAGAAAAAAATTTGGAGAGTAGTGAAGGCCATTACCATTTTGTGGGTTGACAAAGGATGATTGCACTTGATTTCCCCCTAAACCAGTGTCTTCTCAGTTAAACCCCTCAACCAAATTATTCTCAACTAAAATCTTAGTGATTCTGCAGTGTGATTGATATGCAGGTTCAAGCGATGTTCATCGGGTATTGTTGGAAAATGAAAATGGATAAATGCAACTCCCTTCACTGCCACCCCCACTTTTGGCCTCTATCTCTTACTTTGTGGCTAAGTAAAAACTAGGTCCATGGGACATGCTTTCATTCTAACTGCTTGATAATATGGAACTGAATCTCCCAATGGAAATGATGTGTGAAAATTGACTATGTAAGCTAGGCACAATGCTTAGTGATAGTTACTCGCTTCGATTGGAGTTAGCACCTACTGGTAACTAGAAAAATGATTACAGGGCTAGTGGAAGCTGCATTTAGTGGTAAGAATTGCATTCGTTGGGCATTGCTGGAAAATAGGAAAAAAGGTGGTAAGAATTAGGGTACTAAAATTAGTAAAATGGAAACATGCTTTGATCTAAGAAAGTTAAATAATTACACTAAAATAATTGATGTGAATTGATTAATTATGAATTAGTAAACTTAATTACAGATTACAAATTATACTATAATGTTAATTGATTAATTAATTAATTTTTTTATGTTAGGGGCTTATGGGTTAGGGGAATAGGGGATTAGGGGTTTACGGGTTAAGAGAATAATGAGTTAGTGGTTAAGGGGTTAGGGATTAGGGGCTTAGGGGTTAGGGGATTTTGGCGCATTTAGGGGTTAGGTGAATAATGAGTTAGTGGTTAAGGGGTTACGGATTGGGGTTAGGGGAATAATGAGTTAATGGTTAAGGGTTTAGGGATTGGGGAATTAGGGGTTAGGGGATTCAGGTGCATTTAGAGGTTAGGGGTCAAATAATGAGTTAGTGGTGAAGGGATTAGGGATTGGGGGCTTCGAGCTTGGGGGATTTAGGTGCAGTTAGGGGTTAGCTAAATAATGAGTTAGTGGTTAAGGGATTAGGGATTAGGATGTTAAATGGGTTAGGGGTCAAGAATTAGGCTTTAACGGGTTAGGGGTTAAGGGTTTAGAGTTTTATGGTTTATGGGGTTAAATGGGTTAGGATTTTAGAGGTTTAGGGGGTTATGGGATTTAGCAGTTAAGGATTTTAGGGGTTATGTTTAGGGGGTTAAATGTGATCTCAAAATGACCTGAGTTAGTTCAATTTCAGAGATTGACTGTAGGAGCATTTACTGGATATGCCACCCTTAAAGAAAGGATGAGATGCAGAGGCTACCTAGCCCTCTACAGACTCTATCTATGTAACTTTATAGAGATTAACACTCAGGTTATTAAAATGCGGAAATTTACCAAGATCTTTCCTAGTCCTTGTAAAAAATGTGAATGGCAGTATTACTGAACAATTATTATATGCACTAACTGTTTAGACATGAAATAATCTATGTATGTTTATATTGAACAATTTCACATCAATCACATAAGTAATACCATAAGACAAAGAATTTTGTGACGGAGTTCGTCCCTCCTGGACTACGTCTCCGGGTCCGCTTCAGAATTGTGTGTCCATTGTATTCTTCAAGCCAAGAGAAATATGTTACAATGAATCATCAGTTGCACTACTAATGTTGCAGATATAGACCATCCCTTGAATAGGCTAACTGATGCAAACTCTTTTCTTTCATCAATTAAGAAAATACATGGATGATTTGCGCATAAACAAAACTGAGGAACTGAATCTTTTTGAACCTTTGACTGGATGGTGGCTGAAAGAGTTTTTAGAAAGTCAAAGTTGATCTCGTCAATCATCAACGTACTTTGATACTGAATTTATGCAATTAGGATGGCCTTTGCTCCTTCAATAAACTTGCAATGAGAAACTCTCCACCAATTATATCTTTTGTCTTCTTAAGAGTGCCTACTTCTTCTTGAAGTAGGGAAAACTCTCCTTAACATCCTCTCATGAGATATCTCCTCCTTTGAATTCAAGGTAGTTGAACAGAGTTTGGCACAATCAAAGTAGATCTTGTCAACCATCAATGTACTTTGATGCTGAAACTTATGCAAGTATGATGAGCTTTTCCTCCTTCATATAAACCTGCAAGAACCAAAACTCACTACCAAATTATGGGATATACAATTTAAGAGAGTTCACTTCATCTTGAAGTTGAATAAACTCTTTCTTCCTTTTCCTCTCGCCATTCTCTCTTTGAGGGCTCTCCTCCTTCTGAGGTCTCTCCTCTCAAGATGAGATAATTTGGTGATGAGGTCTTCGAATCAAACCTCATTCATGAACCTATGGATAAGTTGCCATTACCATAGCACTGTATTTAAATTCAAATACCCACTTTAGACTTTGGATATGTCAAAATGCTTACTAACTGGATGGACAGTATAAACCGAGCGGAATAATTGGATATGTGAGTAGAGATCCTTTCTGGTGGTTACGGTCTTATCTGTGGTCTTGACTCTGGTGGTTCAACTTAACAACTAACGGTTCCGCATACACTTGTCACACGGCACAGGTTTTAACATCTGGTAGTCTCCATAACTTTGATACCAGGTTCCGCTCCTCTTTTGGCACGTGTCTTGAAACCTGTCATAGTCACAATATCCCGATAGCGCATAACCCAAATCTGTTGTGGTCTTCACAACTCTGGTCACACATTGTAACATTTCCGATGTGTCTTAGAGTTTAACACTGTGGGTTTATATTAATTTTTTATTACAATAAAAATTATAACCCGAACTTTATTGCACTATGGGTTTATTACTTACATTTTTCAAACCCATCTCCCGAACCTTGTTTACGAAGGTTTATGGAAATGCTTAACCGAACCTTTGAATAAAGGTTTTATAACATCTTTCAAACCTTACATTAAGCTTTATGAAAACCTGACTTCCAAACTTTGAAATAAGACTTTATATCATGGGTTTCCTACCCATGATCCAAACCTTAAAAGGTTTATGGTTTAAAAATTGTGCTAAGAGGTTTAAGTCCATAAGTTTATGAAACTTAGAAATAGGAATTTAATACCATAGGATTTGTGCTAGGACTTTTATTGACATTTAGCCCTAGGAATAGATTTAGGCCTTTACAAAAAATTAAATGTGTTTTCATTTGACACTTAACGCTAGTCCTTAGGACTTAAACTTAGGACTTAGGATTTAAAATTAGTCCTTTTTACCTTGGGATATTTTTATCCAATAAGGTTTACAAAGAGGACTATCAACATTTTTACCTTTATAATTAAGACTTAGGACAAGTGTGATTACATAAGTCTTTTTACAAACTTATTGTTTTTGTCGCAGGTCAACTTGAACATGTCTTGATTGGAAGTTTTGAAACATATTTGCTGGAGTAGAATCCAAAGTTGATGTTGATCGATGTCGAACATTTGAACTTACAAATTTGATGACCATCTTGATAAATACCTGAATTATTACATAATACATAATTACCAAGTTCCAAATATCTATCTTGTTCATTTGGGTAATTTCGATACAATTTTAATAATTCTAAAATTGGATCAAAATGGGTTAGGGTTTTAGGGGTTTACTGGGTTAAATGGGTTAGGGGTCAGGAATTAGAATTTCAAGGGAAATTATAATTAGTGAACACATTTCCTTAATTAGGTGGCCTCACACGACCAGACCCAACCCGCACAAAGGCGTTTCCTAGGGCGCCCTCACACGACCCGACCCGAACTAACACGACCTGCTCGAATGTGCTTCCTTGGGCTCTCACACGAGTTGACCCGACCCAACATACCTGGACACTTTCCTAGGGTGCTCCCACACAACCTGAACCAACCCTACTAGACCAAACACATTACCTTAGGTTCCCTCACATGACCTAACCCAACCCAAACCGAGCAGCGCCTGCTGACAAGACTTAGCTGACTGAACAATCACATTTCCCACATACACTCTGAGTGTGGTAATGCACCTGGATTTGGATTTAATTAAACAACAACCTGGTCAAGACACGAATGTTTAAACTCATTTCCTTAGGCGCCCTCACAAGACACGACCTGACCCAACCTGCCCGAATACGTTTCCTTGGGTGCCCTCACGTGATACGACCTGACCTGACCTGCACAGAAGCATTTCCTTAGGTTCCCTCAAATGACTCGACATGACCTGAGCCAAACCAACTCAACCCACTCGAACGTGTATCCTTGGGTGCCCTTAGACGACTTGACCTGGCTTAACCTCACTAAACTATTGGTGAAAAAGGAGGTCTCTAAGAAAGACCCAAGTTTAGGCTTGAGCCAACAAGGTTTCCATAGTAGTCTAGCACAATGCCAATATTTTAACCCTACTCAAGAGAGTAGGGCATCTCACTCAAGGCATGCCATGACCTTAGTAACGTTAGAAGCTATATCACATAGAAGACAAATGAAAACATAGATAACAACTATGGAAACTTGGAAGAAACAAACATATCTCAACTCTATGAAGAAACTATCACTCATCAACACATGTTTGGAATGCTGAATTAAAATTTAATTGAGGTATACATTCATCATAAGAAAATAACCATCAATCAATTGGCAACCTGACACATAGCAACAACCCAATTTCATTATCAATAATAGAACGACATACATATTCTCCGCAGAGTCTATTACAGTTTAGTCCAGTACAACAGATTCCTCATAGAGCTCTCCCGAGGCTCTGCTTTTTCCTCTCGACCTCTCACCGAACTGACTAACTAACTACTCCACCGCTGACTGACTGCCTATTTGTTTCTCCTCGAGTGTGACTGCCAGTCCTTCCTTTTTTTCAGCTCCATTGCTTCTTTATTATTGGGAGTTCTATTGATTTTTCTTATCTCCCATATCTGCCATCTACATTGTTCTCTGCTAATTCCATGCCACATATATTCCAACTTTCTGCAACCATGACAGCTCCCTGTCTACCTTGATTGCATTTTGCCACCTGTCCTCCAGCTCTCCAAAACTCAAAAATGTTCTTTCCCAAAACAAAGGACCCAACAAGCCCCAACCACACGCTATTCACTTATCCCGAGTCAATATTTCCCTACTTCCAGTGGTCTTTCAGCTTCCGAGGCTGGCCTCATTTTTCCTATTTCTTCACCCTGTCCAAGCAAAGGCCCCAATACTCGAGCTTTGCTCAGTGCTAAGGAGTTAATTTCTGTGAACTCAATGATTTCCTGTTGCCATTATTTAATTAACTACTCTATCTTGGTGGCAACTCTTTTGGCATCTGTTTCAATTTCCATAGGCGGCAGCTCACTAAATAACTCTTGCATCTTCGGCTCAACTTCGGCAGCCATCTGATATATTTCCTCTGCTTTTTTTTTACCGGTTTCCTTAGCTCTCTGAGGACATATTTTTTGGCCACTTAGTGTTCTTTGATTTCCTATATTTTTATTTCCAGTGCATCTGCCTGAACACGTTTCCTTGGCGCGTCTCACACATTATGACCTAACTCGACCTAACTGAATGCATTTCCTTGGCGCACCTCACATGGTACGACCCAACCTGACTTGACCTAGTGCTAGAATTAATTTTCCTAGGAGCCCTCACATGACACGAACTGCTCAAACTAATTTCCTTAGGCGCCCTCACAAGACACGACCTGACCCAACCTGCCCGAATGCGTTTCCTTGGGTGCCCTCGCACGATACGACCTGACCTGACCTGCACAGAAGCATTTCCTTAGGTTCCCTCAAACGACCCGACATGACTTGAGCCAAACCAACTCAAACCACTCGAACGTGTATCCTTGGGTGCCCTTAGATGACCTGACCTGGCTTAACCTCACTGAACTATTGGTGAAAAAGGAGGTCTCTAAGAAAGACCCAAGTTTAGGCTTGAGGCCAACAAGGTTTCCACAGTAGTCTAGCACAATGCCAATATTTTAACCCTACTCAAGAGAGTAGGGCATCTCACTCGAGGCATGCCATGACCTTAGTAACGTTAGAAGCTATATCATGTAGAAGACAAATGAAAACATAGATAACAACTATGGAAACTTGGAAGAAACAAACATATCTCAACTCTATGAAGAAACTATCACTCATCAACACATGTTTGGAATGCTGAATTAAAATTTAATTTAGGTATACATTCATCATAATAAAATAACCATCAATCAATTGGCAACCTGACACATAGCAACAACCCAATTTCACTATCAATAATAGAACGACATACATATGCTCCACAGAGTCTATTACAGTTTAGCCCAGTACAACAGATTCCTCATAGAGCTCTCCTGAGGCTCTACTTTTTCCTCTCGACCTCTCACCAAACTGACTAACTAACTACTCCACCGCTGACTCACTACCTATTTGTTTCTCCTCGAGTGTGACTACCAGTCCTTCCTTTTTTTCAGCTCCACTACTTCTTTATTATTGGGAGTTCTATTGATTTTTCTTGTCTCCCATATCTGCCATCTACATTTTTCACTGCTAATTCCACACCACATATCTTCCGACTTTCCGCAACCATGACAGCTCCCTGTCTACCTTGATTGTGTTTTGCCACCTATCCTCTAGCTCTCCGCAACTCAAAAATGTTCTTTCCCCAAAAAAAGGACCCAACAGGCCCCGACCACACGCTATTGACTCATCCCGAGTCAATATTTCCCTACTTCCAGTGGTCTTTCAGCTTCCTAGGCTGGCCTCATTTTTCCTGTTTCTTCGCCTTGTCCAAGCAAAGGCCCCAATACTCGAGATTTGCTCAGTGCTGAGGACATAATTTCTGTGAACTCAGTGATTTCATGTTGCCATTATTTAATTAACTACTCTATCTTGGTGGCAACTCTTTTGGCCTATGTTTCATTTTCCATAGGCGGCAGCTCGCTGAATACCTCCTGTATCTTTGGCTCAACTTCGACAGCCATCTGATATATTTCCTTTGCTTTTTTTTTTACCGGTTTCTTTAGCTCTCTGAGGACATATTTTTTGGTCACTTAGTGTTCTTCGATTTCCTATATTTTGATTTCCAGTGCATCTGCCTGGTTCTATATCTATGTAATGCAAACAGAATCAGTGGCTTCTTTGATTTCCCAGAAAAGTTTCTAAAGTTGTGCTAAAATTAGATGGGATTCCATCGTGAGTGAGTTGGAGCATTCATGTAAATACTCCAAGAGGCTATAAGCCTCTTTAACCATCATCCCTAGGGTTTCCCTCATGTCGTTTACCTACCTCTATCTCTCTGTGACCTTTTTGGCATATACCGTGGCAGGGCCTAGTTATACAGGTCTAGCTACTAGTGCCTCTTTGAGTTCCTGGTTTGCTTTGCTCTAACTTGTGCATGCCATCTTCACTCGGACGGATCTTTTGACCATTGAGCAAGCCAATATGTCCTCTAGCGTTTTGTTATCCCGTTCAATGATAGTTGGCCATAGGTCCTTGAAGATTTCTGTCACCTGCTCCAGATGCTCCTGTAGGGTATCCTTTTCACTTTTAAGTTTATTTCACTCCTTAGTAAGAGCAACGACCTATTGTTGTTGCTGCTCGAACCTTTGTTGGAGGTCATTGTGTAGTTATTTTGCTTGTTGTACTGTCAGTTGGATAAACCTGTATAGTTGGCTAGCTCCAAAATTCTACAAGTTCTCAACCCCAGCATCTCGTGGGTCAGTTGTCTTTCTCTGAGTGGATTCCCACTAGCGATTGATTTCTCTGAGTGTTCTTGTGGGGATGCTAGCTGGTTTTGTTGCGGTAGCTAAGGTTTAGGGACGTTCATACTAGTGGATGGTATAATTTGCTGCAATATTAGGTTGGCTTGTTGGAAAGGGTTCATCTCTGGTGAGATGGGCGTTGTATCAGAAGTGAAAGACCCTCCTTAAACTAGTAGTTCTAAGAAGGTGCCCTATCCCACTGAGAGTTTTTCAACCTCGAGTACTCCAGCTGTACCTGAGTTAACTTTTTCCTTGGTATCACCATTTTTTTTGTCCCCTAGTTTTATTGGATCTGAGATAGTCATTGAGGTAGAAGGAGTGTTGATGGAGTGGTCCTTGGAAGTGAATGAAGTGTGTAGTGATGAGTTCTGCATATGAGGTGGATATTGTGTCAGAATTTTTAGGATTGAGGATGGATCAAACATAGGTAGTACAGAGGTTGTTTAGGTGGTAACCTCTAGCTATTCTTGAATTGGTACACCTATAACCATAGGGTGGGGTTGATCTTCCCCTGTGAGATCAACTAATTGCTTGGGTACCATAATTCATGCTTTCTGTGGTTTGGGTGCAACTACCAAAGGCTTGGGTGCCTTGGTCTTGCGGATTGGAGTGAGTGTGGTTACTAGAGGGGAATTGAACATGGTGGATTGTAGGGCAGTAATGATGGAGGTGGTTGTGGATGGGGATGCATAATTCAAAGATTAGAACTGAGGAAAAGTAGGAAATATAGTATATGTGCTTGTGAGAGTTTCTATTACCAGGTTAAAACCCTTCACCTTCGTGTTGAGCTGGTCCAATAGGGGTCGTAGTTGTAGTTGGGAAATCATCCTCGTTGCTTCTTCCAGTGATTCCCCTTGGAGTGCCTTTGGTATAATAGCCTCGAATGAGTAATGTGGGATTCCTATTCTAAATTCCATCACAACTCCTTGCCACGAATAGACTTTGGTGTGGAAGGCTTCTTCTTCTACTTGGAACTTCAGAGGCCACATTCGGAAATTTGTTTTTCTCACGCAACTAGGTCAGATATAGGTCTTGTTGTGGGTTACCCAAAACCATATCTGTGAAGAGTATCTATCGAATATGTCCCTCAGAACCCTTTTTTGGCTTGCCACCACATCAACCATATGTTTGTACCAGAATGAGAAAGCCTCCTCATTGACCTCTTTGGTACTGGGATCTCTCGATACTCTCCAGGGCGTAAAACTTAATGTCATTGGTTGGTCGTGAGTGATTTCTGCGAGCTGCCTAATCCCTTGGGGATTCCATTTCCACATTGCAAAGGCGATGATGAGATAGCCATAGATGAATCTCATGGCTTGCCTGTAGTTATCCTCATGGGCCTCAAACAGTTTGTTCAACAGAAATGTGCACCAGTTTAACTATGCACCCATGATGCAGTGTTCCATGACTGAGATGTTGTCCATGGTGCATTCTCCTTTAGTGTAATGCCTCATTATTTTCTAAGCTATCAGATAGCAGGAAAATTTCACCATTGGGTTGTTGAAGAGGTTAATATTTTCTCCCTTACCTCATGTTCTGGTCTCATACTTCTTGTAGTAATCACAAACCCTTGACTTTTTGGCTCTCTTGGACACATTATAGAACGTCGTTGAGATGTCGTTCACCTCTGTTAATAATCCTATAAGTATTTTTATGTCCTCTACATGGATTGGGATCTCCCTCCCAAGTCATAATGATCTTTTCTGAACTCTACTCATCAAGAACTTTGTACAATGCATTTTCACTCCCGTCGTTCCAAATACTGGGAGGTTCCTGAGGCTTAGTGTAGTCGACCTTAGAATACCTATGAATTTTGGATTCATAATTGCTGCTTCACTTCCTCCCTCTACTGCATAGTTCTCCATATACACTTTCCTCTTCATATCCAGGAATTGATACGAGTCCGTGAAATCTATATCTATTAATGAAGCATTGTCGTGCTTGCCGATCAATGATTCTATCCTCTGAATTGTTGCATTGAACTCGGGCTCGATGACTGATTTTGCTATCTTTGTCATCTTCATTTTTCTGCTGTATAATTGAATTAATGGTTTTGGTCTATCTCTGTGAATTATTACTGCTGGTCTACTTCTTTGAACTTCCTCTACTGAAATATTGATTTTTGTTGTACCTATTTATGTTTTTGCTAACTCGTAATTTTCTGGCATTCTGGTGCTTTTCTTATTTAATGCGGGTTAAGTAATGTTGCTGACACGAATGAGGTTTATATGACACCATAACTAATTAATTTCTTGTTTTCTTTCCCGTGGATGTAATCATGTGATTCATTACCATGGTGAGGTGTATTCTGGAATTTCTGACTATGGCTTCAGGATTTGGGTAGACGTGATGGGTAATAATTATGGCTTAATATGGAAAATTTATTACCGTATGGGGGTTACTAATTACAACAATTATTATTTCAAATTCAGGTGATCCTAAGGACTGACAATGGTGTGATGGGTCATTATGATTGAATGATATTTGACATGCTTGGCTATCTCACACTGTAGACTCTACCAACCCCCCCCCCCCAAGACCACAATTGGTTGTGATGAGGTCTCCGCATCTCAGCAGGTACGATTGTTGTTCAATGCTATTGTGCGGTATTTTTATTGGGATTCATATTATAACGTGATAATAAATCTTAAAATATGGTAATTCTATGCCTCATCTTGTGTGCGAGAGTTATTGAGTCTATCTATGCTACTCTACCCTACTGAATTCTCTGGGTTGCGAGACTTATTTGAAAAAAAATAGTTAGTGGAGCTTATTCATGATAGGGTTTCAGGCGTGTGCCATTCATCCATCCTTGTAGTATTTTTCCATCTAGTTGTGCTAGTCGAACCACGCTTGAGTCTTTAATTTCTATGACATGATATGGTCCCATCCAGTGCATTTTGAATTTCCTCAGGAACTTCTAGAATTTGTTGTCGTATAGCAGGACTTTTTCTCTGATAGTGAATGTCTTGTGCTTGATGTGATGGTCATGCTAGGCTTTCTATCTTTCTTTTTTTATTGTCTGATGGAAGTCCACTAGTAATTTATCTTCTTCAAGCTCCTATATTTCATGGAGGCATTCGGTGATTGAAGCTTCGTCTGTCATATGCAATGTTGAAGCAATTAAGATATTTGGTATGATAAATTCGGCTAGTACTACTACCTCTCTTCTGTATACTAGATGGAATGGAGTTTTATTTTGAAATCTCTTTATGGTCATATTGTATGCCCATAATTTGGTTGTTATCCTTTCATCACAGTCATCTTGGTTGGCGTTGCATATCTTGGTTAGTCCTTTCTATAAGATCTTGTTGAATGCCTCAACGGTTCCATTCGCTTGAGGGTGGTACAGGTTGCTTTTGTGATGTTGTACCATAAAGTTATATAGCATATATTTAATTGTTGTATTAATGAAGTGTGTACCTTGATCACTTGTTAGGCTCCTGGGGAAGCCAAATCTGCTAATGATGCTCTACAAAATAAACTTGGCTGTTGTGTCCATTGTGCAGTCTCTAACTGATGCCACCTCTTCCCATATTGTGAGATAGTCAGTTGCGGTTAGTATATACATTGCCTGTGAATGTCACATCATTGGTGAAATTGGCCCTATGAATTCGATGAACCATTTTTGAAATTCCTACATTGCTCTTACAGGTTGCAGTGGTAACTTGTCATGGTGTGACAGATGTCTTGTTTGTTAGCCACCTATAAAATTTGATTATAGAAAAAGGTGGCTAAAACTATTTGAAGCCTTCAGGAACAAATTTTATTGCTAAAAAGTGTTGGCCCTTGAAGACTCTTGAAGGCCTCATGCCTCTGTCCAAATCTTCACTGTTGTTCCTGTCTTGAAAAACTCTGAAAATGTTGCTGATTCCCAAGGAAGAATACTGTTGTGAGCACCGTTGTCCTTTTCCCCATTCTTCCAACACTAACCTCATCTTTGCTTTTCTTCTCCCATGAAATCCTTCAGTTTCATGTTTTCTCCCCTTTTCCCTTCAATAAAACCCCTTTGATAAGGTCTAAGACCCTTTCTTAGCCTTATCGAAACCCACCAACTCCTTTGAAAATCATTGAAAAATTCCTAAAATCACATATTCATATTATGGACTTAAGTCCCCTCGGGCTAAGTCTTTAGCCCTCCCCTCCATACGCCCTAGTGCTGGAACAGAGCGCTAGCCTTCCAAGCACTTATCGCATTGCCCAATTACAATTAGCCCCTCCTCTTTAACCCCCTATCATATTATCTTCCATGCGCCCAAAGGCCCCGCAGTCGGGCGCCAAGCCACATTGTAAATTAATATTTTAAAACCTTCATTTATATAAATTTGACGATTTTTATTATTCCCTAAGGTTTTTTGCCGGTTCAAAGTTCGAATCGATCTCCACTGTCAATCTGATCTGCAGATCAACGACATGCAATCCATCGCCCGGTGGTCCCCGCCATCCACTCACTATTGCAAAACCACATGGTATCCATCGCACCGTTTTTTAGAGTAGGGTGGTATTTTTCATTTTGCAGCAATTCCATACACCGGTTGACATGTGGCCTAGGTGCTGTTGACAAAACTGCCGTCCATCGTGCGTTAAAGATCAGACATGGACCCAATGTGATATGGACGTCCATCGTCTGATTTGAGGCCACTCATCGGATGGTGATCACTCTCTAAAGATGCCCATGTGATAACCACACTACGGTGGGGTGTTTAAAGGATCTCCGCCATCAATCTGATCTACAGATCGATAACCCACATTCCACAGCCTGGTCCCCTCGTCCACAGCAGTGTCGCTGGTCCCAATGCCACATCAGCGTCCACGCGGTAGATTTCTATTCATGTGGGTCTCCATGGTTCCTCATCCAGTCAGCAAATATAGACCCGAGAAATTTACTCAGCATGGTTTAATTAAAATTTTGAAGTCTGGGTATGTTTTTAAGGTTTATTGGTGCCTATATTTCCACCATTGATTTTCTAGGCTGATCTCATCTGACGGCCCACGATCATCCCAAACCCCACACACCATTTTTAACCTATTTTCTATGTTTTTCCAAATGAATTGACCCTCTCATGTTATTTTTTCGCCTCCGCTCCCGACCGTCGATCTCTATGCAATTGATGGCTCTGATTTAAACTATTCTTATGCCTTCTCTTTGACTTCTCCTGATCAATCTCGACCATTGGATGATGTCATCCAATGGCCATGCTCCCTCCATGTGCCTTCTGAAGCAGAAAACCTATACATGCAGGATTTTATAATATTTTTTGTATTTTGCAGGGTTTAAATGGTTTTTCCACCATGACTAAAGAAATTTCAAAGGCAGAGGGTGACGATCCTCTTGCTTTCGATTCACCAAAGAAAATCATTCGTAGGGTTTAAAATTCACATTTCATCAGTGATTCATGAGCCATTGATGCCATATCACCCCTGCGCAGCCCTGCATACCAACGAAACACAGTAAAATAGGCACAGTCAGAGAGTATTAGTGCCGAAGACAAAATATATTAGGACAAAAAATTGAAGACAGGTCTATGGGATTACGGCTAAAATGGATTATCGGAAGCCTAAAACACAGTTTAAAGAAAATAATGAGTGTTTTATTAGACAGGAAACAAACGCTGCCACATCAGAGGCTAATTAAATTCCCAGCCACCGCAGAGCCACCTGTAGCCTCAAAGCAATCAGAAGAAGGTCGAAGTTATTACCAGACCAAGAGGTATTTTGCATCAATACAGCTGAACAGTTATTTCAACTAAAGGAACTTATTGTTAGCTGTCAGCAAAAGTTATTACAAGGATAATAAGGAGCCTTGAAGTGAACAAATTCTTTCTAACAAACCTAATAGTTAATGTAAATGATTTTATACAAAGGAAACCTATGTAAGTTGCTTCATTGAGCCCCCAAAAGCCAAGAAGTAATTTAAGTCTGTATTAATTATTTTTAAAGGTATTTTATCAGATTCCACCTCCTCTTTCTTCTATAAATACTAATGCAGAAGAAGAGTTGGTCTTGGTTGATCGCTAGTTGTAATATTGGAACTCTCTAAAATAATACATAGCCTATTGAAGTTGAAGAAGAAATTGAAGTCTTGAAGCCCCGATGATGTTGTTGCATTCTTTTTACTGTGAAGGCTCTATCATTGGATCCATGAGCTTGGTTGTTGGTGAAGTATTCTGAACTTTTTTATGTTTTCCCTTATTTTCATTATGTTCCATAATTTCTTACTACAGTAGGTTGAAAGTTTTAGGCTAAGAAATGACTCCTGGAAGCACCTTAGACCTGTTCACCATTAATTGTTTCATTTTTTCTTTTGCTGAAGTATTTTAGAGTATTTAATATGTCTCTTTAGTCTTCATGCATGTTTATTTCCTTAATAGTTCAAATAGTTGGTTTCAGCATAATTTATGGTTTTCCCTACTTGACTGCTGCCACTTTAAAACTATTATTGAAGTCTCCCTTTGAATTTTTGTATTTACAATGAGCCAAGGAGGTTTGTTTTGATATTTCCATTTTTCCTCACTTAAACAGTTGTCTCAAAGGTCTTTATAGTTGTAATCATAGATGTGCTAGGTGTTCCCTCTTCTATGACTACAATTATCAGTGAATCTTTTATGTTTTCTAAGTCATTTGAAATAAAATCTTTGAGGAAATAGGGTGTTCCCAGAATCTTAGATTTCATTTTAAAATTTTTTTTGAAATCATTGTTTGCTTAAAGGTGTGATTTGTAGAATTCATGGTTAGCCCTGTCTGTCAAAAATCTCTTCATTGTTCAAATTGTTTTTTCAAATTCCCTTTGTTGAGAATTAAACTTCTCTTTCCAAATCATTGATGTCCATTTCATTCCAAAAACGAAAGGATCCTATGGCCAAGTTAGATTTTCCCTATGATATCCCATATCCATTTATAAGTATGTTATGACCTATTTTTGACTCCATTGCCCAATGAACCAGATGTTTCTCCATTCTATATATCTTTCCTAGGCCTTTCATGTTCTGATGTATCAATCCAACCAAACAAACAATCAAACACCTGCACTTAATAACTATTCCAAAATCCATATTCTAAGCACACAAGATAAACCTTTGCAAACAAACATCCGAGAGATCCCTCTCTGAGAACAGGAGGACTAGATCCTGTAACTCTAAAGATTGGTTCTGATGTTGCCTTGTCTTTTGATTTGCCAAACTATCAAAACACAGGACACCAACATAATGGCGATCATGGTGGGACTTTGAGTAAAATATTCAAAACAAAACATTCACTATCTAGTATAACATAAGTAACCTCCCTCAAGCACCACCAAGAAATTGTAATCATGATAGGACCTTTTGAATCAGTGAAAAAATAATTAACCCTTAGGATTTTCACAAAGCCTTATCAAACCTTGAAGGATTCAGTTACCAAGCCATAAGAGTGAACTTTGTATGTTTTGACACCCTAGCTAAGTGTTAAGTCACATTTAGGACACTCTCATAACCTATAAGACCAGAATAACTCAGAAAAACCCAAAAAGCTCAGTTTGTCTTCACAAATAAACATGGTGGCGGAACCATACAATATCTTACCTTCATAAAAGATAAAAATGTTCCAACTGGTGACTCCACTAGCCCCAGTAGGCCTATTACTCATCTAGGTTCCCAGATATATTTAGGACTGTGTTAACCAGCCTTGAAGAATTTTAGAAGCCTAGTCCCTTACTATATAAGACATCGTGAGAGGCAAAATTCCCAAAAACAGTCCTTGAAACCTTAATATCTCTCATTTTGGAAAAAACACTCTGGATTCCCATAAGATTAACACTAGATCCCATCTAGACCCGAATCCTCCTTTAATCATTTACAATCCTAAGAGAATTCTGTGGAAGATTTCTAACTCTGGAAAATCAACTCCTAATAGGAGCCTCTTAAGAACAAACTTCATCCCCGAAAACCTTGTTGTCTTCGAAGATTCACAATTTGATTTACATCATACATAGAACATCTTTAGAACTAGATCTCAAGGTGATTTAAACAAGACTAATCTTAACTTTGCAGATTTGCAACAAAGCTTTAGTAGAGAAGCCTCACCTTCAACTCCTCATGATTCCCAGCTTCTTCATCACTTTAGCCTTTTCCATAACAAATATGCTCAAAATCAGTTTGCTAGCCCAAGTGTTTCTTCCACTCCAATTCATACTACCACTGTTCAAAACACTCCATTTCAGCCATTTTTTTTAAACCCACCTCTTGTAAATCCACCCTTATTTCTGGCCATGGAAACATGGTATGCCCCATTAGTGTTACCACAACCTCTACTTCCCTTACCAAATGATTACCAATCCAAAATCCCTAACTTCACTGGAAAAGAGTCTACAACAACCCAACATCATGTAGATAGGATGGAAGATGCATTTGATTACATGGAGATAGAAGAAGAAACTGTGAAGATGAGGATCTTTTCCCAAAGTTTAGGAGGAGATGTAAAAAAATGGTTTAAAAACTTACCTCCTAATAGCATAAATGATCTCCCTGCCTTGCATCAAACATTTATCAACAAATGAGAACTCAAAAGGAACCCTCTCCAAACACTAGCAGAGTATAGCAGCCTCAAGAGAAATAAAAGGGAGAGTGTCCATGATTACTCCACTAGGTTCAATAGCGTTTACAATGCTCTCCCACCTCACATGAAACCTCCCCAAGGCATGGCCTTGGTAAGGTATCCCGAAGGCCTTGATGCTGAAATGACTTATGAATTAAGGGGGAGAGATTACTTAATCTTGGAAGACATGCAGAAAGGAGCTTTGAGTATAGAAGCAAACATAATCGAGAAAATAAATAGGTTGAGATTAGAGAAGAGGGTAACTTATAATGATGACCTACTACACTCAACCTTAGATTCTGACAAAAAAATTGACAACCTAGTGAACGTGATGGAGAGGATGCTTGAAAAGATCAATTTAAATGAGAGACTGCCACCAAAATAACCTAAAAACAATCAAAACAGAAATAGAAATTAGAATTATAGAAGAGAAAACAATCAAGACAAGAAAAAGGAAAGCGACCAATAGATTAGACCTCCCTTCCAACAGAACTATGTAGATCAATATGAGGAAGATAGGGAGTTGGAAAGGTTGGAAGAATCTCATGTAAACTTGATTGGATTAGATAGTGGGGATTATGTTTTCCTCACTGAGGAAGAACACGGTTTCTTTTCTTATGATCAAAATACAAACACCTATGAAGATTCTGATGACTATAGATTGGGTTTTGAAAATGCAATCATGGAGGTACACAAACAGTATGATCTTAGGAGCAAGGGAAGCATACATAATTCAAATGATAAGAACACTAGCACTGCTGTCAAGAAAAATGCAGAAAACCATCCCAAAAAGACAGCAGAGAAAACCAACATTTTGGCCAAGAAACCAGACTTAAACAAAGACAAAAGTGTCTAGCCAAATGTTGAATAAAGTACCCCTAGCACTTCAGCTAGTAGTCCTAACAAAACTGTCCCAATTACCAGTCCAAACAAGGTTCAACAAATCAAAGTTGCTAAAAATAATTCAATTAAAAAGGTAGATGCAAATATCAACAAGTCAATTATTCATTTTAGCCTTGAGGGAGAAATTTCTAAGACAAAAATTGTCATTCCCCTAATTGAACTAGTAACCCAAGAAGTGTACAAAAACCAAGTTTTGAAAGCTTTGAATTTAGGAAGTGATACTGACACCTTGAACTTGACAGATGACAAACCTGAGTTGTTGTTTGGTCCAGAAGTTGAAGGAAAATACCAAGAAGGGGTTGTCCCTCCCTCCTATGTTAGCTTGAACATACACGAGAAAATTTTACACAATGCCATGTTAGATTCAGGAGCTTCACACAATCTAATGCCCAAGGTGGTAATGGAAAGATTAGGCTTAAAGATTACTAAACCATACAAATATTTGTATTCCTTTGACTCAAGCAGAGTCAAATTTTTGGGTTTAATTAAATATTTATGTGTTAATATAGCTCAAATATCTACTAAGAGTCTGGTAATGGATATAGTTGTAGCTGACATTCCCCCTAAGTATGGCATGCTCTTATCAAGATCTCGGGGAGCCAAACTTCAGGGAAGCCTTCAAATGGACATGTCTTATGCCACCGTCCCTGTTTTCAACCAAAACAAAAGACTGTACAGGGAATCTCACATGAAGTACATGGTGAGCAACATAGACAAACCAAACAACACTCCAATATATTCTATTCAATCAAGTTTAGATTCCTTTATCTTATGTAACGAAGATGAAATCACCCAACCAGATAAGGAAAACATGTATCCAATCAGTTTACCAGAAAAATCAAATATTTCCTTCAATCAAATTCAAAACATTGATAATCAACAGCAACAACAAACTAAAAATGAGGCAAATGTACTTTGGACAATAAACTTTAATGGATCCTATAACAAAACAAGTGCAGGGGTAGGTGTTTGGATTCAAAATATGAATCAAAGTTTTTCATACAAATTGGATTTCCCATGCACTAACAATATCACTGAGTATGAAGCCCTCCTCCCAGGCTTACAATTGTTTAAAAAATTAGAATCCCAGAAGATATTGATCTTAGGGTATTCTAAACTTATCATAAAACAAATTAAAGGAGAATACTCAGCTAGAAATCCAAGGCTTAGGGAATATCGAAATGCTGCCCTTGATATATTGAAAACCTTTGAAAAATATGAACTCATTTTCATCCCTAGAGCACTGAATCGTCTAGAAAATGAACAACTCCGTGTAAAGGTAAAACACAAGCCTGTTGTGCCTGATAACGAAGATCACTAGCAAGTGTTTGAATCTGACAAACACATAGATGATTTCCTTGAAATCAGAAAATGATTTTAGCATACTGATATCAGAAACCAGCAATAAAGAAAATTGTTTGTATATTGAACAAATCCCAGAAGTTGAAATGACATATTCTGCTGATATAAATCATTATGAGAATCCTTTTGAAGCAGAGATAACCGACAATGCAGACCAAGAAGACTCGGAAGTCTTACAATGCAAAAATGATAAAATCCCAAGAGTTCTCACACCTTTAGAACACCTATTTGATTTTAACAATGTAGCCAAAGAATCGAGAATGGAGCTTGTGGAAACAAATGTAGAAGAGCATAACATAGGCATTCTAGCAGAACCCAAGATGATCAAACTATCCAGCACTCTTCCAACTCACATAAAAATGCAATACATAGAGTTGTTCAAAGAGTTTAAAGATGTGTTTTCCTGGGGATACAAAGACCTGAAATCATATGATACCAGCAACATCCAGCACAAGATCCCCCTGAAGGAAAATCAAAAGCCTTTTAAACAAAAAATAAGAAGAAAAAACCTCTCTTACTACCTTTAGTTAAGGCAGAAATTAAAAAAATGCATGATGCTGGGATCATAGTACCCATTAGATTTTCAGAGTGGGTATCAAACTTAGTTTCTGTTAGAAAGAAAACAGGGGAAATCAAGCTCTATATTGACTTCAGAAATTTAAATAGAGCCTCCTTAAAAGACAAATACCCCTTACCCAAGATGGACCATATACTTCAAAGGGTAGTTGGGTCAAGAAGGATTTCCCTCTTAGATGGGTTCTTGGGTTACAACCAGGTGTTAGTGCTCCCAAGTGATCACATCAAAACCGCTTTTACCACACCTTGGGGCACCTTTATGTATGTAAAAATGCCTTTCAGATTAATGAATGTAGGGGCCACTTTCCAAAGGGCCATGGACATAGCCTTCTCTGAAGATATTGGCTATTTCATAATCATTTACCTTGATGACATAACCGTTTTCTCAAAAATCGATGAAGAACATTTGATTCACCTAAGAAATTTTTTTGAGAAATGTAGGAAATTTGGCTTGTCATTGAAACCTAAGAAGACACTCTTTGGTCTACAAGAAGGTAAACTTCTTGGCCATATAATTTTGGAAGAGGGAATCAAAATAGACCCTACAAGGATAGATGGCATATTGCAGATCAGCCATCCAAGAAGCCTCAAAGAGTTGCAATCTTTCATCTGAAAGATTAATTTTCTGAGGTTTATTCCTAATCTTGTTGAGATATTAAAAAACATTACAAACATGCTTAAGCAATATGTTGGGGTAAGATGGACTGTACCAGCTAAACAATCATGTGAATTGGTCAAACAAGCTCTTACTCAAACACCAATCTTGATTAGTCCAGATTTTACCAAAGACTTTTACATCTTTTATTTTGCATCTGAACATACAATAGCTGCAGTTTTACTTCAAAAAAATGATTTGGGGTAGGAACAACCAATATCCTTCTTTAGTAGGGCCTTAAGAGATGCTCCTCTCAAATATAACATCATGGAGAAGCAAGCCTTAGCATTAGTGAAAGCTTTAAAAGACTTTAGGGTCTATATTTTACACTCTCACATAATTTCTTTTATTCCACATACTGTGGTCAAGGACATTCTAAGTCAAGACCCTAATGGTAAAAGGTGAAAATGGATTGCAACTATTCTTGAGTATGACTTAGAGATCAGGCCCACCAAACTAGTTAAAGGGCAAGGATTAGAAAAACTTATGGCTGAGTCTAACTTCCAAGCACTAGACATGAATATGGTAGAGGTGTTGGAAGAAATAGAAGAATCTAAAGCTCCTTTTATTGAAGAAACATTTCTGAATTCTCCTTGGTATGCTAACATTATTTATGTGCTTTTATATTTAAATGCCCCTCCTTCTCTGTCTAAAACTAAAGCTAAATTTTTGAAACAAAAGGATTTGAGTTTTTGCATCTTAGATGGGGTGTTATATTAGAAAAATGATGTTGGAATTTTTCTTAAATGTTTACTTGAAGATGATGCAGGGAAAATCATGCATGAGTTGCATGATGGAGAATGTGAAGGACAGCTATACTGGAAGGCCACAGCAAACAAAATTCTTAGATCAGGTTACTATTGGCCTACCCTTTTCCCAGACACTCAGAAGTTGGTCATGTCCTGCCATAAGTGTCAAATCTTTGATGGCAGGAGAAAACTTCTTCCCTTACCCTTACATCCTATCAGAGTTGAGGTACCTTTTCAACAATGGGGGATGGAATTCATTGATGAAATCCACCTTCAACATAATTGGATCCTCACAAACACTCACTTCTTTACCAAGTGGATAGAAGCTATACCCTCTAGAAATGCCAATGAATCTGTCATTATCAAGTTTCTTGAAACAAATATCCTATCCAGATTTGGTTGTCCCATAAAAATAATAACAGACAATGTTGCTGCTTTTAAATCTAAAAATATAGTTGACTTCTATTACAAATACCACATAACCTTGGGCCATTCCACTGATTACTATCCCCAAGGAAATGGATAAGCTGAATCTTCCAACAAGAGCCTCATCAATATCATTAAAAAACTGTTGGAACAAAATCAGAAATCATGGCACAGTAAACTGGTTCATGCCTTATGGGCTGATAGGTTAACTACAAAGAAATCAATAAATATGTCCCCCTATCAGCTAGTTTATGGCTTGAATGTATTTTTTCCCACCTCATTGGGAGTGCCAGTCATGAAGCTCCTTCAAGAATTGTAGGTTAAAGAGAATGATATGCAGAGGAGAATCAATCAAACCATCCATTTGCTACAGACCAGAGAAGAAGTTTATGAAAGAACACAGTTAGTCCAAGAAAATATGAAGAAGCTATTTCATAAGAGGACTAAGGAAAAAAATTTCCAAACTGGAAATATTGTTCTTAAGTGGGATTCAAGGAGAGAAGAGAAGGGAAAACATGGCAAGTTTGAGAACTTGTGGAAAGGGCCCTATATTATTCGTGCTGAGAGGGGTCACAATGCATTCTTCCTGAAAGAATTAAATGGAGAGGATCTATATGGAGGTCCTGTCAATGGCAGGATTCTCAAGCATTACTTCTGCCAAGAGTATTGAGTCTTAAAGCATTTCATTTTTTCATTGTAAATGTCATAGCCTAAACATTGCATTCAAAGTTATAAAAATCAAAAAATACAAAAACAAAGAAAAGAAAGAAAAGAGGGCAGATTGTCAAAACAAGAAAGGTATAGCCCCGTACCAAAAAAGAGAAACAAATCTTAAAGTGTGCAAGCTTAAATGTCACTTCTGAAAAACACACTTCTAGTTAGTCAAATAGCCCAATCTTAACTAATTAACTTTAATTTTTCTGCTGATAGGATAGTGAATTCGATTTGCCAAACTGTTTAATCTTGGATTATCAGTAGATAGTTTAGGATAGAAATTAAAGGTTCAAACATGCTCAAAATCTGAACCTAAGGTTTCACGGAGAGAATGACTCAAATATCTTTCTAATTCTGAGTCAAAAGATGTAAAAATCTGGTTCTAATAAGCTCAAAATATGAGCCAGTGGATAAAGGAAAGACAGCTAAAAAAAAAAGTCAAAATAGAGTTGTAAAAGGGTGAAGGAAGTGCTTTGAATTCCCAGATCTTAAGCCTTCCATTTTGTTTTAAATTTTCTACAAAATAAATGACTATGTGCAGCTTTTTTTTATGCCATAGATCACAGCAAGTCAAAACAGCTTAATCTTGACTCGACTCTTTTTAAAATTTATGTTGTATAATTTAGAGAATAAAATCTGTTGGACAGTTTAATCCCAAAAAACAGTAGATTAGGTAGAGAATCATATGGGCTCAACTGTTAAATCTGAGTCCATGGAATAATAAGGAATAGAAATAGATTAGATTTCTTGCTTTCAAAAGAATAAAATTTTGAGAATGAGTTTGCCAATCCAAGTGCACTCTAATGAAGAAAAAATGTTAGATCAGTAGGATTGGGTAGGTATAAAGTTGTATTGATGAAAATCCATTGTTTTTATGGATGCTAATATGTTTTAAAGAAATATCATCCCAGCAAAGGAATGGAAGCCCAATGGATGAGGCACAGGTCAAACTCCGAGAGAATGCAAGTCTGAAGTTCTTTATGCCTTCAAGAAGGCAACATCCCCAAGTGGAGCCACTGTTAGCCTTGAAGAGTCTTGAAGGCCTCATGCCTCTGTCAAAATATTCACTGTTGTTCCTGTCTTGAAAAACTCTGAAAATCCTACTGATTCCCAAGGAAGAATACTGCTCCAAGCACCATTGTCCTTTTCCCCCTTCTTCCAACACTAACCTCATCTTTTCTTTTCTTCTCCCATGAAATCCTTCAGTTTCATGTTTTCTCCCATTTTCCCTTCATCAAAACCCCTTTGATAAGGTCTAAGACCCTTTCTTAGCCTTATCGAAACCCACCAACTCCTTTGAAAATCATTGAAAAATTCCTAAAATCACATTTTCATATTATGGACTTAAGCCCCCTTGGGCTAAGTCTTTAGCCCTCCCCTCCATACGCCCTGGTGTTGGAATCAAGCGCCAACCTTCCAAGCTCTTATCGCATTGCCCAATTGCCATTATCCCCTCCTCTTTAACCCCTAGTCATATTATCTTCCATGCGCCCAAAGGCCCCGCAGTCGGGTGCCAAGTCACATTTTAAATTAATATTTTAAAACCTTCATTTATATAAATTTGACGTTTTCTATTATGTCCTAAGGTTTTCCACTGGTCCAAATTTCAAATCGATCTCCACCGTCGATCTGATCTCCAGATCGACGACACGCAATCCATCACCCGGTGGTCCCTGCCATCCACTCACCATTGCAAAACCACGCAGTATCCATCGCACCGTTTTTGAGAGCAGGGAAGTATTTTTCATTTTGCATTGATTCCATACACCGGTTGACGCGTGGCCTGGGCGATGTTCACAAAACTACCATCCATCGCGCGTTAAAGATCGGACGTGGACCCAGCGTGATATGGATGTCCACCGTCCGATCTGAGGCTGCTCATCGGATGGTGATCGCTCTCTGAAGATGCCCATGCGATAACCAGGTTACGGCGTGGCGTTTAAATGATCTCTGCCATCGATATGATCTGCAGATCAACAGCCCACATTCCATCGCACAGTCCCCTCGTCCATAGTAGTGCCGGTGGTCCCAACGCCACGTCAACGTCCACGCGACAGATTTCTATTGGGGCAGGTCTCCATGGTTCCTCGTCCAGTCGGCAAATCCGTACCCGGGAACTTTACTCAGCATGGTTTAATTAAAATTTTGAAGTCTAGGTATGTTTTTAAGGTTTATTGGGGCATGTATTTCCACTGTTGATCGTCTGGGCCGATCTCATCCGATGGCCCACGATCATCCCGAACCCCACACACCCATTTTTAACCTATTTTCTCCGTTTTTCCAAATAAAGTGACCCTGTCAAGTTATTTTTTTGCCTCCACTCTCGACCGTCGATCTCTGTGTGATCGACGGCTCTAATTTACGCTATTCTTCTACCTTCTCTTTGAATTCTTCCGATCAATCTCGACCATTAGATGATGTCATCCAATGGCCATGCTCCCTCCACATGCCTTCTGAAGCAACAAACCTATACATGTAGGATTTTATAATATTTTTTGAATTTTTTAGGGTTTAAATGGTATTTCCGCCATGATTGAATAAATTTCAAAGGCAGAGGGTGACGATCCTCCTGCCTTTGATTCACTGAAGAAAATCATTTGCAGGGTTTGAAATTCATGTTTCATCAGTGATTCATGAGGCATTGATGCCATATCACCCTTAGCGGCCCTTGCTTACCCGGTGAAACACGGTAAAGCAAACACGATCTGGAAACTATCAGTCATAGAAGACAAAATATATCAAGACGGAAAGTGAAGACGAGATCTGTAGGATTATGGCTAAAATGGATTATCGAGCCTAAAACACGGTTTAAGGAAAATCATGAGTGTTTATTAGACAAGAAACAAACGTTGCACATCGGAGGCTAATTAAATTCCCGGTAACTGCGAGGAGACTGTGACTCAAAGCAATCAAAAAAGGTTGACGTTATTATGAGACTAGGAGGTATTTTGCATCAATACAGCTGAACAGTTATTTCAACCAAAGGAACTTATGGTCAGCTGTCAGCAGAAGTTATTACAAGGATAACAAGGAGCCTTGAAGTCAACAAATTCTTTCTAGCAAACCTAATAGTTAATGTAAATGATTTTATACAGAGGACACATATGTAAGTTGCTTCATTGAGCCCCCAAAGGCCAAGAAGCCATTTAAGTCTGTATTAATTATTTTTAGAGATATTTTATCAGATTCCAACTCCTCTTTCTTCTATAAATACTACTACAGAAGAAGATTTGGTGTTGGTTGATCACTAGTTGTAATATTGGAACTCTCTGAAATAATACATAGTCTGTTGAATTTGAAGAAGAAATTGAAGTCTTGAAGCCCTGATGATGTTGTTGCATGCTTGTTACTATGAAGGCTCTATCATTGGATCCATGAGCTTGGCTGTTGGTGAAGTATTCTGAATTTTTTTATGTTTTCCCCTATTTTTATTATGTTCCATAATTTCTTACTACAGTAGGTTGAAAGTTTTAGGCTAAGAAATCACTCCTGGAAGCACCTTAGACCTGTTCACCCTTCACTGTTTCATGTTTTCTTCTGCTGAAGTATTCTAGAGTCTTTAATATCTCTCTTTAGTCTTCATGCCTGTTTATTTCCTTAATAATTCGAATAGTTGGTTTCAGCATGATTTATGGTTTTCCCTGCATGACTACTGCCACTTAAAAACTGTTATTGAAGTCTCCCTTTGAAGTTTTCTATTTACAATGAGCCAAGGAGGTCTGCTCTGATCTTGCCCTTTGTCCTTACTGAAGCAGTTGTCTCAAAGGTCTTTATAGTCGTAATCATAGATGTGTTAGGTGTTCCCTCTTCTATGACTACAATTATCAATGAATATTTTATGTTTTCTAAGTTATTTGAAATAAAATCTTTGAGGAAATAGGGTGTTCCCTGAATCTTAGATTTCATTTTAAAATTTGTTTTGAAATCATTGTTTTCTTAAAGGTGTGATTTGTAGAATTCACGGTTAGCCCTGTCTATCAAAAAGCTCTTTATTGTTCAAATTGTGTTTTCAAATTCCCTTTGTTGAGAATTAAACTGCTCTTTCCAAATCATTGATGTCCATTTCATTTCAAAAACCAAAGGATCCTATGGCCAAGTTAGATTTTCCCTCTGATATCCCACATCCATTGATAAGTATGTTATGATCTCTTTTTGACTCCATTGCCCAATGAACCAGATGTTTCTCCATTCTATATATCTTTCCTAGGCCTTTCATGTTCTGATGTATCAATCCAACCAAACAAACAATCAAACACCTGCACTTAATAACTAGTCCAAAATCCATACTCTAAGCACACAAGATAAACCTTTTCAAAAAAACATCTGAGAGATCCCTCTCTGAGAACAGGAGGACTAGATCCTGTAACTCTAAAGATTAGTTCTGATGTTGCCTTGTCTTTTGATTTTCCAGACTATCAAAACACGAGACACCAACACTGTTCTTTGCTAAAAATCGCATTTTTTCACATATTCCTTGCTATATTTGTGAAATATGGGCCACCATAACCATGCATGTAGTATTTTCCTTGCGATGGGTTTTGCGCCAACATGGCCTCCTGCAACTCTGTTGTGACACTCACATAGGATATATTCTCTTTCATGGTCCATGACACATCTTCGCAAGATGTGATCCAATCCCATTTTATATAACTATCCTTCTATTAGTTTATATTCAATCACTTTCACTACCAGATGTATTTTTTGGGTTGCCGTGTATTCTGTTGGGCATTTCCCTATGGCCAGATTCACTGCTATCTGCTATAGATAATATGGGATGGATTCCACTCTAAAGAGATCAACATCTGGTAGCTAGTCATCAAGGGATCTCCTATTTTCCCCATTCTCCAATCTTGATAAGTGGCCAGGACCCACATTTAGCCTCCCTGGTTTTATTATTACTTCAAAAGTGAACTCCTAGAATTTTAGGAGCCATCTACATATTCTTCCTTCAAGCACTGTTTTGTTTACCAAATATTTCAATGTTGAGTGATTTGTGAAGAACTTCAATGTACCTCCCAATAAGTATTTAAGAAACTTATAAAGAGAGTATATCATCGCAAGAGATTATTGTTCTGTTGTTGTATAATTTATTTCAGTTGGGGACAACTTCCTGCTTGCAAAGTACACTGGATGATCAATGGAAGTTTCTCGTGGCTGAGCTAACACTACCCCTAATGCAATACGTGAGGCATCAATGTGGACATGGAATTTTTTGTCCCAGTTAGGATGGACTAAAATGGGTGCACTTGCTAGTTTTTCTTTCAATGTGTCTATGGTTTTAGTGCCTCCATCATTCCACATAAATTGAACTGACTTATGCAATAGTATTTCCAATGGTGTTGCAATCTTTGCGTAGTTGTGGATGAACCTCCTATAGTAACCTATATGTCCAAGTAGGGACCTCAATTGCTTTACAATTTCTGGTGCCTCTATGTTAACAATGATTGTACCTTTGTCGGGTCCACACATACACCTTGCTTATAAACGACATGTCCCAGAAGTGTCCCAAAAGGTACTGCAAAGATGAATTTCTTAAGGTTGAGGGAGATTTGAAGTTTTCTGCATCTATCAAACATTATTTTGAGTAGATTTGCATGGTTCTTCAGTAAAATGTAAATTTTCCAATCATCCATGTATACCTCTATGAAATTATTGATATAGTCCCTAAATGCTCCTATCACTCTATGTGAAAACACAGCTGGTGCATTCTTTAGTCTAAAAGGCATGACATGGTATGCAAATGATCCCCACTCGATTATGAAAGTGGTCTTATTTTTGTCTTCTTCTTCTATTCTCACTTGATGATATCCCGAGAATCCATATGTGAATGACCAGGCTTCGTTCCATGCTACATTTTAGAGAACCTCATTACTAAATGGAGTAGGAAACATATCATGAATGCATATGTTGTTCAAAATTCTGTAGTCTACACACACCCTAATCTTTGATTTCTCCTTTTCAATTTTTATTACAATGGGACTGACCCATTCTTCTTCTTTGACAGGGAAAACCAGTCTTTCCTTTAGCATTTTATCTATCTTTGCTTTAACCTTTTCCTTTACTCTCAGATTCAGGTCTAAGGTCTATGTTTTACCAGTCTTGCATCTGGTTTTTAGACTATGCACATTTCTCTCATATCTCCTTTAACCCCTTTGATGTCTGCTACTGAAGAAGGGAATAAAACTTCGTATTCCTGTAGTAGGTCAAATATTTCCTTTCTTTTTATGTATCCCAATAATATATGATAAATGTAAATTTGGGTTTCTTTTTGCTTCCAATATTCAACTTCTTTGTCTTCAAGGGTAATATGTGTAGGCCTTCTGTAGTTGGTTCTTCCTGTATTTCCTGCTCCCCTTCTTTCTCTTCAAAGTATATGTCGAAGATTCTCTAAATCAAACAACAAGGAAAAAGATATTGGTGAGGTTCATGCTTTTGACAAACCTTTAAGGTCCACCACCAATGTCACAGATGGTGACAGTCCTTAAAAAAGTGTCACTATAAGTGTATATAGTGATGATCCTTTAAGGTTCGTCACCAAAGCCATTTTCAATGACACTTTTGGTGAGGGTCATTAAAGGCCCATCACTAATTCTCTCTTTGCTGACACTTCTAGTGACGACCTTTTAATGACCCTCACCAATGCTCTTTTTGTTACTTTTGGTGAAGGTCAAAAAATGTTTGTCACCATTGATCATCCCAATGACGCTATATGGCTATTAATATATATTTTTTCAAAAGATAATGATTTAAGTCCATTATTGTGGATTATTTTGTATAGTATGTCCAAGGCCATATGGTTAGAATCAGTCAATTTTTTAAGAAGTAATTAGTGTGTATCATTTACCTCAAGTAATTACTAGTTGAATAGATTTTTCCTATGAGTCAACACATGATTCATATCTATTAAGTTTATTATATAGAAAATTCACATTAGATAAATGTCCACTACTGTGTGTAGGAAATATATTATTTGATACATAATCAAGCTCTGACAAGTCTCTTAATGAGAAATACCTAACACTCCTCAACAATCTGGGCACACCTTAAATTAATGCTTTGTCACACACTAACATTTCTTATCACCTCGCATGTGTTGGAACACCTTTGTACCTAGAACATATTTTCATGACATTGACGCCCAAGAACATGGTGCCATGTGCTAGCACAACATGGAAATCTCCTAGCATGTGTTGGCACGCATTTATTCCCTGGCATGCCCTGGAACACCTTGGTTGAATGAATTGACATACATTAGCACTTGGCACACAATGCCACTTCGCATGTATTGGGAACTATTATTAGTGTGACTAGCATACCCCTTTTGAAAAAGATAAAGTCCTAACTTATTAACCCTCTTATGTGTTCATTTCCTTGCATTTTAGGTGGTTATTCCTTTTGTTGCCTTGACACTTTGTAATATCCCAAAAGGGAGAATGCAGCAATACTAAAATACAATATAATAACTGTAGCAAAGTAAACAATAAATATGTATACAAATCAGAATGCACATAATAGCTCAGCCATTTTATTATTTTGGAGGTGAAAAAGCAAGTACAACATTGCTCAAAATATGAGACACTCAAGCCACAAGGGTGGCGTAGAATGACCCTGCACTGATGTCCCAAGAGGGAATGCGTAACAGCTGCTCTGCTGGAAGGTAAACTACATTTTTCGTACCATAACTGTAGGTACTGCAACTGTTTGAAAGATAAAAAGTTATATCTAGGAAGAATGGGAGCTCCGATGATGCTGAAATTGTACTTCTGGGCTCTATGATGGATTCCCAAGATAACCCAGGAAGGGTTTCTCAGATCTGTAAGTCGAAGAAAACCACCCTCTTAGGGCTACACATATATGCTGCTGGGAATGCAGATCTGAAGCTAGATCTGATCATATGATTACTGAAATGGTGTACAATCAGATCTATGCAGGAAGGGATGATCCCTTAACTAGATCCTTGGGTTAAAAGCTCAATATCTAGCTCCTCCAATAGCCTCCACTGAAAATAGCTGTTGGATGAACAACAACTTCAGAAAACTACGTTGTCAAAGAGGGAGGCTCATTAGCCTACTGATAGATGTGTCAAATCAGCTCCTGAGTGATGGAAGCAATAGATCCAATGTGAGGAGATAATCCCTCATAGGATTTCCAACTGAAATATTGGAAACATCCTTCCTCCAATAGATCTACAGGACTGAACAATGCGATCCTTGAAGGGACTGCTACTGCATGGAGGTAAAAACCAATGGCCTAAATGCGTGATGTAGATCTGCTTCTCCTGAAAGGTTGGATCTGAAGAACAAAGTGGTAGCATGAAACCTCCCTGATTTCCTAGCTGAATGCTAGAGAAAACCTCTTTAAGATGGCACCAATGCCTAATAAGGAATGAAGAAAATTCCTCTTGCTAAACAACACTACAAGCTCTACTAAATAGCCCAAGCCTGCATATAAATGTCCTAATAAAAATATATATCTAAAAAGATCAAGAAATGAATAATCCAAATCATGCCTTCCATTGTTCCTTCACTTTAATTATATGCATGAGCCTTCTATAGCCTAGGCCCACTCCAATACTTTGCAATACAATTGAATAATCCAAATCATGCCTTCCATTGTGCCTTCACTTTAATTATATGCATGAGCCTTCTATAGCCTAGGCCCACTCCAATACTTTGCAATACATGTGGACAAAAGTCTCCAAGGTTGACTACACTGTTGATCCATGTCCTCCATAATATTCACATGGGGTGATTACCCTCTCCATCATGTGTGCATTAAATGCATCACTTCCTCCACTATATTATCATACGTGCTTCATGATATTCTTTGAATGCACTATGATCTCAGTTGACCTTATCAAAGATCCTCATGATTTTATATTTAATATTCATGATCTTATTTGACTGTTTCATCCTCCATCATCTATCTCATAAATGAGACATGATTTCCTTTAATGGAACTGCTCCACTACCCCATGTTTTTATATCTAGATCTAGAATATCCATATACACATATTAAAAGTGGATTTTATTCATCTTTGAGGTTTGTGGGTCCATCCACCCTTTTATTTACTTAATTTATTAATAAAATCAAATATGATGTGAAAATTTGCGAATATTACAGTCCCCCCTCGGCAAAATGTTGCTTGTCCTCAAGCAACTCCAAAAGTAGATGCAAAGCCATATATTCCCCTCCAAATGGCATCCACATAAGGAAGGATTCTTCCATTTACTGCAATTTTTTAGGCATGTTTGGTTCTAACGTTGTCTTTCAATATTTAGAATGACTTCCAACTACATGGTTAGATATCCTCCTTCCACCATGAAGTACCAAGTGAAAACCATATGATGTCCAACATCATCATTAATACATGAGATACATAAAATAAAGTCGCTCTTCCCACAAAGGAAAATCTCCATTTCACAATACATCTCTCTATACCATGCTTTATGAATTTGATTGAGCATTGATATGCTCTCATCCTTAGCCCTGTTGGCCTTGTTGAGTCTAAGTATCCTTCCAATGTTACGAAAAAGAAGAAGGAAAGGAGTTATATGGTTATACATAGATTTCAAACCATATTACCTTAAAAGTAACCACCGGAGTAAGGCCCTTTGCTACCATCCTCCATCTCCTCCATGTAATATGTACAAGCCAAACTCCCCCAAAAGCAACCAAAGAAACAAGAGATTTTGCTGCTTTCTCTCCTCCTCATGTGCATCACGGAGTAAAAACATATTGATTGACATGTGGAATGTCACATCATCCCAATACAAATAAACACCATCAATTCACATCATGAGAGCATCATGCCAAGCTTTACCCAATACAAAACACATAGACATAGGAGATTTCATGTGGTGGCCAAAATCTCTCAAGGGAAACCAAAATGAACAAGCCTTCTTTTTTTGTATTTTATCATTGATACACAAGGCATGAACCAGAAAAATATAAGCTATTGGGTGGTAACCATACTCACCCAAGAGTAGCCAACGTAGCCATGCCTCCTTCTTCATTTCATAAGTATTTTTTAAGGAATGGATAAAAGAAATAGGAGCCTTTGCGCAGTGAAAAAAATCTCCCAAGGGCAACCAACATAACCAAGCTTGCTGGCCCATGTCATAAATCTGCAAGTGGTCATGGAACCCCTTGCTTATCATCCTCAGACACTCATCCCAATGTGGATGATGAATGATGTGCTGCATAATCATGGTATTCTCCCTTTGTTGAATACCATCCTCCCCAAACTTATGAAGAAATTTTCACTTCATTAAATGTTGAAGTGCACCTCCAATGAGATCTCTCGATGAGATTCTCTTTTCACCGAACACCCTCCAAAACCAATGAATTTTTGGATCTGCTACAGGTAGAATAGTCTCTTTGAGTTGTGAGATGCTCATTGAGAAAGGGTCATCTAGAAAGGAGGAAATATTCCTCATCTCAAGATGTCTACCATTTATCATCTTTACCTCCATTGCTTCATGAATGAAGCTACATTCAGAATTCTCCAAGAATGATGGGGCCTCTTCATTTTCATAGCTACTAAGTGATAGCATTGTAGATCTGCATGATAATACATGTGATGTTTCAAAGAAAGACACAATACTAATCTCACAACTAGTTATTGTACACAGGATCATGCTCGTCCCATTTTCTGAAACTCTACACTTCAACTCAAAGGGTTGAATGTAGCTCAACAATGATGAACTAGTATAGTTCTTAATCTCCTCCTTGATTAGATCAAGGGTCCCATGTGTCGTGATATGTTGTTGCTTCAAATAAACATTGTGTTAGACTAACCATTGGTTATGCATTGGCCCTGATGGAATGTCCTCATAAGTTTCAATAAGATCTACTAAAACAATATGTGATGAAAGTTCATGCATACCTTGGATCAACTGATGTGTGGGAGCCTCTTGCCAAAACACAAGAGTTCCTCCACCCGGAACAATATTGTCTCCAACTTTTGGTAAGAATGATGGCTGCTCTTATCCAAGTGTACTAGCGTTGTAATGTTCCTCCTCTTTCGCATGCGTCTCCTGAACCATGGATGGGACTCTATGTGTCAAGAGCTCAAGATTATCTTGCAAAGTTGCAAGTGTATCTTCTCTGGAGGAAATTACTTCTGCAGTTGGTGGTGAATTTAGTGAATTCTTTTCTAGAGTGACAAGATCAACATCCTGCTTTGTTTCTTTAGGAAATGTCACTTTGTGACACAACTATGGTTTTTTAACATTAAATTCCTTCCTCAAATTGTGAAATATATCTAAATATTTAGTCACCTTTGCATGCTCCATGTGACCAAACCACCAATCATTGGCTTCACATAAAAGATGAAGTGCTGCAATTTGAATAGCATGTCCTTTAGTTACAGGATGTAGCTTGAAAAATGCATCTAACTCTTTCCTCCAAGCCTTAACAGTGCTTGAGGAAGATCCATCAAATGTAGGCAAATAAAATCTATTGTGCCTTTTTCTTCTATTGCTACTATAGGATCCTCTTTCTTCTTTGATTTGGAAGAATTCTTGGAGAGTTAGACTCTCTTTGAATGCTCTAGACTGTGCTTTATACTCTTCAAGATATAGACTGAGAGTATCATGAGTCTTAGGTTAATTACTTTATTGATTTCTACGCCTTCCACCTTCTACAAAGAAGGTGGGCATAGTGGATCTATGATTCTCTGGTTTTCTTCTTTGCTGATAAGAAGTGCTTGGGTCTTCCTCATCAAATCTTCTTCTTGGATATTCTTTCCACCTTTACTCCTTCATTAGATTGACCTCCTTGGAGATATCTTGCATAGATCTACAAAAATGAGTGGCAGAATTTTCCTCCCCCATGATAGATCTCATTTATCTTCTTCTTCTTTTGATGCAAAATATGAAGTGTCCACAAGCTGAGCCAAAGATCATGCTCGGGTACCACTATAATATGCCAAAAGGGAGAATGCAGTAATACTGAAACATAATATAAGAACTACAAAAAATTAAACAATAAATCTATATACACATCAGAATGCACAGAAATAGTTGAGCCATTTTATTATATTGGAGGTGAAAAAGAAAGTACAACAGTGCTCAAAATATGAGACACTCAAGCCACAAGGGTGGCTTAAAATGACACTACAGTGATGTCCCAAGAGGGATTGCGTAACTAATGCTCTACTGGAAGGTAATATGGGTTGTCCCTGCTGTGACTGTAGGGACTGCAACTACCTAAAAGATAAAAATTCAGATCTAGGCAGAGTGGGAGCTTTGATGATGCTGAAATTGTAGATCTAGGCTTTATGATGGATTCCGAAGATAACCTAGGAAGGGTTTCTCAGATCTGTAAGTCTAAGACAACCACCCTCTTAGTGTTTCACATATATGTTTATAGGAATTTAGATATGAATCTAGATTTGATGATATGATGGCTGCAATGATGTACAATCAGATCTATGCAAGAAGGGTTGATCCCTTCACTAGATCCTTGGGCTAAGAGCTCAAGATCTAGCTCCTCCAATATCCTCCACTTAAAATAGTTGCTGGATGAACAAAAGCTTCAAAAAAATTCACTGTTAGAGAGGGAAGCTCATTAGCCTACTGCTAGATGTGTCAAATCAGCTCTTGAGTGATGGAAACAATAGATCCAATGTGAGGAGGTGATCCCTCACAATATTTCCAGCTAAAATACTGGAAAATTCCTTCCTCCAATAGATCTACAGGATTGAACTGTGCAATCCTTGAAAGGACTACTACTGCATGGAGTTAAAACCTAATGGCCTGAATGCCTGATGTAGATCTACTACTCCTGAAAGGCTAGATATGAAGAACAAAGTGTTAGGATGAACCCTCCACTAGTTTCCTAGTTGAATGCTAGAAAAAACCTCCTGAATATGGCACCAATGCATGATAAGGAATGAATAAGAATCCTCTTTCTAGAGCTACTCAAAGAAAGAGATGGGATTACCACTTGGGAACACCCTGTACTAAACAGCACTACAAGCTCTGCTAAACAGCCCAAGTCTGCATAGGAATGTCCTAAGACAAATATAGATCTAAACATATCAAGAAATGAATATTCCAAATCATGTCTTCCATTGTACCTTCACCTTCATTATATGCATGAGCCTTCCATAGCCTAGGCCCACTCCAATACTGCATTATACATGTGGAAAAAAGTCTCCAATTTTCACTGCGTTATTGATCCATGTCCTCCATCATGTTCACATGGAGTGATTACCCTCTCCATCATGTGTCCATTAAATGCATCACTTCCTCCACTACCTTATAATAAGTGCTTCATGATCTTCTTTGAATGCGCTATGATCTCATTTGACCTTATCAAAGATCCTCATGATTTTATATTTAATATCCATGATATTATTTGACTGTTTCATCCTCCATCATATATCTCATAAATGAGACATGAACTCCTTTAATGGAGCTGCTCCACTACTCCATGTTTTTAGATCTAGATCTAGAATATCCACATACACACATTAAAAGTGGATTCTATTCATCTTTGAGGTTTGTGGGTCCCTCCACCCTTTTATTTACTTAATTTATTAAGAAAATCAAGAAATTTGATATTCCAAAAATTTTGGAATATTACGCACTTCTTGACACATATCGACATCTCTTGGCACCTTGCACAACTTTAGCACCTGGCATGTATTGGCATATCTTAGCACTATTAGGCACATATAATTATCACACCCTGGAACTACCTAGCACATTTTTGCACTTCTTGACATGCCTTGATATTCCCTAGCATGCCTTACCAATTCTTAGCATACCTTGTCACTCCCTCCTTGGCATGACAACTCGCACTCATTAACACTAGTCCATGGCACATGTTCCTCATATCCATTAACTTCCATGAATTGTTACCTACTGCTCCCTTAATTTTCTTTCCTAGTACTCCTTAACACTCCTCAACATGAATTAGCACTCTCTAGCACACCTTAGCACTCTTCAACATGTCATTCCACTTCATAACATGCATAACACTCCCTGCCACATATTGACACTTGGCACGTGTTGGTGCTTGGAAATTATTAGCATGTATGGAACATGTTGAGATGCCTTGGTATGATTTGGCATGGTTTAATATTAAATTTATTTGATATGAATTTTTGGAAAGTAGAAGAGAAGCAAGAAAGGAATACTTGACACTTAGAATGCACTAAGACTTTTCACTTGGCACCTATTTGTGCCTACTATTGGTTTTCCTAGCATGACCCTCTTGGAAAAGGTAAATTGATGACTTATTAACCTTCTTGTGTGTTCATTTATTCGTATTTTAACTTGTTTCTCCATTTTTTTCCTTGACAATCCCTGACACACATTAACACACCCTTACACATCTTGGTATGCTTTATCACTTGGCACATCTTATCATATTTTACATGCCTTTGCACTATCTGACACATCTTAATATTCCCTAGCATGCATTGTCACTCATGTATTTACAGCTAGCCTTTACATTTTTTCATGACTTGAGAACCCAATCAAGTCCTTGGCTACAACAGTTCATGTGAAAACATTGGCTTGCTTCAACCGCAACAACTTGACAGTTGCACCTACTACAAGTATATTGTGCCTTGTTCACCTAAGAGCTTTCTATAACTCATCTTATGCCATTCATTTCCAAGCTCAACTTGTCCCACTTAACTATTTTCCAAGACAAGGATCACATGATCTAGCCATGGCCATAAAAAAACTAAGAAAGATAGCTTACATAGACAATATTTCACATGTATATGCAGTTCATGTAAACAATAGAACATTAACTAAGAGTTTGTAAGAACCACAAGATTCACAAGGCACACAAGATATAAACTGACAAAAACTGAGTGCCTGAAAAATTATACATGACAATGCACAATGTGAATTATCTAGAATATTTTAAAACATGATCATGTAGCCAAAGTGTGCCATGTCTCATATTAAAAAAATAAGTAAAGGTAAACAATGTTGTGCCTAGAACAAAGTGATCTCCCTTTGTCTAAAATTGTTATGTCGAGCCCCTTATAAAAACCATAGGCTTGCCTCCTATAAATCCTATTCTAAACTTCTCCTAACACACTTCATCCCTAGCACACTTGAATTCACTAACACTCCATGGAACACACTCTTATTTGTTCCCTTCCATGCATGATGACCTAGTTATCCCTTGATATGCACCGACACTCCCTAACACTCTAGTTCAACATGCATTGACATTTTTCAACATGTGTTAGCATGCCTTTTCATTCCTTTGCATGCCCTGAACCTCCGTAGCTATCATGCCCTCACAACCACCCTTACTTAATTTTCAACTTGGGAACTGAACCAAGCCCTCGATTGACAACACGAGCTTGACCAAGTTATAGTTACTACAACTAGACTATGTTGTTTATTTGTGTATCTTGTGATGTACTACACAAGCATAGTGAGATGGCCTTGTGTGAGTTTGATCACAAAATGCTTTGTGGAAATAGAAGCTAAGAAAAGGGATTTTCGACCCAAGATGGGGTTTAAAATCTAAAAGAAAATAAAAAATGAAAATTGATATTTCCGAAGGTGTAAGTATATAAAACCTGTAAGTTCTAGAGTGTTCCTAATAGGTCTAGGAGAAACTATTTAAGGAGTCATTAGGATGAAGGAAATAACATCAAGTGAGAAGGAACACATTTGATCAAGGGGACAAAGAGAGATGTAGTCCTAAAGAGGCCATGATCATTATCATGTCTAGCATTCATTAAGATGCCTTGGTATGCTTTGGCGTGGTCTAATATTAAATTTATTATATTATATCAATTATTGGAAAGCAGAAGAGAAGTATCAGAGGATGATTTGGCACTTCGAATGCATTAACACTCGGCACTTGCCACTTATTTCCACCTAGTTTTGGTGTGCATAGCATGCCCCTCTTGGAAAATGTAAATTGATGACTTATTAATCCTACGATGTGTTCAGTCAAAGAAATGACTAGAATCTATGGATCCATATGAGCTAGTCTGAGTCTCTTATGGAGAAAAGAGTTGTCGTTTTTTCTATGGGTGGATATGGTTTGTTCTAAAGAAATTAGAATGGAAGTATAATTCCCTATTTAGGGAGGTTTTATTGAATTTTAATTCCATAAGGTATGTCATTAAGACTGTGACAAATCTACATAGAAGAAGGGGGGTTGTGACCCTTAGAGAGAGGTTTATCTCTGCAATATATACCACAAATTTGGAAGATGGTTTCTAGAAGTATGTGTAGAGATAGAAAATTCAAAGGAAGGTGGAATATGAGTAGAAGATGGAGCAAAATAAATGTGCCATATGAGGAATGGATTGACATGAATATGAGTTGATTTTGTTGGAATGTCCATAGAGTTTTACACAGAGATCTGAAGTAGACTATAAACAATTAGTGAATGCACTATTAATGGATGATTTTTGACACTATTTCAGTCATCTACAAATGGTTAGAAGGATGATAAGATGAGTATTTCATATTTTTTCATTAATTGGACAAAAAATAAATTGGTACACCAGAATAGTGATTTTTAAAGGACTCAAATCACTATTAGGTGGCATATTTGAAGAGCCCTAGATGGGGGTAGTGTTGTGGGCACTAGATCAGTAAAATAATTTATTGTGGTTGGGAAAATTGATGGAATTCCAGGTACAATTAGAGGGTTTTTAGCTGTCTGTCAAATAATATCTCTAAGTTATATACTTGTGAAGGAAACAGGACTGGTGGAAGGGTAGCTATATTGGGCCTAAGGATGTGCATAATTTAAAGGACTAAAGTAGCAGTCAAGTGGGCTATCTAACTAGCCCTAGTTCACTGTATTATAGATTATTATGTCATTGAGAAGAAGGGAAACCTCAATATCCCTAGACTTGTCATCTTGGAGCAGTAGTATGGAAAAAGTGGGTAGACCAAAGATTTGTTCACAATGAAGTTCTGAACAATGGAGTTTTGAACAACTGATCAAAAACATTAAGTGTTATAGACCTTAAAGGAAAAAAGAGGTAGATAGAGGGAAATGTATTTTGAGTGGATTTCAGTAACATAAAGTAGTTGAGTTCATTGATAGAGGTAGATTGAGGAGTTGCATAATGGGAGGAAAGAGGACCTACCAGATGTGATCAAGACATGTGAATTGAAAAGGATATGTTTGGATTCCACCATCAAAAGTTAGGTCAAGTGTTGTGTTGTTCAAGGTAGATTGGTTGTCAAAGGACTAACACCAAGTCCTAGTTGTATTCCTTGTATTAGTGTGATTGTAAAGGGCCATCATCCCTGGTACGAGACCTCTAGCCTATTCTATTATAGTTTGTAATTTAATGAAGAAAGGTTTGAAAAAATTAAAAATTTTCATGTGCACTAACTGATTCGTTGATGTGTGTAGATTTCATTGTGCAAAGTAGATGTGTTGTTGCACTTGAGTGTCTTTGCATCAGAGATTCTAAGACCAAACCCAAATTCTCATGTGTCATGGAAATTCAACATATGCCTTGTTCACCTAAGAACTACATGTAATTCATCTTAGAATACTCATGTCCAATCTCAATTGATCCCACTTAACAAGTTACCAAAAAAAGGCTCATCACATCCAACTGTGGTTGTAAAAAAACTAAGCAGCATAGTTTACATATTAACATTCTATAACACCTGACATGTCTTAAATTCCTTGGAATTATGTGGCATGTGTTAAAATACTCTACATTCCTTGACATGATTTTACACTCCCTAACACACCATAGCAGTTCCTCACACACCTTGGTATTTTAGCATACCTTGGAATTGCCTAGCATATAACCTTGTCACTCCCTACTTAACACACATAGAACTCATTAACACTCCCTATCACATGCTCTTATTTGTTCATTTCCATGAAATTTGATCTTTTTATTCCTTTTTTTTACCAAATGGCACTCCACAAAACTCCCTAGCAGGCACTGGCACACCCTAACACCTGGCACATCTTGGCATGTCACCCTAGCACTCTAGCATTCCTTGATACTACCTATCATACCTTTTAACTCTCTCCTTAGCACACCTAGAGCTCATTGAAACTCCCAATCACAAACTCTTATTAAATCATTTCAATGAATTTTTACCTAGTGCTTCCTTTTGTTTCCATAACATTCCTTAACACTTCTTAGCACGTGTTTGTACACCCTAGCACCTAGGACATCTTGGCATGTCGCCCTAGCCTCTAGAATGCTTTAACATTGCCTAGCATACGTTGTCACTCCCTACTTAGCAAACCTAGAAGCCACTGACACTTCCAATCACAAACTCCTATTTGTTCATTTCCATGAATTTTGACATATTTCTCCCTTGTGTTTCCCTCACACTCTTAGTTAACACTTCCTTGCACGCATTCGCAGATATTGGCCGCATGACACCCTAGCACTTTATCATTCCTTATCACTTCCAAGCATACCTTGTCACTCCTCCTTATCAAAAATGGAACTCGTTGAAAATCCTTGTCACGCACTCTTTATTCATTCATTTCCATGCATTATGACATAGTTATCACTTGTGTTTCTCTAGCACTCCCTAAAACTCCTTGGCGCACATTGGCACACCCTGGAACATGGCACATCTTGGCATTCTTTCGTAGCACTATATCATGCCTTGGAATTTCCTAGCATACTTTTTCACTCCCTCCTTAGCACACCTAGAACTTGCTAACACTCCCTATAAAACACTCTTATTCTTTCATTTCCATGCAATTGAAACTAGTCCTCCATTTTGTTTCCCTGGAACTCGCTACCATGACTTGGCACCAAACAATAGCACCTAGAAGGTATTGGAATGCCTAACATGCCTTGGAGATTTCTAACATGTGTTATCACTTACTGGGATTCCCTACACACCTTGGCACTCCCTAGTTTTCATTCCCTCATAGATAACCTTACTTTTTTTGCGACTTGGGAACCCACCCAAGTCATTGAAAAAATAGTGTTGTGTCTAACACAAAGTCTCCCTGTGTTTTGAAATTTCTTCATCCATCCCATTATCACAATCATAGGCTTTCCTTCTTCAAGTCCTTTTATGGAATTCTCCTCACAATTTGGCCATGGGACACCTAGAATTCATTGAAACTCCCTAAAAAACACTCTTATTTATTCATTTACATGCAATTTTTACTACTTCTCCCTTGTGATGCTCTGACACTTGTTGGGTACCAAATATGTATACTTTTCTCTACCATTTTTTCCACCTTTATATCTATTTGAATCATTAATTGTTATAAAATACATGAGGTAAAACTCTTCCCACTATCTTACATGTAATATTTGATTAATGAAGTAATAGTCCTGGAGGTGGTTTTACCTTTGTAAGCATTAACTCTGGTATTTTTATAGATTTGATAAAATCAAAGGGATTATAGCTGTGAACCACAAAGAAAATCCTAATTTCTAGCGTTATATTTACATACTGCTACAGTGCAACAGACTCCGTCTTACCCCAGTGCTATTCAGGCTTTTCATGGTTTCCTTTTTGGCAACTAGGTTTTTGTTGTAGCATATGTATAATTGTAGATATTTAATTGTTAGAGGAAATCTACGATTTCTTAGACATTTGTATAAATAGGGCCTTCAGGTTGTGAATCAGGGTTAAGAAAGAAGATGCAAATTTTGTAACATAAGTGTTTTTCAATTAATTAAATGCATAGTGCTTTTTTGTTCTACTTATAAGTTGTGAGTTTGTCGCAGCCCTGATCAGGGAGTTGGGCCCACTCTTCTGATCAGGTGCTATGTTATCTTTATTTTGTTGATTTCCTATTTTGGTTTGATGTGGTAACTGCTATTCTAGTGTAATTCTGTAACTGATGTGGATACCTGTTTAATTCTACAATCATTCTTAAATACAATAGTTTTTTTTTTTCCATTAATTAAAGCCTATGATAGAATAGCATATTATGCCATTGATTTTGCATATATTGTATGCAATAGTCTTGAAATATTTAATGCACTTGGGTTGATAATTTATGTGGAAAATGGGTTTGAATATTGTTCACATCTGGACACCAACATTTTGGTGTCATTGTCGGGGAAGGCTAACGAGGTGCAAGAACATGATCTGTAATTGATCTAAGGGTCATCTCTCTCCTTGGGGAGGGAATTTATTTCCCTTCTTCAAATCCTGACCATAGTACTCTGTTTTCTTTGTTTTTTCATTGTTTTTTCTTTTTTTCTTTAAACTGATCTCTCACCTTGGGGAGGAAATTCATTACCCTACTCCAAGTCTTGAGCATAGTGTGTTGTTTTTCTTTGTTTTTATTTTCACTAGAACTGATCTCTCATCTTGCGGAGGGAATCCATTACCCTGCTCTAAGTCCTAAGCATAACATTCAATTTTTTTTCTTTTTGATTATTTTTTTTGAAAGGGCCAACTTCTCGTCCTGGGGAGGGTACTTGATCAACCTACTTTATGTCCTAAATTTGATTTTCTTTTAGTTTATTTGATTTTCTATGTGAGCCTACTCCCTCATCCTAGGAGGAAGTTATCTGTCTTGATCTAGGTCCTGAACGCTTTTTTTATTTTAATGAATTCTTCCCACCAATTGTATGAACAAATATTTGAATAAGAGGGGCACAGGGATACCCCCAAAGAAAGGAATGGATATGGGAAGGAAGGCATATATCCAAAAGATCATTGCAAAGGCTAGATCTAAATCATCTTCTCATGATTTTGTCAGGGTAAGGGTGTAAACGAAGTCTGAAAGGTAGTCGATTGAGTAGCTTGAACCAAACATGTTATGATAGGAAACCCTTTCGACAATGGAAGAAAGAATAAATAAAGTATCAGTGGAGGAGATATCCATGCTATCGGTAGAGGGGGAAGAAATAGCAAGCAGAGGGTCAGAAGAACTGAGAAATTTTAATTGGGAAGAAGAAACTCTGAAAGGGTTTTTGTCACCACGAGACCAAGGGAGCACTGTGAAGCCCCCTACAGTTGAAGTAAGAAATTATTATTTGGAAAGAGAATTCCTTAATGATTTCACGTCGCCATGAGACCAACAGAGTGATGTGAAACCTCCTATAGTTGAATCACCCCAAGTATCCATTCATAGAACCAGTCGAAATCCCAGGTGAGTATTGGAGAATATTTATGGCACCTACAAGTTCTTCTATTGATTTTCCAATTGGAAACATTGTAGGAGATGCACCAATGAAACCAATTCCTTTAACGATTATGCCTAATTTTAACGGGCTTTCTTCTAAAGACCCTAATACATTCCTCTTCGAATTTGACATTTTTCTGTCGAGGGTATGAATACATTGCTGATGCTCAGAAGCTAAAAATATTTCCTGCAACTTCAAAGGGGTCATCCTTGCGATGGTTCATAGGTTTAGGAGGAAAGACCATTTATTCATGGGATGTGATGAAAGAAGTCTTTTTCGAAAAATACCAGGACTACTGTAAATCCCGTGACATCAAGGAGTATATTTTTAATTTTCCATAGAAGGAGGATGAGAACATGGAAGATTGTGTGGAACAATCCAAATATATACTACAAAAATCAGGCCATAGTAACCTGGATAAAGATATCTTGAAGATTATCCTTCTCCAGGCACTAAGGGAAGATTCCCTACAACTTTTGAACTTAGTAGACAAGGGGGATGTTTCAAAATAATAATTTGACACCATATGAGACTTGTGCACTCAATGTTCACGAGAGGCTACAAGAATTGGAAAAGGAATTTGGTCATTAAAGACTTCTGGTGGAGGGGTTATGTTTGACGGATAAGTCATTCTTACAGACAAGACAGACCTCCCAAGTGTCCTATGGACAACTAGCAACAAACGGACAAAAAAAACTATCTTTCTCTAGATATATTGCGATTCATAATTAAATGCTATAAAGGTTTAATGATCCTACCTTTGATCCAATGGTTGTTTATAGTAGTAGTCCTTTAGTCGCTAGAAATAATTGCCTTTGAAGATCTAAAATCACAAACAAACAAACATCAAATAGCACCTGCATAGCATATATTCATAAATCATGTCTATTATGGTGATCAAGAAATCCATAAAATAAACCAATCAATTGACAGCTTATCGAGAAAAACAGACTTATTTGTATTAACTTTGAATAAAGAAGAACCTTACAACTGTGTTCACCTTGATGTCATACAGGCCTTTCTAGGGTCCAGAACAGGAATTTCCGTTACTCTGACTAGTCTTGCACTCTTCCAACCGAGATACATATAGGTATGTAATCTTTCCCGCATGAAATCTCAGCTAAAGGGACTAAGTTTCAACAACACTTCACCTCCAATAATACTAAAGCTTGAACTCCTTTTGAGGCTACCTAATGCCTCTTTTTATAGTGAAAGGGAGGAGGTTAAAGCTCCAAACAAGAAGGAATATAATCCTCCTTCAAAGGGATTAGCTCCTTACATCAAGGGGCTAGCTCCTTAATGGATGGGATACATGAACCTGAAAAGAGCGGAATTTCCACTGTAGGAATGTTTCTAGAGGCTTCCAATAATGACTCAAACTGAACTTCTAGATTTTACTTGCACCTTTTTTACCTTTTAGAGGGTTTCGCACTTTTAATGAAGAAAAAGTGTAGTACGTACCATATTTTTCCTTTACAAAAGGTGCAATACCACAGGTAAAGCTAAGAGAAAGTGCAGTACAAGTGTTTTAAGGACTTTTATGAGCTTTTCTCTTATTTTCAAGGCTTGATATTAGGAACTGATGTGTTTATACTTGCAAGGCAAAAATGTATGAGTGATAATGAGCTCATATGGACAACAAAACGTCAAGGTGACAATTTTCAGTATAAAAAATTGCCCCCTAAAGTGCGAATTCTGAGAATATTTGAAGAGTGATGTGCTTTATCATTTCAAGGATTAGCCTGTGGACACCCCAGTCAGAAACCTATAAAAACATTCAATGCAACACACACACACACACACACACACATATATATATCATCGCTGAGGTAGGCATTCCCATACTCAGATCAAAACTAACTAAACTTGTTCTGATACATAAATGATTTTAATATTACATCAATAGTGTAGACATAGCATGGACGCGGCCATATGTAATGAATTGTATACTACATAATGAATAATAAAACTTCTCACAACCTAGATGGTGGAAACTAGATCTAGGGTCTTGATTTCTGCTTCTCGAACTAGTACGATTCTATCCATGTGATTAAATGTGTTTAAGTCGAACATGGTTGAAACCAGTTGATTATTAGTCAATGATGTGAACTGTTAACAAGTGTGAGAGAAACCCCCAATAATGAAAACGGATCTCAAATTACTTAGTACAATCCATGAAATGTGAATAAGTGATCTGAAGTCGAACATTTCACGGAATCATTCGATCGAAGTTCAATGATGCAACCTATTGTTGAAGGCGAGGAACCTGCCATTAACGCATGTAGATTCCAAGGTACTGATGGATTCTAGATCAACTTCCTAGATGATGAGCTGTCATCGATAGAAAGTGATCCGTCATGAGAAATCTCACGACATGAAACCATAGATCAAGTTTTGAAGAAATTTTTTGCAAGGAATGACTCAGGGATGGTCAAAGTGAATGGAGACAAGTGTTTGTAGATGAATGGTTTGTTTGACTAACCTCTTGAACACATAATGACACTGTATATGGTTTGGTGACAGTTGCCCTAAGCTAATATCTAGAAACCAGCTGAAGACCTTCAATGTGGTCTAGTCAACTGATAGGCAAATGATTTCCCAACCTAGGTGGAAGTGTGAAAAAAAGTGTCATGTTCAAGAGCGGTGTAATGCTTTTACAAATCAAAATATGACAAATGAATCTGTTCTCTCCCTTTTCCCCCACCATTTCTGGAAAGTACCTCTTTATTTTTTGACAAGCTTGAGGAGGATAACATTTTCTTGTTTATAACCTCATCCTTCGGATGAGTCCAACTTAGTTTAAAATTGAACCCTAAGAAGGAGTGTTCCATTCCTGTTTGAAATTGACAGGTCCTTTACTGTTAAATTTTAATGAGTCCAGTATAGGAGAAACTAAGTGTTTTTTATTTTTAGGGAGTTAGAAGAAAAAACTTAAGAAAACTCCATGGGTGTTATTTTTCGTAAATTTAGTCTCTCAGGCCCGAAAAAGGATAAAATAATGTAAGAGAGAACTCTATTGACCATGATTAGTCAACGCATACCTTTTTCGTAAATAGTCCATTTCAGTCTGGAAAAGGAGTAAAATTGTATTGAAGGGATGACTGTTAATTTCCTTTAACGAGTTCGAATAGTCAAGTACTCGGCAATCTTCTCATTTTTAGAGAGTCTGAAAAGGGCTTAAAAGAGGACTCCATGGTTTCGCGTTTTAGTAAGTTTTAACGAGTTCGAAAAAGTCATAAAAATGCACTCATAGCTTTCACTTTTTCATAAGTTTTAACGAGTTTGAAAAAGTGATAAAAATGTACTCAATAGGCTAACTTTCAGTTTAATTAACAAGCAGGAAAGGACAAAAAGAACTCGACATTTTTGTGTCTTTTACGAGAATGAAAAATAGCAAAATAATCTCCGGATTTTCATGACTTTAACGAGTCTTGAAAATAATAACCAAAATAGACTCAAGATAGGTTTCATTTTTATAGAAGCTTGAAACAAAGAAAAATATGCTTGAAAGTGGTTTCATTTTTACACAAGCTTGAAACATAGGAAAACTATGCTTGATATAGTTTGAATTCCCCCCAAGCATAACTTGCTAGAGTGCATGGCCCCCCAGCTTCATTGCATTCAACTAAGTAGACTACTGGTTACTAATAGTTGGATGGAATGAAGCTTCATTTAGGAGATCATATGAAAGACCTGACCTAAAACTGTCAGAAAATTATGCAAAAAATAAAATAACTAACCTAAATATACGACTTAACATTTATGAGATCTAGTCAAAGACTTGACTCAATTAGGGGAGGATTTGTTTCATTTTTTAACGAGCTTGACACAGGAAAATAACTATGCTCATGGCAACATGTTTCATTTTTTAGTGAGGTTGACACAATAATAGGAACTATAATCACCTACATGTTTCATTTTTTTAAGAGGTTGACACAGTAAAAGAACTATCCTCAAATCTACTCTCTACAATCTACCTATATAACCTACTGATTCATTTTTTAATGAGGCTGACACAGGAAAAGGACTGTCCTTATGGCTGACTGATTCATTTTTTAACAAGGTTGACACAGTAAAAGGAACTTTCCTCTAGGAACCTATTTCATTTTTTAACGAGGTTGGCACAGGAAAAGGAACTATCCTCACAAATGTCCTTGTCATGGCTTCCAACTGAAAGAAAGACATGTCGAGGGACACTCCTCAATCATGGTTTCCAAAAGTTCTTCATCAGATGGAAGAACAATACTCTAGAAGGAACACATGTCAAGGGACTCAAAAGGGATAGGAACATCGCGTTCAAATAATCCCATAGAGTTTTCCATGTCAATTACCGAATCTATGTCAAAGGAAGTCAAGCAAACAATGAGAGGCTTGCTTACATCGGTAATTGAAAACATGGAACTAGTTGCCACATAATTAACCCTTGGTGGGGTAGATACCACTTTAGTAGAAGGAACATTTAGGGGTGTCGGATTATTGGTAGTCAAGTCAAGACTAGGGAATGAAAGTTGGTCAATAGTCACAATGTTTCCATTGTGAGGGAAAGACATCACGCGAAAGAGTGTCGATACGACAACTTTCATTGCATACACATAGTCTCGCCCAAGGAGTAAATTGAAATTCAAGGGGCCTTGAACTACCATATGATCAATACAGAAAATTTTGCCTTCCAAAGCAATAGAAAACTTAGGAAGGATCCCTAAAGTTTCACTAATGGTTCTATTAAAAGCTTTCAGATTCTGTGTAATAGGCACAAGATGAGGGTAACCCAAAGATTTCCAAGTAGTTGAGGATAAAATACTAACATAAGCACCTTCATCTACATGTGTGTGATGCATATTTGTACCGAAAGCCTTCACAATGATTTGGAAAGGGATGGAGGATGGAAGACGAGGTTATGTCAGTCTATTCCAATCGAAGGGAAAGACCTCTATATTTGGAGGGGGTTCTGTAGGAACAGGTGAAATGCCCCCTAGCATAAAAGAATCTGATGTAACAAGAAGAATCAGAGCAGTATGAAGTTCACTCTCTTCAGGGAGAGCGGGATTGACCGAATGTGAAATTGAGTCAACCACTTGATCAAATGAAGGATCATCAACTTGAGTGATATGAGTTTCACTCTCCAATGGAAGAGTGGGATTGAATGTACTTGGAATTAGATGAATCCCTCCATCAGTTGATGGTAGGTTGGGAGAAAGCTGACGGTAACCAGTTGGAAGTTCTTGCTGTGGAACAGTAAGGTTTTCCAACAATTTTGAGGCTTCATCCATGTGAGGGCAAATGTGAGTTTGATGACTCCCTTTGCATAACCTACAAGGAAACCTAACTTTACCCTTTTTCCCAGGAACCTGACTATCACTGGTTGATGGATCAATGGTAAGCTGATATGATTTTTTTTACCATACTTCCAAGACCTTTGAAATACTAGGACAATTGATAAGGAAGTGGTCACCCTTACAAATCTTGCAAGGGAATTTGGGTTTACGATGGATGTTGGAGGATTCCTCAACATTACTAACACTTGCAGCCATGGTTGGTTAGTTGAATTCTTTATTGTCTTGCTTCTTCTTGTTCTTCTTCTTCCCTTTCTTCTTCTTCTTAACTACTTGGTTACTAGCGTCAAGGATTTTACCAAGCAAAGAGGAAGAAAGGGAGGAAGAAATATTGGGTGAAGAAGGTAAAGGGTCAACATGAGGTTGGTGATGTTGATATGGTGAACTATGTTGAGGTGAAGCATCTAGTTGAGGTGGAACAATTGGATTATTCAAGGCCAACAAAGTTGAAAATAACCATATCGGTAAACCAATTGTAAATCTAGTTAATGACAATGTAGCCATATAAGGAGGACCAACATTTACAAAGCGAGGAAAAGTACTAGGATTCTTGTTAAGAGGGGTTCCTTGGTTGGTAAATTCCGAAAAAGTTGCCATTATATTCAACTTTAGTGAATTTTATTAATAATTTAAAACTAAAATTAACAATTCACAATTCACACCTAAACAATTAAAATTCACAATTCACACCTATGGTCTCTAAAAGTAAAAATAAAGAAATGAACACGCGCTATCAAATCTAGGAATCAAACCACACACAAACAATAGATTCCCACACTAAAAACACTAGTTGGTGATGAAATCCAACATCATAGAATTTTAATGCAAAAATGGTGGTTGGAATAGTTACCCCGACAACCTGCTTAATGCAATAGACCAATGCAAGTTTCTCCACTATACCATCTCGAGTGAAGAGAATCCTCCAGAGAGTCCAAGTGAGTCTAGCCAATGTCTGCTCCAAGTACAGTGGGATCTTCCCTCCACCGTCACCTTGGGAAAGAATCCTATATATTATGGCCACTAAGGTTACCAACAGAAACAAATATACCTGGGGGAACAGTCTACGATCCGACACACACACAAGGGCAGAGTAACAAAGCTCAACCCCCTTGAAGGCTCCTTGACATAATCCAAGGTTTACCAACAAGTGACCCCAGGCTCCTTGACAATGGTCAATCTGAGGTTTACCATTGTTAATACATGTATATCTTCTATCGTTCTCAATGAGGAATGATTGATTACCTCACTGGTTTAGATATTATCTTGTGCTTGACTCCTTTAGGAGGAGCTTCCCACAGCATACATGCTACTATTGGAATTTTCCTACCGCAATATTTACTACTTGTTTGTTTTAGTTGCTTTGGAAAGTTAACTAAAACCTATTCCAAAGCACTAATCTTGAGCTATATTGGTGGAAAGAGCCCTAAAAAATGTAAAAATTACTATATGAATTTTAATTAAGTGTTATGTTATTCAGGTTGTTATTACTCAAAGGGTAAATGGATACGAAACCAATGGTTTTCTGACCCAACCCAAAAATGAATGCAATCGAATATGATAATGTAAGATTTTCAATTCGATGAATCCTAACCAAATTAGGGAGAGAGTTTCCATTCAGTTCCAACAATGCAACAACTGATAAATAAGAGAAAATATAGCAAATTCGATAATGCACTAATTTCATCAAGAAAAACTAATGCTAATCAATTCCATATTTTTTATTTTTTGTGTTTTTAAAGCAAGCATAAAAGCATGTAAATTAAAATTAAAGAAAAATGATCTAAATCTATGATTGAATTTTTCAGAATTTAAACTATGAAATTGTAATATATGCACAATTCACTTGAAAAGTATGCCAATGTAATCTATGCATATTTTTCATTCATATTCTGAAAATGAGAACTCTAATTATGCAAATGTGATCTATGAAAGAGAATTCTCAAACACAAGATGATTTTAATGTAATCTAAGAACCGATCAAGTGTAAGTAAAGAAAATTGGGTGATAGTTCCAAAGATAAAAAATAAAAACACTCAAAGGCGATTAACACTCAGACAATTTTTTTGCAAAAAAAAAGCAAAAAGATGAAAAATTGTGAGAAGACTAAGACAAACCTCTAAGTAATGACCAAAGGAAATCAAATTAAGAATTTCTCAAAAAAGAGACTCAAAACACCCAATTAAATTAATGGAGATTGATGAGATGAAAAATTTGCTAAAAGAAACTCATAAACAAGGATTCTTGATAGAAAAATACAGATCTGGGTAGATGCAAAGAATCCTAAATTGAATCTAGACTAAGCCTGAAAAGGAAATTTTAAGTTTTCATAAAATTTTCCTAGGGTACGCAGGCTCCAGAGTAAATAGGTGCGGTACCGCATTAGTTACTCAAGAAAATTGTGGAGATGTCTGCATTGTGCGTGAATGCAAAGTGCGGAGATCAAAAAACTTCAAGAAAATAAATTTTTTAAAAACTTTTCAAAGTACAGAAAAATTAAACTAAGCCACCCAAACCAGTATACATCAATCAAGAATTAGAAAAATCATTTTCTCAAGTCAAAACAAAAGGAAAACCCAAAATCCAATCATTCCCCAGTGGAGTCGCCAATTTGTTGGAAAGATAAGTCGTTCTTGTGGACAAGACAAACCTCCCAAGTGTCCTATGGACAGCTAGCAACAAATGGACAAACAAAAATATCTTTCTCTAGATATATTGCGATTCATAATTAAATGCTATAAAGGTTTAACGATCCTACCTTTGATCCCTTGCTTGTTTATAGTAGTAGTCCTTCAGTCGACCGAAATAATTGCCTTCAAAGATCTGAAATCACAAAAAAAAAACATCAAATAGCACCTGCATAGCATATATTCATAAATCATATCTATTATGGTGATCAAGGAATCCATAAAATAAACCAATCAATTGACATCTTATCGAGAAAAATAGACTTATTTGTATTAAATTTGAATAAAGAAGAACCTTACAACCGTGTCCGCCTTGATGTCATACAGGCCTTCCTAGGGTGCGTAATAGACGTTTCCTTTACTCTTACCAGCCTTGCACTCTTCCAACCGAGATACATACAGTTATGTAATCTTTCACACATGAAATCTCAGCTAAAGGGACTAAGTTTCAACAACACTTCACCTCCAATAATACTAAAGCTTCAACTCCTTTTGAGGTTGCCTCATGCCTCTTTTTATAGTGAAAGAGAGGAGGTTACAGCTCCAAACAATAAAGGATAGAATCCTCCTTCAAAGGGATTAGCTCTGTACATCAAGGGGTTAGCTCCTTATTGGATGGGATACATGAACCTAAAAAGAGTGGACTTTTCACCGCAGGAATGTTTCTAGAAGCTTCCAATAATGACTCAAACTGAGCTTCTAGATTTTACTTGCGCCTTTTTTTACATTTTATAGGGCTCCGCACTTTTAATGAAGAAAAAGTGTGGTATATACTGCAGTTTTCCTTTACAAAAGATACGGTACCGCAGGTAAAGCTAAGAGAAAGTGTGATACAAGTTTTTTAATGACTTTTATGAGCTTTTCTCTTATTTTCAAGGCTTGATATTAGGAACTGATGTGTTTAGACTTGCAAGGGAGAAATGTATGAGTGATAATGAGCTCATATGGACAACAAAACATTAAGGTGACAATTTTCAGTGTAATAGGTTACAAAGGAAAAAATCGGAAACCTACTGGATAACCTAAGGACTGATATCCTAAGCACATTATCCACCCATATGGACACTCTACAAGAAAAACAAAAACATATAGATTTGGAGAAGACTATGGCTATTGTTGAACCTCAGAATTACCTTCTCTTTGACAGTTTTTCTCACTTCTTTCCCTCACTTTCTCATAAGATCACAAACCCAAATCAATGATAAATGCTAAGTTTTGTCTTAAGGATGCATTAAAATTATTTCCATATTATATTTTCATGTTCTTGCTATTTGGATATATTTTAGCAATTTAGCTACAGAATGCAGCTTGTTTCGCAGCTAACTATGGATTTTGTTGCTACTCTCATGGTCTGGCAGGTTCGAGGTTTCAAATGAAGAATTGGGCCACATGGGAGTTTCTACAATCATCTTTAAATGGAATCTATCCTATTCACTCTATCGAGATTGATAGAAAAGCAAGCCTAAGATCATGGTCAAAGGTGTGGTCAAAGTACATTATCCGAAAGCAGGATGACTCTTGATTTTCTCTATCGTAGAAAATCAAGAGCCTAACAGTCCTATTGGAAGTATAATTCAAATTAGCCACCTATAGCAAGTTTATATCACAAATAGTTATGTTATTTCCCTTTAAATATCAGTTGTAAAAGGCCGAGAAGACAGTTTAGATTTTAAGTGTTAAGTTTAAGCTTTTTTCTGATACTCTGTATTCAAACTTTTTTCATCATAATATAAAGTTTGTGTTGCCAATGATTGTTTAAGTGCATCTTTAACCAACTAGCAGTTCAGCTGAATCAGTTGCAGAGGGCCCCTGCACTGAAGGAGGTTTTTCATTTGTTCTTTTTAGTTCAATTTTCATTACTTTGTTTTTAATCAAATCTGTTTTCTAAATAGGTTAATGTTCATTCCCTTTTTTGATTAATAGCATAACATTCAATCACAATTGTGCATCCTTGTTCTTCTAAGATATTTCGTGAAGATAGATAAATCTGTTTTCAAATCGAATTAAGATTGAAGTAATAATATTACACAGTTTCCTAGTTTCCTTATTGTTTTGTATTTCATTTCCTTAGAACAGAACTGTCAATTAATTGTGTCAATGGATGTTTTCAAAATCCATTTCAATATGATGATCCTAAACTAAATGGTTAAATGTATAATTCATACAATGGTTGAATTTACTCTGCACATTGTTATTTGCTTTCTAGGAACTTAGAGACTAAGGCATAATTGACTTCTCACATAGCATCTCATGAGGGTAACACTTCACAATTGAATGTTGGAGAAAAGTCAAGTATGTATTAGTTATTTTTAGTTAGTTTTACATGCTTTCATATTTTTCCTTTAGATCCTCACTTAATTGCATCACTGATATCCCTAAAAGTCATTCTAAAAGAGATTGATTTAATCATGTTTCAATATTGAATGGTTGAATGTTTAATGAATGCAATTACTGAGTTACCTTTTGCATACTTTACTTAGTTTTCTAGTTGATTAGGTATAATTGGTTACTTTACACTATCTCAAGAAGATCACACTTCATAATGGACTATTGGAAGTAACAAAATATACATTAGATGTTTTCATTGCATTCTTTGCTTACTTTTCTAGGACATTATAAGTTAAAGTACAAACAGTTACTTAACATCATCTCAATAAGGTCATACCTCATAATTGAATGTTGATGTAACCAGAAGTACATTAGTTGCTTCATTTTCTGCTTTTACTTAAGACAAGCACTACAATTCCAATCTTAGTTTTATAATTATATCCATGGAATAGAACTAATGATAAGATAAAATAGATGCTCTATTTTCCAAATTAGGTCTTAACTAGCCAACAATTTTTGGTTTATTTTTTTGAAAATTAGACTAACTTACGAACGCTTCCTTTTCTTCATTCCCAGAATTTATTAGATTCATTTAAATCTTTTCATAGTTTAGGTTAAAACATTATTAGACATCAAATAAAAAAAACCCCCCAAAACAACATAAAATAAAAAACAACCACACTTCATTAGTTTACAAACCTTGGTTGATAATTATTGAAAGTAATTTAAGACATTAAATTGACTAAACACTTTTGCACTGTTGCCGAGGAAGTGTTATTAGGTAACCTTATTTCCTACATCTAAAAAAAATGATATGCATAGAGAAAGAGACTCTAGGGGCATATCCATAGCTACAGGCAAGATTTTAATCCCTACAACACCACTCACTCCACCAAGACAGTTAAGGAGTTTATCCCAAGCTTACATCGAACAACCTGAAGGTTTTCTACTATTAGAAAAAGAAGACTATGTTTGCAGGTGAAAGAAGGCTCTATATGGTCTCAAGCAGGTTCCCAGAGCATGGTATTCTCGTCTTGATGGATATCTACATCAATAAGGGTTCAAGAAAGGTATTGTTGATATAAATCTTTATGTACAAATAGATAAAGATAATTTAACAATCATTGAGGTATATGTGAATGATATAATATTTGGTAGAAACGGTGATCGACTAAGTAATAAATTTTATATAAAGATGCAAAGTGAGTTCGAGATGTCTTTACTTGGTGAGTTGACATACTTCTTAGAGCTTCAAATATCCTAGCAAGAGAAATGAATATTTATATGTCAAGCCAAGTACATCAAGGAAATGTTCATGAAATTCAAAATGGAAGATTGCAAACCTGTCCTTACTCTGATGGTAACAGGTTGCAAATTGAGCATAGACGACTCATCTAACGATGTGGATTAGAGGTTGTACAGATCTATGATTGGTAGTCTTCTATATGTAACAATCTCCCAGCCATATGCTATGCGAGCACTTGGACGAGTAGAAAGATTCCAAACAGCACCAAAAGAATCACATGTTATTTCCTTCAAAAGAATTCTTAGATATGTAAAGGGCACAAAAGAATATGGCTTGTGGTATCCCCAGGGTAAAAATCTCATTATTCAAGCCTTTACAGAGGCATATTGGGTAGGAAGCATTGATGATCATAAGAGTACTAGTGGAACAACATTCTGTCTAGGTGGTTGTCTCGTATCATGGTTGAGCAAAAAGAAAACCTAAATCTCCTTATCTATATCGGAAGCATAATACATTGTAGCGGCATCATGTTGTACTCAAGTCCTTTGGATGAAACAAACTTTACAAGATCTTCAAGTACAATTCACTGAGCCTATTCCCATATTCTGTGACAACACTAGCGGCATCAACATATCCAAGAATGCTGTCATGCATTCAAAAACAGAACACATTCCGATAAAATATCATTTTCTTAGAGAACAAGTCACTGAAAATAATATCAAACTTGATTATGTTGGTACAAAAGAACAAATTTTTGATATCTTCACTAAACCTTTACCTCATGAATCATTTGAATATCTGCGCCATAATCTTGGCATTCTCCCAAGTTCTCATTAAATTCTCCTTATTCATAATATAAAGGGGGAGTAGAAGTGTGTACAGGTCCGCAGGATGGTTGTGTGTAAGGGGAGTTATCCTTTTCCATTGATGTCAAAGGGGGAGAGAATGTTGTAAGAATAGGTGTCATGATCGCAGGGGGAGTTCTTGGCCATCAATGACAAAGGGGGAGATTTTTTATCAGCGGTTGTTATTGATGTCAACCCAAGTAGCACTAGGGGCTACCCAAATATTGCATGGGAATTTTTACCTACCAAATTACTATATTCTGGGTCAATAATGCTTTTCATGGTTTCTACTTGTAGAGATGTTTCCGTTGATATATGGCATGCCAGGAAATTCTTCACGGTTTGAGAGATATTCCTATTTTAAGTTTGTAACCCCAGTTAGTGGGCTAAAACCCCATAAGGTTGTGGCATGGGTCATTGAAAATCCAATAATTAATATTTTTTAAGCTCCTAAAATCCCTCCCATTTTCACTTGTTGAAGCCCCTCTCAACCTAATAATTTGTATAAATTGTGATCCTCATATCCTCCTTATGCAGGGATTTAGCTATGTTAAATAGGTCATCGCAGAATTTTCACTCTAACTTTTTTCCTACGAAGTTTCAGAAGCTGAAATTTTTATGAGGTGAAGCCAAGATCCTAAAAAAATGCTTATTAAAATTTCAGATGAAGGTGTGCAATATTTTCACAGCTATCATCTGTGGAAGTCAAAGTTTTTGCAGGCTTCTGAAATTCATCTCAAAGAAGTGACCTTGGGAAAATAGTCAAAACTCTCTCTCTAAGTATCGTATTGGAATTATGTAAAATTTGATAGATAGTGCACGGACTGCAGTGTTATCTATATCAATTTTAGAAGCAAATGAAGAAACAGTGACACGTGGCATGCCATACAAGTTTTCTCTATTGAAACAGTACATAATTAGGGCATTGTGAGATATTAGACATAACTCACCCTTGAATAATCCAAATTGGGTTAGAACTGTGGAATTGGAAAGAAGACTCAGAATAATAATACAAGGATGAAAATCACATATTGGGGATTTGAATTAACAACGATACGCCAGATTCAATATCAAGCTGCTAGAAGGAAAGAAAAAGCTAGATCATGTGTTGTCAAGGGCTGCAAAGGACTAGACTTTCTAGTGCAACAAAGAAAAGAGAGGTGCAGTTTAGGGTAGAATGAAAAGAGAATAAATCAAGGTGTAGAACAATAGAAAGAAGTTAATCACATGAACTCTTCAAGTGGGCAACATTGCATACAATCACTATAAAGGTATCATTGTACTAAGTCATTGTAAATACATTATTGTAAAAATTTTACTAGTGTCTATATGCCAAGAGTTGAAGAGGCAGTGTTGGGAGGTCTAGGATCATCGTTAGGTGTTGTGTCATAGTTGGGCTTATGGTCTATTGTATCTTCTTCTTCTACATTATTCTATATCATTTTAAAGTGGACCATTTTCCCTGGTACGAGAGTCCATTCTTCTTTTATTCTTCTAAAGGGTGGTAGGGTGGTGCTAGGCTAGTGCATGAAGTCACCAATAGGTTCAATCCTGTGAAAAATTCATGGTGTTAGGGTGGTGCTAGGGTGAGTTTTAGCTCATTGGGTGTTGGAGCATCCATTCAGTTGAATACTGAAGAATCTCAGACGTTGGAGCGTCCATCCAGTGGGAGCTGGAGAAGAATGCTTTTCTAGATTCTAGGAAGTTGGAGCTTTATTTTCAATTGGAGTTGAATATTAAAGAATTATTAGAAAATCATTAAGTGGTTTTTGTCCCGGAGTGGGTTTCCACCTTAAAATTTGTGTGCTTTTGTATTCCTTTTGTTTACTGCTATCATTGTACAAACATTGATAGTCATTGAAGATTAACTAATGCTCTAATTGAAAGGAATATTGATTCACCCCCCTCTCAGTATTTCAAACATGATACACCTCCATCTCAAAATCATATTTCATATTTCACTAGCCATACACTTCTTGAAGTTTTGAGGTCAGAAATCCAATTAGGGGGATCCTCTACTTCATCTATTGAGGCAGTATTAGAAGAAGAAGATCCTAGGTCTCCGACGGAAGGAGTAACATTTTTCACCCATACAGGAGAACACATTTTAGCTGAAGAGTTAGAAATTCCTAGTGGAGAGGAAGAATAAGAACCTTTCTTCAACATACCATTGATAGAAGAACTAGAGGAAGAGCATTTAACCTTACAAGTTGACTCTTATATCAGCTCTGAAGAATTTATAATGGTAGGAAGAGGAGAAGAATGGGAAGGAGAAGGAGAAATTTTAAATGGAGAAAATGTAATATTTGGAGGAGGATAAAGAGGTAGAGGTAAGGGAGGAGATATAGGGAGAGGTAGAGGAAATGTAGAATGAGGAAGAAGAATTAGGGTAATTGAGAGTTCTTTTGGATTCTCTATAGTTGATGAAGATACAAATGTCACCATAAAAAATATCTCACCTTCTGTCCTCCGTAACTTTCATGGATTGAAAAGTGAAGACCCTGAAACCTTTTTTTTTTGAATTTGAAGTCTTGTGCAGAACTTATGATTATTTACAAGAATCTCAAAAACTCAAATTGTTTCCTTCAACATTGAAAGGAGCAGCTCTAAAATGGTTCATGAGTCTAATCACTACGTCTATTAGGACATGGAATGATATGAAGAGAACATTTCTAGAAAGGTATTTGGATTATTGCATACCTATTAATCACAAGGATGAAGTGTTTAAAATGATTCAAAGAGAGGATGAAAATTTGGAGGATTTAATTGAAATATTCAACTATAACATAAAAGGAGCAAAAATGGATAATTTAGATAAAGACACTTTAAAATCTATTTTGTTGAAATCCATTAGATATGAGTGGATAGAAATCCTTAACATTATGGGCAAGGGGGACATATCTCAACTCCCATTACCTGACATTGGGGAATTATGTATTCATCTCTCAAGAGGAAAATAAAAAACTGTGAAAGGTCCAAGAGATCTGGCTCTTGCTAGGGTAAATAAATCTGCAACTAGAACAATGAGCAGGGCAAAAATTGGAAACTTGCTTGATGAATTTAAAACAGACATTTTGAGGGAGTCTTAGTGAATAGATAGACACTCTGAAGTTAAAAAACAAGAACAAATATTAGACTGATGCTTTGGATATTTTCTGTCCCAAATGCAGAAAGAAGCATGCTTTAAGAGAATGTCCTCTTGATGCAAAAGTCATAAAGACCTGTATGATTTGTTTAAAAAGTCATGATACTAAGAGTTGTCCTTCAATTCCTAGTATTAAGGTTGTTTTAAAGAAAAAAAACTTCAAATACAACATAATCTCTTTGATTTTTCTCTAGAAGGCCATGGCAGGGGCCACAAACCCAAGGTTTTAATAACCAAATGTATACTCAACCCCCACCAAACTAGAATTCTTGGCAACAACCTTGGCCTCAATCTCAATCTCAATCTCAACCTTGGGCTCAAGGAATGCAAAATACCTATGGAAGATTCTCTCAATGGTACCAATATCCTCCATCATATCCAAATTATCCTCCCTAACAAATTCCTCAACAAAATCAACAACCCCAACTCCAAAATCAAAACCAAAAGTCCACAACTCTCACTACCATTCCCTCAGATACCAAATCAACTACCTACCCAACCATTACCAAATCGAAACAATACAAATTCTTAGAATACGTATATGATATAAGGAAAACAATTTCCAACTTACATGATTACTCCTCTATATCTTAATGAAGTCCAACTTAGATCTAGTAGGATATTAGAAAAGAAAAAGCCTTCTGTAGTCAATCAAGAAAAATACAATTTTGAGGAAGATTTTCTACAACCCAATAAAAGTTTTGAAGAAGGAACATCTCTTCAAAACAAAAATTATGAAAATGAAAAAAAAACAAAAGAACCAATAAACTCAACTCCTATGATAGAGTAACCATCAGTATGTACTTCTACACCTCCTTTTCCTGAAAGATTACAAGTTGATAGAGGGGTAGAAAAGAATATTATGTTGCCTAATTATGATTTTCTAGATGAATTGAAAAATGTTTGTATCAAAATCCCTTTGTTACAATCCATCAAGGAAATTCCAATTTTAGCTAAAACAATAAAAGAGTTGAGCATGAAGAAATTGGGAAGAAAAAAAAAGAAATAAAAAGGATTCAGCTTGTAGGAAAAAAAGCAGATATAATGATGGGAAAAATTTCCATTCAAAAATATTTAGATCCAGACAATCCAGTTGTAAAAACACATATAAAAGGAGTGGAAATTCAAAATACATCTATTGATTTAGTAGCAACAGTAAACATCATGAGCACAAAAACCATGGAACAACTCAAGCTTGCTAATCTCCTTTATACACCTACATTACTGCAATTAGCAAATAGATCTATAATCAAACCAAATGGTGTGTTAGAAGACATCTCAGTGTACTTAGATTCTTGGGATTACCCTATTGATTTTATGATCTTAGCCCCTAAGAATAATCTAGGAGGACATCCACTTATATTAGGAAGACCTTGGTTGGCTACAACTGATGCTTTCATTAGTTGTAGATCTGGTAACATGTATATTTGTAATGGTAATTCAACTAATAAATTCACTTTATATCCTATAGCAAGAAAAAACACAGAGATAGATGACAACGAATGGATTAATTATGAAAATGATATACAACCTCTCTTTACTATTTCAACCATTAGTGAAGATAGTCAAATCTTAAACAGAATAGAAAATTTTGAATCATCTCGAGAATATGAACATGATCAATTTAAAGAAAAATCCAACATTGGATATTTTTCATCTAGGAAGATGTCTCTTTATTCTATGGAAGAATTTGGTAGATTTATAGTTGAAATATTACTAGGGAAAACCTTGAACATAAAAAATAACTTGGAAAATTTACAACAGGAAAATCTAGTGAAAACATTACAACAAAATTATTCTACATATGCATGGGAATACACTGACATGAAAGGAATTATTCCTAAGACTTGTATACATCACATCTACATTGATGAAAATTGTAAACCTATTAGACAACCTCAAAGGAGTATGAATCCAAATCTTAGGAAAATTCTGAAAGAGGAGTTGCAAAAGTTGCTAAATGTAAACTTCATTTACCCAATTTCAGACAGTTAGCGGATTTCTCCTTTAGTGATTTTTCCTAAAAAGAATGGTAAATGGAGGGTGTGCATTGATTATCTAGAATTGAATAAAGCTACCATAAAATATCATTTTCCTTTACCCTTTATAGATCAAGTGTTGGATACATTAGCAGGTAAGAATAATTTCTCATTCCTGGATGGTTTTAGTGGTTACAATCAGATTCAGGTAGCACCTGCAGATCAAAATAAGACCACATTCACCTGTCCATAGGGGTTTTATTCCTATCGAGTACTTCCTTTTGGATTATTCAATGCACGTGCAACATTCAAAGGGTAGTAATAGGAATTTTTTCTGATCTAATACATGATTGTGTAGAGGTGTATATGGATGAATTTACAGTTTATGGTAATACATTTGAAGAAGTTTTAGAAAATTTTTAAAAGGTTCTTAAAAGATGTAAGGAAGAAAACCTTTCACTAAGGCATGAAAAATGTTTCATGATGTTTATAGAAGGGATTGTTTTAGGACATCACATTTTAGGAGATGGAATTAAAGTTGATAAATCTAAAGTTGAAGTCATCTCAAAACTATCAATTCCAAGTTGTTAAAAGGATGTTAGAAGTTTTCTAGGATTCACAGGATATTATAGAATATTTATAGAAAATTTCACTAAAATATCATCCCCACTCTTCAAAATACTCACCAAAAATTTTGAATTCAGTTGGAATACTGATTGTCAGTTTACATTTGAGACTTTAAAAGCAAAAATTTATGAAGCACCCATCTTAAGAGGTCTAAACTAGAAACTGCCTTTTCACATTTCAACAGATGCTTTAGATACAGCTTTAGGAGCTGTATTAGGACATAAATATTTGATCCCCTATGCCATCTATTACACAAGAAAGAATTTGACTCCCACAGAGTTAAATTACACTGTAACTGAAAAGGAATTCTTAGTTGTTGTTCATTCTATCAACAAATTTAGACATTATATAACATGTTAGGAAACCTTTGTTCATACAGATCACTCTGTAATTAGATACTTATGAATAAATCTATTACTAATGGCAGAGTTACAAGATGGTTATAACTCCTGAAATAATTCAACATTATTGTTCTAGACCAGCCTAGAAAACAAAACACAGTTGCTAATTTCTTGTCTAGAATCCAAAATATCAAATATGACACTCCAGTTGAAGATAAATTTCCTAACGAATATATTTTTGCAATAACTACTCAAACTCCTTGGTTTGTAGATATTTCTAATTACTTAGTTACAGGGAATTTACTGTAATATTCCTAATTAGCCCAAGCTAATAGGAATATTTCATTTTGTGTTAATTTTCTTAATTGATGAATAAAATGTAAAGGAGAACATAAAAACTCCTAAAAACATCCAAATAAATCAATTCCCAATGTTAATAGAGGCAAATCAAGGTTGTTTCAATAAAATAGACTTGCATGTGATCAAGGGTTGAGGAGATTGACTGGGCCAACAGGACCAAATCATAGCAATGTATAGATACAATGTACCTCATGGAGGGACATTGCAGTTCTAGAAGGAGGCCCTCATGTGAATGGAGATAATTCATCAAGGTGGTTTAGGGTTTGCCAAAGCTCTCATCTTATAAAAGGAAGGGGAAGGCTCAAGAGAAGGTTGTTGATGATAACTGTTTTTTATGTCTGCTTAGACAATTCAAGTTCTCTTGGTTGTTTAGTAGAGAATTGTGAGGATTTCCTCTTTAGGGATTCTCTCTCCTTCCATTGAGTATCTCTTGGAGGGACTTGCACTTCTCTTCCAATATTAGGCATATGGTCAAGCTCCATCTCCCTTAGAGAATGTAAATCCATGTAATATTCCCAAATTTTCACATCACATTTGGAATATTAGAGTCCTTGATTTTCTTAATGAATTAGGTAAATAAAAGGGAGGAGGGACCCACAATCCTCAATAAGAATAAATATCCACTTTGTGTGCGTGAATGTGGATTAATTTAGTCTAGATATGAAAAAAGAGTTAGTTGAGAAACTACTAATGTGAATGAGATTGGAGATCATGTCTCATTTAATGAGAGAGATCATGGAGGGTTGATTCAATCAACTAAGATCTTGAAGATGTCAAACCAAGGGGTCATTGAGCATTAATGATCAAGTAGTGGAGGAATGAAACAGACATGATGGAGGGGTGTACATTGCACCTAGACTATTTGGTTGATTTGGTCAAGCAACGCAGTCCCACTTGGAGGATCTTATCCACCTAAGACAATGAAATTGAGATTAGGGCCAAGGCTTGAGCGGGTTCAATCATTATAAAGGAGATGAAGGCAAGGTGAAAGGCATCTTGGATTATTTTGATGTGTGATATTTTAGATCTAGAATTGTCAAGTGACATTCCACTGCAATCTTGGGTTGTTCAACAGATATTGTAGGTGCCGTTTAGCACAGGGTGTTCCCGAGCAGGAATCCCTCCTCTTTATTTGAGTGATATCTAAGGAAGAGGTTTTTAATTCATTATACATCAGGCTTTGAGTGCCATTTCCATTTCCTACTTTCTGCAGAACATTTATATTCAGAAAACTGTGTTTTTATGAAGATCAGTTTGGAAGGTGGTAGTTGTATTCAGTATTTTAGCTAGAGAACAAGGTGAGGGATTATTCCCATCACTTGGGCTTATATTGTAGCACTCCCAAAGCCACATTGCAGATATGGAATCAGTCTAAAATTTATTGACCTCCTAGCAATAGTATTCTCTCCAAGAATAATGTTGTCCATATTGCATATCTGAAAGGATGAAGGAAGTTGCTAGTATATCAACTAGAAATCTAGTGGAGGATCATTCCATCATATTTCCATCAGTATTACCATCAGCCTAGATCTCATTGTAGAATTTTTCAGTAGGCAGAAGGCCACTCTTTCCCTCACAGTGCAATTTTAAGAGGCAGTTGTGTTGTAGCAGCTGCAATCATCTTTTGGAGGATTGAGAAGCGAGATCTAGAGCTCCTAGCTCATAGATCTGGGGAAGGGATCAGAAATTCAAGCATAGATATGATCTGAGCACATATTTCAGCCATATATTCTTCAGATCTAGCTTCAGATCTGTATTTCCTAGCAGATCAAGGATCAAACCTTGTGGAGGTGATTTTTCCAAAGTTGTAGATTTGGAAAATCCTTTCTGGGTTATCTTAGGGATCCATCACAGTGGCCAGATCTTGAATCTTGGCATCATCAGAGCTCCAATTTTGAGTAGATCTTCATTTCTCTTTTTAGCCTGCAACTCCATGTTTATATTCTGCTGAAGAGACAATGTAGTATTTGCTGCAAAGCCTCGACAATTACATTGTACCTGCCTCACACATGTTTTCTAGGTCATCTTAGCTCATATTTTTGGCTATATCTACCTATCTCTTGTACTTTTGTAACTGATTCATCTCCAATATAATAAAATGGCTCAGCTCTTTCTGCCTATTCTGATTTGTACTTAGATTTATTGTCTATCTTGCTATAAGTTCTTATATTTTGTGAAGTATTATTTCATGTTCCTATTTTTGGATATTACAATCCTATTGGGGTTTACTTATTTCAATGAGTTGCAGCAAGTGGAGACTAGATCTTCTTAGATCTAGATTATACTAGTGCCTCTTCTCCGTGAGTGTGTCTTTTAACATCCTGGAAGAGTATATTAGTTTTTGAGCTTTATGTTGGACATCTTGGCATGTGGCCAAAATATTTCTCATCTTTAGCAGCGTATTTTTCAGCAGGAACTTCGTCCTTTTTCTGAGTGCTGCGGTAGTAGGGTTTGATCCCTTGCTTGTGAGCCCATTCCTTGGAGGGAGGACCAACCCTTATCCTAGAAGGCTTTGTATTCCATCCTTCTTCTAATTATTGTATATTTTAAGCTACATGTATTCAGAGCTATAGTAAACTGCATTTTCCATATCTAGATCTGCAGATCTGCTATTTTGTATATTGTGCTTCCATGAAACCCTTGCCGGGTTGTCTTTTGCTGTATAAAAAGGGTTGAATCCCCATTTTTCTTCACTCTTGATCAATATAAACTCCATATCTATTGAGGACCATTAATTTTTGCAGAAACCCTCATTGAATCATGCTATCCCTTGCTTTAGTCATTTTGTATGCTAAAAGTCATGGGATTTGGGCATTTTTAAGCCATATCGGGAGTGGAGATATGTTTAACATAGCTAGAGTGATTTGTTTTAGCTAAAATTTGGTATGTGAGTCCCACATGACCTAAGCTACGATATCCCATAGTTAATTTCCCTTATTTGTACACACATTTATGAATTAACCTTTTTAGGGCATGAATTGTTGTTTTTCCCCAACTTTTGGATCTTAAAATGAAGAAGAAGTTGTTGCTGTAAAATAAAATGATGATGATGTGTTTATTGAAAAATTTAATGAGTGAATAGATTGCTGCTACTCCATTATTTTGTTCACATCTTTCCGCAGTCCAATTATTGGGCATTTTTCCATCCATTCTAGGTGTGAGAGGCTTGTTTACCTCACCTAGTTTTCTTGGTTTTTTATTTCCTTTTGGATTTAGGACTTAGATACTCATATATAAGGGATCCAAAGGCTAATATTTTTTTATAAAGCACACATTCATGAAAAATTCGTTTTTTAGGCATGCCTTGCTAGCAATCCCAGTTTGGGGATATTACAATGGTATCAGAGCATCTTTCTTGGCTCAACTTGGGAGTCTCAGCCCAAGAAGATAAAATAAGATCAGAATGATGAAGAAGATAAAATTTCTCTCATCATTTTTTAGATCTAGGAAGGACCTCCCCCCAGGAGGTTAAGCAAATTGTAATGTTCCAAATTTTGCAAATAAATATTTGGAACATTAATCTTGCTTTTATTTTAATAAAAGGAATAAAATGGGTGTGGTAGCCCATGTAGCAACTTAATAAAAAATCCTAAGGCAGAAAAAGTCACTTCAGTGGCTTAAGTTAGCAGCTCAGGTGTGAAAAGGGCCAAAAACAAGTGAGCTAAACCATGGTTGACCAAAGTCAACAACGTACCTAAGAGGGGAAGCTTGCACAAGAAGATTGCGTAGTTGGATGGAGGGATATTTGAAATGAGAGAAAACCTAATGTGAGTGGGGTCCATGCATGCCTTGCATAAAAGATGAAGGAGAGCCATTGTTGAGGATCATCTTTGGAGAAAAGAATTTGAAGTTGAAGCTGCCTTCAACTGAGGGAGCTTGTGTTGCTTAGCAGAAGAGGGATTCCTGTTTAGGAATGTCCTTCTCTTCCATGGGAGGCCATGGAGAGATTGTTCTTCATCTTTGTCACATCCTGGCTTGAGGCAAAAGTAGTCATTTGCAGCTATTGCGTTATTCTTGCAGCAAGAGAACGTTGGAGTTGCTGGTGTTGTTGTGAGGGACTTCCATCATCTCACCTCCGGAGTTGTTCTGTAGAGGAGAGGCCATCTCTTTCTCTAGGAGGTTAGAAAACGAGATCCCAGAGCTTCTATTGTAGATTTTGGCATTGGGCCATATGTTTTCTCTCATGCCCAGCGCAGTCTCCTTCCCTTACAACATTATCTTCGGAGGTGCCTTGCACAAGGGGTTCATTTGGTGCACTAGGGAGTGCATTTTTCAGTAAGGGGATCAACCCCTTCCTTTTGGAGATCATTGGAGGAGGTTTGCACATCTATTGCAACACTTCCCATCCTCTTCCATGTTGTATTATATTTGAGTTGCAGCAGCTACACTGCAACTCTGACATTTTATTGTTTTATGTATTTTAGCCAATCCCTTAAAGGATTGATGTAATAATGTTTTTTGGGGTTGACATCTTGATCCCCCATATTTATTTGAGCTATCATTGCTAGATCATCATTTTTACATCAGTTTTCAGTCATTTTCTCCTACATAATGCGCAGTCATAGAATAGCTGGGTCATGTAGCAGCGCATTCACTTGTGTAATGTACATTTCCCTTTGAGGCTGATTTGAGCTCACCTTGAGAGGCATTTTCCTCAAGGAATTTGTATTACATTTGTTGCTGCATATTATATATCATATTTTCACTCTTCTTACACTATGTGAGACATTATTTCACTGTTGCTACTCGTTGAAGTTTTCATGCTGCTGAAGATTCTCTCATTGAGCATTATTTCAGTATCCTTGTTGGTGGGATATCTGAATAACCTGCTTAAGGTTATTTCTTTGAGCTTATATTTTGTAGGGAGTTGGTCTCAGATGTATTCTAAGGCATCCTAGCATTATATAACCTTATTTTCAAATGGGATTCCTTATACAACGTCCTCATAGGTAGTTGTGGCAGAAATTCCTTGAAGGGAATTATTAACTCTTGACAAGTTTTATTGCCAGAGTCTGCTTGAGGGCTAGGTAGCCTCTAGATCTCATCCTTCCTTGTGGAGGTGACATATCCAGTAAATTCCCTAGCATTCAATCTTTGAGATAGTTTAGTGTTGATTGTTAATACTCCCGGAGATGCAAACTAGGAATATATCAAGATATTCCAGTCATTGCAGAAATTTCCCCATTTGGGATATTACAGTGGTATCAGAGCTTTGAACTTGGCTCAACTTGTGAAGTTTGAGTTTCATAGAAGAAAAGTCCAAGATAATGTAGAATATGGGATTAATCTCATTAGTTTTGGGTCCAGCAAGAACCTCTCCAAGGAGGTTGAGGAGATAGAAGAAGGAGAAGAGGAAGGACCATGCACTTCCTATTCTCATAGAGAAACAGAGCAGAGGCATGTAGAACACTTGGAATTCAAATTCTAAGTGAGTTTCTTACTAAATATGGAGAAAACCCTGGAGTCTTCGAAGAGAATCTATATTTTCACACTTGTTCAGCAAAAATAAGAAAGAACTTGGTGGTTCAGCCATGGGAGGCATGCAAGTGTTTCTACTCTTGCTGTTTTTTCTCAGAACTTGATCAGAAGATTTGGCCAAAGGAGGGAGGAGCCCTCACCACCAGAGGCACATGCTAGCACTATTACATTCATGGAGGAGCAGCCTCCACCTTTATCTATTGAGGCAGCCAGCACACTTGAGGAAGAGACTCTTGCAGCAAAACAAGATCCTTCTAGATCTCTCCAAGGTATGCATGAGTTTGCATGTATCATGGAGGATTATAAATTATTGCATGCTAATTGTCTTGATGAGGGAAATTTTACTGTGATGTGCCATTTTGGAGGAAAGAAACCCTCATCATCCTCATGCACTATTGATGAGCCATGCATCACATGTGAGGGTGGGGTTTTAAAATTTTGTTATGGAGGAGATTGCATTTAAATGTCCCATGAAATGCAAAAGGAGAAATATGTTTTCAAAAAATGGTATCTCTTATGAAAGAGGTACCAAGTGGTAGGATACTTACACCAAAGAGAAGAGCTTTGTGAATTATATGTGCCGAGCGGAAATATGGAGGATCCATAACCCATAGGTCCCAGGATATTTTCACACTCATTGCACTTGATGGAAAAAGAGGAGAGTATGGGTGCATCATTATGGGGTGGAATTTCTCCTACCACTCATTATGTTCCCATTTCAGATTGGGTATGGTGGAAGTATAGGGGAGAAACAAACATTCTTGTTGTTCAGATTTTGTTTGAATGTTGCGGGAGCAAGAGGAGGCACTAGCATAGTGCAAGAGGATTGCTCTTTGATCTTGGATGCCAAGTAGCACCTTCTTCATGGGAGGAGCTCTAAATTTGCAGCAACATGATGGGAGGATTCTTTGGCAAGATTCATGTCAAAGAGGGAAGCTTTGAGATGACAGTGGCCCTACTCCAAAGGCCAACAGTGTTGTCACTTGAAAGCTTGAGTTACTTTTTGGAGTGTCTTTCAAACCACTTCACAAGTAATGTAATTTGGAGGCATTTAGGTGATGAGCATGAAGGAGTAATGGAGGAGAGCACTCCTTACCACATTTTGACTCTCTTGGCTTAGTTTCACAAGCACAAGAAGAAAGGTCTACATGCAGAAATTTTGGGTTCTCTTTTCGTGCATGTTACTGCATATTATTCAGTGATGGAGGAATCCACTTGGGAGGGCATCCTAATGGAGATATATCAGCTTATGAGAATATGCATAGCCCAAGAGATGAAGAGAGGAATGGCACAACCACTCCCCTACAATGTTTCAGTGAGGGGGACTTTTCACTTGAGCCATTTCAGCTCAAAGGCCAAGGTACATGATGAGGGAGGTAACTATTTGTGACATGATTTACACTCTCTTATCTTTATGAGCAGCATATCAGATCAAGAGGGATCCTTCCTTGTCGCACATTCTGTTTTGTTGTACTTATGGTTCATTGCAGCAAAATGATGGCTATTTCAGCAATGGTTTGTGGGGGAAATCCACATGGATTTTGGTGTGCACCTTTGGCACCAAAGTATGTTTTACATGATCACATCTTGCAGGATGAATGTGGTAGAAAACAAGTGGATGAAAATACACTTGATATTTTCTATTTTTAGGCAGGCCAATGATGCCCTGCACTAGTTCCATGTATGGAACTGGCCAATGATGCCCTGCGCTGGTTCCATGTTTAGCTGGTGGAACCTTGTTCAAAGGAAGCTCTGTTTTGAAGGGGGGGAGATAACTTAAAGATGCCCATTGGGAGGGTGATTCTCCCTAATTTTCATGTTGTATGTTTCAGGAGAAGTAATGGGCAACCCATGATTTCCAAACTTCATCTCTTTCCTTCATATGGGAGGAGCTATTTGGAGAGTTGAATTTTTGGAAGAGGCACTTCATGGTTTTTATGTTGATGGGGTAGCTTGGGTCTCTTTTGAAATCCATTTCATTTCATCCATATATCAGCAGCAGCCCCATATGTATCATGTGGAGGGAGAGACTCATTGGGTGGATGTGCCCTTTGGGAAATAAAACCTCCATTATTTTTGCAGCACATGCTCCAAGGGAGTATGGAAGATGATATGGTCACCATGTTCAGCCATGTGTTTTTCCATGAAGTGAACCATATGATTTCTTGGATGCCATATGTTGATGAATTCCAACTCATCGCATATGTGAGGATTTGGGCCAGCTTGATTTGCAGCATTGGAGGAGAGGTCCTTAGGTATCTAGACTTCATATTGCCTCTTGAATGCAACACTCTTGCAGCCCAAGTTCAGATTTCACTCAAAATTCATCATAAGTAGAGAAGACGACAGCGTGGGGTAGGATATGAAGCTTACCAAGTTCAGAAATTCATCCCACCTATTTCTCATGAGCACAAGGTGGAGGAGTACTTTCAGGAGTTGCCTAGTTGGAGGGTGACTCATTTTGTTTGGTTGATTGCTTGGGGATGGAGGATCTACATGGGGATATTTTAGACTCCATGCCTTGAGTAGAGGAATTTTTGCAGTTCACCCTTGCTATTGCTTGAGGATAGGCAGGTTTTGGGAGGGGAGGACTGTAATGTTCCAAATTTTGCAAATAAATATTTGGAACATTAATCTTGCTTTTATTTTAATAAAAGGAATAAAATGGGTGAGGGAGCCCATGTAGCAACTTAATAAACACTCCTAAGGTGAGAAAAGTCACTTAAGTGGCTTAAGTTAGCAGCCCAGGTATGAAAAGGGCCAGAAACAAGTGAGCTAAACCATGGTTGACCAAAGTCAACAACGTACCCAAGAGCGGAAGCTTGCACAAGAAGATTGCATAGTTGGATGGAGGGAAATTTTAAATGATGGAAACTCTAATGTGAGTGGGGTCCATCCATGCCTTGCATAAAAGATGAAGGAGAGCCATTGTTGAGGATCATCTTTGGAGAATAGAATTCGACGTTGAAGCTGCCTTCAACTAACGAAGCTTGTGCTAATTAGCATAAGAGGGATTCCTATTTAGGAATGCACTTCTCTTCCATGGGAGGCCATGGAGAGATTTTTATTCATCTTCCTCACATATTGTCTTGAGGCCAAAGTAGTCATTTGCAGCTACTGTGTTATTCTTGCAGCAAGAGAATGCTGGAGTTGTTGGTGTTGCAGTGACGGACTTCCATCATCTCACTTCTGGAGTTGTTCTATAGAGGAGAGGCCATATCTTTCTCTAGGAGAACAGAAAAGGAGATATCCGAGCTTATATTGCAGATTTTGGCATTGGGCCATATGTTTTATCTCATGCATAGCACAATTTCCTTCCCTTACAGCGTTATCTTCAGAGGTGGCTTGCACAAGGGGTTCATTTGGTGCACTAGGGAGTGCATTTTTCAGTAAGGGGATCAACCCCTTCCTTTTAGAGATCGTTGGAGGAAGTTTGCACATCTATTTCAGCACTTCCCATCCTCTTCCATGTTGTATTATATTTGAGTTGCAACAGCTACACTGCAACTCCGACATTTTACTGTTTTATGTATTTTAGCCAATCCCTTAGAGGATTGAGGTAATAATGTTTTCTGGGGTTGAGATCTTTCTCCCTCATCTTTATTTGAGCTCTTATTGATATATCGTCATATTTACATTAGTTTACAGTAATTTTCTCGTACAGACTGCACATTCATAGAGTAGCTGGGTCATGTAGCAGTGCATTCACTTGTTTAATGTACATTTCCCTTTGAGGTTGATTTGAGCTCACCTTGAGAGGCATTTTCCTCAAGAAATCTGTATTACATTTGTTGTTTCATATTATATATCAAAATTTCACTCTTCTTACACTATGTGAGACATTATTTCACTACTACTACTCGTTGAATTTTTCATGCTGCTGAAGATTCTCTCATTGAGCATTATTTCGGTATCCTTGTTGGTGGGAGATCTGAATAACCTGCTTAAGGTTATTTCTTTGAGATTATATTCTGCAGGTAGTTGGTATCAGATGTATTCTAAGGCATCCCAACACTGGATGGCCTTATTTTCACATGGGCTTCCTTATACAGCATCCTCATGGGCAGCTGTGGCAGAAATTCCTTGAAGGGAATTATTAGCTCTTGATAAGTTCTATTGGAAGAGTCTGCTTGAGGGCTAGGTAGCCTCTAGATCTCATCCTTCCTTATGGAGATGACATATATATTAAATTCCCCAGCAGTCAATCTCTGAGATAGTTCAGTGTTGATTGTTAATACTCCTGGATATGGAAACTAGGAATATCTCAAGATATTCCCGTCATTGCAGAAATTTCCCCATTTGGGATATTACACAGATGAAAAGTTGCAGTGAAAATCCTAGAGGGTTTCAAGAAGAGGAAGAGCCATGCACTTCCTATTCTCAAAGAGTAGAAGACAAGAGACATAGAGGACACTTGGAATCTGATATTCTAATTGAATACAAAGCTAAATCTAGAGCCTCCAAGGAGACTCTAGCTTTACCTCAGTTCATTCAGCTATAGGAAGAGGGATCTACATCTTTGCATGATATTGATCTAGAGAAATAGAGTTTCACTGTGCTACGCAAAGGCAGTGATGAAGAAAATAGGACCCATGCCTTATGGGAGCATTCACATGACAACTTCATTCATGGAGCGAAGGAGGAAGAAATGGTAGATAGTAGAAATCTGGAAGTGAGAAACCCTTTCTCCTTTCTATATAACACTTTCTCAATGATCACTCCCCAGCTCAAAGAGAAAATTCTACCTGCAGTAGTTCTAAGGCCTCACTAGTTTTAGAAGACCATGCATGAGGAGGAGGTCTCATCAAGAGATCTCATGAAAGGTGCACTTCAACATGTCATGGAGTGCAAAGTTCTTCAACAATCTGAGGAGGCTCTTTCGTTATCACACTTGGATCTTCCTAGATTCAAGGAGGAAAAAATAGATGATTCAGGACATCTTCGGATGGATAAAATCTCCCATGTGTGCGTTGGAAACTTCTTGAGCCATCCACATCATGATGGGAGGTTTCTTCCTACCACCTATTTGGATCCTTATGGGGTCAAATTGATCGTTGAAAAGATTTCATTTCAATAGCCCATGAAATGCAAGAGAAGAAATATGATTTGGAATGATGGTAGCCTTCATGGGAGGAGTACCAAGATGGAGGATGGAAGGAGACATCCACAATGGGCTGAGTGGATGTGGATGTAGAGCAATAAGCTGGTGGGCTACTTTCAGATCTATGATACCAGGTAGGAGGAAGCATGGCTGCATTGGTTACTCTTGAAATAATTTGTTCATAATATTCTTTCCAAGGGTATGTGGCAAGACACTCGCATCATGGGGAAGCAAGGAGTATGGATAGATTGTGTTGACATAACATTCTTCATGTCAATCAAAATGTTTTCACTACATGATTTGGATGATGGAAGTATGAGGAGGCAACAAAAGATTTTGTTGCTTGGGATGTTCTTGGGAGAGCAAGGGCAGGTTTTCTCTCATAGATTTCATGATGTTGCAGGAGTAGAAGATGGCACTATCATAGTGCAAAGGGGCTACTCCTTCGCCTTAGATGTTCAAGAGGTATTTTCCCCATGGGAGAGACTTCTTACATATAGCAGAATTATGGGAGATGCCTTTGACATTCTGTATGTCAAATATTGGAACCATGAGTTAGAGGGAGCCTATTTGCATAGGCCAACATCATCACCACTTTGGAGCTAGGTTTTATTGATGGATTATCCCCAGGATCACTTCACACTTGATGTAATTGATTGGCAAAGAGGAGGTAATGAATATGAGGTAGTAGATGGGGACATCTATTACTATGGTGTACTCTTCTTGTCTTGGGTTTCCAAGCATGAGGGAGAGGATTTGCAGGCAGCACTTGGTCCATTTCTCTTCAAGGGAGTGTGCCAAAATACTATGGAGGATCCATTTATGGACCCATGTGTCTTCTTAATTCCAACATATGGTGAGACCTTTGTTTGTGCAACATAATATTTGCATGCTCTTACCATCTCTTGGCAGTGCATTTCTCCAAATGTAAGCAAGATCTTGATTTTGCTCCATGACCATTGTTGGGCCAAACCATATGATGGAGGCAACCATCTCTTATCTGGCCTTTGGCAGATGTTTTTTCATTACATGTATGTTCATTTGATTCATATAATTAACCATGTATCAAGAAACAATCTACCATGTATTTTTCTGAAGTAGCAGTTTGAATGACTCCACTGTTACCACTTGGGAGACTATTGGTACCTTCCAACACTTTATGAAACCATCAGTAATTCCCCTATAGTGATGCCAATCATGATCCCACTTGCTAGTGTTTTTTTTATCTTGATGGGAGACATGATGTTCAGTGAGGCACATGGTTTGAATGTGTCCTTTTGGGAGAGATTCCCACATTTTCTGCAGCACATGTTCTAAGGGGAACATGGGAATATTTGTGGCCACCATAGCCAAATATTTTCTTCTCTTGGAGGTGGGCCAAATGTGTGATGGGATGCCATATGATGATGCTCTCCTATCCATCATATGTGGAATGTTTTGGGCCAATTGGTTTTACAGTGTTGGAGGAAGGCTCTTGACAGATGTAAACTTCATGTTGCCACTTGAGAGCAATATCATTGCAGCCCAAGATCATAAATAAATCTACACTTATCTTAAGTGGAGAGAGGACAACATGGGGTAGGAAATTTTGTCTACTATGTTGAGTTTTTCAGCCCACCTTCTTTGCAGGAACCTTAGGTGGAGGAGGATTTTCTGGAGTTAGCATGTTGGGAGGTGAATTATTTTATATGGATGATTTCTTGGGAGAAGAAGATTTCCCCATCCATTTTACTTCTAACCTTGCAGTTGCTTGAGGACAAGAAACACTTTTGGAGGGGAGGACTGTAATATTCCTAATTAGCCCAAGCTAATCGGAATATTTCATTTTGTGTTAATTTTCTTAATTGATAAATAAAATGTAAAGGAAAACATGAAAACTCATAAAAACATCCAAATAAATCAATGCCCAATGTGAACAGAGGAAAATCAGGGTTGTTTCAATAAAATAAACTTGCATGTGAACAAGGGTTGAGAATATTGACTAGGTCAACAAGACCAAATCACAGCACTGTCTAGATACAATGTACCTCATGGAGGGACATCGTAGTTCTAGAAGGAGGCCCTCATGTGAAAGAAGATAATTAATCAAGGTGGTTTAGGGTATGCCAAAGCTCTAATCTTATAAAAGGAAGGGGAAGGCTCAAGAGAAGTTTTTTTATGATAATTTATTTTTATGCTTGCTTAGACAATTCGAGTTCTCTTGGTTGTTTAGCAGAGACTTGTGAGGATTTCATGTTTAAGGATTCTCTCTCCTTCCATTGAGTATCTCTTGGAGGGAATTGCACTTATCTTCCACTATCATGCATATGTTCAAGCTCCATATCCCTTATACAACATAAATCCTATTGGTTTTTACTTGTTTCGGTGAGTTGCAGCAAGTGGAGACTAAATCTGCTTAGATCTAGATTATACTAGTGCCTCTTCTCAGTGAGTGTGTGTTTTAACCTCCTGGAAGAGTGTATTAGATGTTGAGCTTTAGGTTGGAAATCTTTGCATGTGGCCAAACTATTTCTCATCTTCAGCAGCATAGTTTTCAGCAGGAACTATGTCCTTTTTCTGAGTGCTGCAATAGTAGGGTTTGATCCCTTTCTTGTGAGCCCATTCCTTGGAGGGAGGGCCAACCCTTCTCCTGGAAGGATTTGTATTACATCCTTATTCTTATTTTTGTATATTTTTAGCTACATGTATTAATATCTGTATTAAACTACATTTTCCAGATCTAGATCTGTAGATCTACTATTTTGTATATTGTGCTTCCATGAAACATTTGTCGGGTTGTCTTTTGCTATATAAAAAGGGTTGAATCCACTTTTTTATTCACTCTTGCTCAATATAAACTCCATATCTATTTATTACAATTATTTTCTGTAGAAAACCTCACTGAATCACGCTATCCCTTGCTTCAGCCATTTTGTATGCTAAAAGTCATGGGATTTGGGCATTTTTAAGCCATATCAGGAGTGGGAGATCTGTTTAACAGAGCTAGAGTCATTTGTTTTAGCTAAAATTTGGTATGTCAGTCCCAAATGACCTAAGCTACGAGATCCCACCGTCACTTTTCCTTAATTTTATGCACATTTCTGAAACTAACCTTTTTAGGGCATAAATTTTTGCTTTTCCCCAACTTTTGGATCTTAAAATGAAGAAGAAGTTTTTTCTGTAACCTAAAATATTTATAATGTGTTTCTTGACACATTTCATGAGTTAATAGCTTTTTTCTACTCTGGTATTGTGTTTACATCTTGCTGCAGTCCCATTATTGGGCATTTTTCCATTCATTCTAGGTGTGAGAGGCTTGTTTACATCACATAGTTTTCTTGGTTTATGATTTAGTTTTGGATTTAGGACTTAGATAATCAGATCTAAGGGATAAAAAGGCTAATATTGTTTTCTGAAGCATACATTCCTGAAAAATTCATTTTTCAGGCATGCCTTGCTAGCAATCCCAATTTGGGGATATTACAATTACCTTCACATCTTCTTTCTAGAGAGAACTTAAAAATAATTCAATTAAGTGCAAGATACTCATGGATTACTAATGAATTGTATAATACAGGTCCATATCTCATTATCATAAGATGTGTTCGAGAAGATGAAATTCCTGAAATTCTTAAAGCATGTCATGATGACCTTATGGTGGACATTTTGCTGATAAGAGGATAGCCTATAAAATCCTTCATTTAGGATATTATTGGCCATCCATCTTCAGAGATGCCAAATGATATGTAAAAAGGTGTGACAGTTGCCAAAGGGTATGGAAACATGCTCCTCCAAATGAAATTCCATTACAACCTCAGGTACTTATTAAACCTTTTGAAAAATGGGCCTTGGATTTTGTTGGACCTATCAATCCTCCATCTAAAAAAAAAAGTATATCTTGGTATGTACTGATTATGTCACTAAATGGGAAGAGGCTAAAGCATTACATTTTGCTAATGAAGGATCTATAGCTAATTTTATTTTTGAGGATATCTTCATTCGTTTTGGTGTTCCAAGAGAAATTGTAATAGATCAGGGAACTCATTTTATATCAAAGGTGGCGAAAAGGCTCATGGAAGATTACAATATCAAGCAAAGAAAATCTACTCCTTATCATCCACAAGAAAATGGTAAAGTTGAATCTACCAATAAGGTGACTGAAGGAATTATCAGTAAGAATGTACATCAACACAGAACATATTGGGCAGAAAGGCTTTCTGAAGCCTTATGGGCCTACAAAACTGCATGGAGAAACAAAACAGGACATACTCACTATGAAATTATTTATGGAAATAAATTCATGTTCCCTATAGAGTTTTAGATCAAAACCTTAAATATGGCAGTCCAATTGGGACTTGATTTATCAGAAGCACAGAAACATAAATTGGAGCAACTTAATGAGCTAGATGAAATCAGAAAAGATGCAGTTCAAAGAACCAGTATAGTCCAGCAGCAAAGGGATTAATGGCATGATAATTACATCAAGGAGAAGAAGTTTCAAGAAAGGGATTGGGAACTTTTGTTCGATTCAAAATTCAAATATTTTCAAGGAAAGTTTCAGACTCATTGGCTTGGCCCATATGAGATTGAAAAAGTCTTTGACAATGGAGTAGTGAAGATAAATACAATAGATGAAGAAAAGGTACCTCTTCTTGTGAATGTTCATCCGTTGAAAGTATATCATAAACAGCTTTCAAAAGAAGAGTTTGTCAAGATTTTCCAAGATAACATTGATATGAAGTTAGTGAAGAAAAATCCTTCTTTTTCACTAAATTATCTTTTATTTTTCCTACATTCATTAGAAAAAATATATATATAAAAGAATATATAAAAAAAAAACATAAAAATAAAATAAAATGTATACGTATGAAAACCAATCAATGATTGGCATACTTATACAGAAAATACAGGGTGAAAATCAGAGATTTCTAACATCCTATATTTTCCATTTTCTTTTATGTAATAAGTAGTGACACAAAACTACATTAATTTTAGTTCATAATCTACAATTTCATTTCATTTTTCAGTTTCATTCCATCTCACTCCACTTTCATTCCATTTCATAAGTCATTCCACTTTCATTCCATTCATAGTTCATTCCAATTTTATTCCATTTCACAATCATATTCCATTTTCCATTACATCCCACATTCATATTCCATAGTCATACTTCATTCTTTCTGCAGAGCACATTCTACAACTGACCACATTCTGCAGCTAATTTGATTCTATAGCCACTTCAATAGTTCTGACACATGATGATTGCAAGGAATTGAAGGATTATGTTTTGAAGACCAACATGCTAAAAAGGGCACCTAAGGATCAACACCAAAGAAAACAAAAAATGAAAAGGTTAAGTTATAAAATGTAAAGTGCAATTTTTTTTTCAATAGCAAGGTTAAAACATGAAACATGTATAATATGAACATTCATATATTTCCTTGAAAACTCATCATTTGATTTGATTGCAATCTCCATCATACTACATATCAGCCACATCCTTTGTATTAAGTTGCATAATGGTCCATGATTAACTCCCTCGTTGATGACTAACGTTCATGATCTATGACGTGACATACTGGTCTACATATATCCAAGACACCTACCATCTATTTATTCCTACAAAACCTCCATAACCTTCCATCAGATCCAAAGCCAATTGATTCTCATAAAACATAAGGGTAATTATAAAGGTTGAAGAACTTTGCATAGTAGAAGGATGGGGCTCATTGTCAGATCAGAATTGGTGGGAGCAAAGTACATGGAAGGATACCCACAGCTCAACGAATTGTTACAGAAAGCTAGATGGCTTAGGTCCATAGAGACATTTAATGGTTTTCATAAGGATATTACAAAATCCTTTGCTTGATCTTTTGATGGTATTGAAGTAGAAACTGGAGATATCAAGTTTACAGTGACTAAGTCATTCATGGCCGAGGCTATAGAACTTCCAAGGAACAATGAAAGATGGTTAAAAAATAAGGAGTTCCATATTGAATCATGGAAAGTAATATTAAAAAACCCAGGTATGGATGTCTCTGTTTTTATAAAAAGTATCCTCAGTTCATCTCTTAAAAGTAAATGGAGAAACATGCTCTTGGTTTTACAAAAAATTATCACTTGTGAAGGAAGGTTTGGTTGTATGTATGTCTACCATATCCGTTTACTAATGAATTTCCCAGGAAATGGTGAAATTAATCTTCCTTTGTTTCTGCTAAATAGTTTAAAAAGGATGGACTTAAATGTGCAAAAGAGAATATAGTTCATAGATACCACCATGCATCATCATGGGTTGGTGAATATATTGATTGAGTTTCATTTAAAAAGCATAGGAGATAACTAGGAGGATTTCCTTATTAGAAATCATTTTCAAGAACTACCAGAGTCACCTAAGGAAGATAATGTCAGAAGAAGAAGAAGAAAGAATACTGACATAAATTTTCAAAATAGACTTGAACCCTGATTACAAAATAATTATGAAAAGATAATTCTGAAGAACTGACAGAAATCAGAAAGAAAATCAAGACAAAGGGTAAGATAAGAAAGAGGAGTAAGGTTGCAAATGAGGAGAATGAAAGTCCTCCAAAATTGAGAAGGATCTCTAGACTCTGAGGCTGTATGAAGAAAACATTGTAAAAAGGGACAAAGCTTATAAATATAGATGAGGAAACCCCAATACCATCTATTGTTAATGTTTTTCCTGCACAGAGTCCTCAAAATTCTCCTATTCATCATTTTGAAGGTAGCCCAAGAAGAAGGTATCCAGGCATAGACCCATTTCAACAACAAATATATGATTATGTAGAATCACTGGAGAAGAAAAATGCATCAATGAACCCAGAACCTTCTGTCAATCCACAAGAACCTCTAGTTGATGCTCTTAAGAAAGATATTTACGAACTATAGATATTGAACAAACATATCAAACAGGCGAATGAGGCCTTGAAGCAACGAAGCAAGTTGGACAAGGTAATTCATGACAATACCATTCTGCATCTAGGATTGTGGTATAAGAAAAAAAGAAAATTGAAAAGAAAGAACAAGTTACTACACATATCAGTCATTAACCTCAAGTATAAGCTTCTTATGAGAAGGCCCGAGATGACAGTCACTTCAAAGAAGAAAAAAAGAAGGAAATTGGATGTGCTAGCAGAAGTATCTTAGCAAATGTAGTAGGGAAAAAGAACTCATAATTTTGGAAAATTGCATGAGGACATGCAATGATTTTGAAGTGGGGGTATGTTGAACCTCAAAATTACCTTCTCTTTGACAGTTTTTCTCACCTCTTTCCCTCACTTTCTCATAAGATCACAAACCCCAATCAATGATAAATTATAGGTTTTTTCTTAAGGATGCATTAAAATGATTTCCATATTATATTTTCATGTTCTTGCTATTTGGATACATTTTTGCAATTTAGCTATAGAATGCAGCCTGTTCCACAGCTAACTATGGATTCCGTAGCTACTCTCATCGTCTGGCAGGTTCCAAGTGTCAAATGAAGAATTGGTCCACATGGGCATTTATAGAGTCATCTATACATGGATTATATCCTATTCACTTAGCCTAGATTGACAGAAAAGCAAAACTAAGATCATGGTTAAAGGTATGGTCAAAATACTTTATCCGAAAGCAGCAGGACTCTTGATTTTCTCTATCGTAGAAAACCAAGAGCCTAACAGTCCTATTGCAAGTATAATTCGAATTAGCCACCTGTAGCAAGTTTATCTCACAAAAAATTATGTTGTTTCCCTTTAAATATCGGTTGTAAAAGGTCGAGAAGATAGTTCAGTTTTTAAGTGTTAATTTTAATCTTTTTTTTGATACTCTGTATTCAAACTTAATTTTATCATAATACAAATTTCGTGTTGCCAACTATTATTTAAGTGAATCTTTAACCACCTATAATTTTAGCCAATTTGGTTGCCGAGGGCTCCTGCACTGAAGGAGTTTTTTCATTTGTTGTTTTTAGTTCAATTTCCATTACTATGTTTTTATGAAAAATTGTTTTCTAAATAGGTTAATGTTCATTCAAGATTTTTATTAATAGCATAACATTAAATTAAAATTGTGCAGCCTTGTCCTTCTAAGATATTTCGTGAATATAGATAACTCTATTTTCAAATCAAATTAAGATTGAAGTAATAAGATTACATAGTTGCCTAGTTTCCTTACTGTTTTGTCTTTAATTTCCTTAGAACATAATTGTCAATTAACTTTGTTAATGGATGTTTTCAACAGCCATTTCAATATGATGATCCTAAAATAAATGGTTAAGTTTTTAATTCATACAGTGGCTGAATTTACTCTGCACATTGCTATTTTCTTTCTAGGAACTTAGAGACTAAGGAATAATTGACTTCTCACATAGCATCTCAAGAGGGAAACACCTCACGATTGAATGTTTCAGAAAATTCAAGTATACATTAGTTGTTTTTAGTTAGTTTTACATGCATTCAATTTTTTCTTTCAGATCCTCACTTAATTGCATCACTGATATTCCTAAAATTCATTCTAAAAGAGATTTATTTAATCATTTTTCAAGCTTGAATGGTTGAATGCTTAATGAATGTAATTATTGAGTTACCTTTCGCATACTTTACTTAGTTTTCTAGTTGATTAGGTATAATTGGTTACTTAAAACTATCTCAAGAAGATCACACTTCATAATTGAATATTGGAAGTAACTAAATATACATTAGATGTTTTCATTGCATTCTTTTCTTACTATTCTAGGACATTAGAAGTTAAAGTACAGATAGTTACTTAACATCATCTCAATAAGGTCATACTTCATAATTGAATGTTGATGTAAGTAGAAGTACATTAGTTGTTTCATTTTCTTCTTTTACTTAAGAAAAGTACTGTATTTTCAATCTTAGTTTTAAAATTAGATCCACGGAATAGAACTAATGATTAGATAAGATAGATGCTCTGTTTTCCAAATTAGGTCTTAACTAGCCAACAGTTTTTGGTTTATTTTTATGAAAATTAGACTAACTTAGGAAAACTTCCTTTTCTTCATTCTTAGAATTTATTAGATTCATTTAAATATTTTCATAGTTTTAGGTGAAAACATTCTTAGACATCAAAGAACAAAAAAACCCCAAAACAACATAAAATACAAAACAACGAAGTAAGAAATAGGTTAACTAAGCACATATAGTGCACCACACCTCATTAGTTTACAAACCTCGGTTGATAATTAATGAAAGAAATTTAAGACATTAAATTGACTAAACAACTATATTCTGCCCACAGTGCAGAAAGAAGCATCCATTGAAAGAATGCCCATTAAAGACAGTGGAAGCCTATGCAATCTGTGAAAAAAATCATTCAACCAGCTCATGCCCTTCCTTGCCAGGACTGAAGGTATTTTTTCAGGGGGCAAGTGAAGAAAATGCAGTAGATCAATTATACTTCATGGGGCCGAGAAAGCCATGGAAACCTCGACCACCAACTATGAATCTAGGTATGCCTCAGTACCCATCTCAGTATTTTAATAATTTTAATATGGGTCCCTAGTCTATACCTTTTTCACATATGTGGTCTCAATATCAATATCCCCTCGAACAACAATGGGTTCCCTTGGACAGTTCGAACCCTTTATGGAATCATAATTGGCATGGACCCTCTCCTACTGTGAAATTTCCCCAATCTATGCCACAATAGCAACTTCAGTTGCCCTCCAATGTACCTCCTAGAAACCCAACCCTTTGACCCCAACTTCCTATCCAGCCCAATTTGAATTCCAATAATAAAGGGGTTCAACAAATAAACACTCTTAACCTTCCATACTATAGCATTTATATTGTAGGACTTAATGAAATAAAATTACAATATGGGCGGGTAGTAAATTCTCCTACTTCACCTATTATCATAGAATATATTGAAAATGAAGTTATAGAACCAGAATAGAGGACATTTGGGGATAAACCAGACCAAAACATGATAAGTCAGACACTTCCCGAACCTGTTCTTAACCAGGGTCGTCCAACCACTCCACCATATCCTGAAAGACTAACCCTGAATAAACAAAACCCTCAAGTAGATTTTGACTTCCTATGGGAATTGAAAAATATTTTTGTCAAAATACCTTTGCTCCAGGATATGAGGGATGTACCTATATATGCAAAAAATCTCAAAGATTATTTCTCTAAGAAACCTGATAAGAAACCAAGGGATCCGTTAACCATTCATGTGATGGGTAGACTGTCCAACATCATGCTAGGAAAGACAATGCTAGTAAAATATAGGGATCCAAGAAACCTAATTCTAATAGTGCAAATCAATGGGGTTGAAATCCCAAACATGCTGGTATATTTGGGTGCTGCCATAAATATTATTACCTCCGAAAAAATGAATGCATTAGGTCTTGAGAAAATTAATCCAACCCCTATTCTATTGGAATTAGCAGATAGGTCTACAATTAAACTGGTAGGGAAATTGGAATATGTAACTATTTCGGTGGATTCATGGCATTATCCTGTGGACCTCCTTGTATTTCAGACTCGATCATCAGTTGGTGGTCATCCATTGATCTTGGGAAGACCTTTGCTCGCAACTGCAAACGCCTACATAGGATGTCGATCTGGGCATATGATTATATCAAATGGGATGGATACAAATAACCTTACTCTCTACCCCGCAGCGGATCCTAGCCCATCTGAAAAAATATTATCTAGATAGAAACGTCTACTAGTAGAAGAGACTGAACCTAAAATTGAAGAAGTTATACCAATCCTCACCATTGGGCAGGCCCTGCAATTCAAAACAAAAATTGAGGATGATATCATTAACACTTTTATTAATGATCCCAGTTCTGTTTATATTTCAACTCTCCAGATTTTAGAATATGCTATGAGCTGTGAGACACAAGTAAACATTGAACTAGAAGATGAAATTGAAGACATTCTTGTAACTACACCCCATGGTAGTATTTCGATTGAAATTGAGCCAGGGAAAACACTCAATATCAGCCCCAATCCGTCTGAATCCCAGACAAAATAGCTTTAAAAAGTCCTTCAAGACCATCAGGAAGCTTTTTCCTTGGATTATATCGACATGAAGTGGTCCACATGGAAAATTTTAGGGGCTAATATTCGTAGCTGGGCTAATTTTCCATGTTTTTTCCAAAAAAAGATTCCCCAATTTCCATTTTTTTATAAAAATTACTTGCCCAAATTTTACAATATAAACTTATTTTAACTTAAAAAATCTTCAACATTATATAGAGAGTATATAGAAAATCATTATAAATTTGAATAATTTTACAAATATATCAGTAAACATTTTATAGTTTGAATATTAGGGACTAGTGATATTCGCCAATGTTTTAAACTTCAAAATAATTTCCCATCCTTAAAAATTTCCCTGGATCCTTACTAACTTATGTACTCATCATATTTATATTAAGGAAGACTTCTGCCCTGTGAGATAGCCCCAAAAGAGAATGAATCTTTCTCTGAAGAACATTGTCAAATAAGAATTACAGAAAATATTGGATGTAGGTTTCATTTACCCCATCTCGAATAGCCAATGGGTATCTCTGCTAGTTATTGTTCCCAAAAAGAATGGTAAATCGCAGATCTATGTAGATTATAGGGAGCTAAAAAAGGAAACTCAAAAATACCATTTCCCTTTGCCATTCATTGACCAAGTCCTGGACACCTTAGCTGGGAAGAAGTTATTTCCTTCCTAGATGGATTCATTGGATATAATTAGATCCAGATAGCCCCAGAAGACTGAGATAAAACAACTTTCACATGCCCATGGGGAACCTTTCCATATAGGTTCCTCCCATTTGGCCTATGTAATGATCTGTTGCACTGAAAGTTGTCACCTTGACACTCTGCTATCTGTATGAGCTCATTATCACTCATAATTTCCTCCTTTTCAAGTCTAAAACATCAGTTCCTCATGTCAAGCCTTAAAAATAAGAGAAAAACTCTCAAAGTATCTAAAACTATAGTATCGCACTTTCTCTTTGTCTTACCTGCGGTCCCACACCTAATGGTCATGTCTCCTACGTACCTGACCGCACTTTCTCTATGTTAAGAGTGTGGACCCCTGTAAAAGATTAAAAGGGCACAAGTAAACTCAAAAAGCTCACTTTCAGTCACTTCTAGAAGCTTCTAGAAGGAATCTTGTGGTGGAAAATCCGTTCCTTTTAGGTTCATGTATCCCATGCCTTAAGGAGCTAACTCCTTGATGTGAGGAGCTTATCCCTTTGAAGGAGGACTCTATCCCTTCATAGGTGGAACTATAACCTCCTCTTTTGCACTATAAAAAGAGGCATTGGCCAGCCTCAAAGGGAGTTCAAGCTTTAGTGTTGTTTGAGGTAAAGTGCTGTTGGAATTTAGACTCCCTTAACTGAGATTTTATGAGGGAAGATTGCATACCTGTATGTGTCTCAGTTATAAGAGTGAAATACCTGTCAGAGTAGAGGAAATTCCTGCTTCGGACCTCGGGAGGACCTGTTCAGCATCAAGGCTGAAAAGGTTGTAAGGTTCTTCTACTATTTCAAAGTTAATACAAATAAATTTGTTTTTCTCAATAAACTGTCATTTGATTGTTTATTTTATGGATTCCTTGATCACCATAATAGATATGATTCATAAATACATGCTATGCAGGTGCTCTTTAATTTTTGTTTTTTGTGATTTCAGGTCTTCAAAGATAACTCTTTCAGGCGACTAAAGGACGATGACTACAAACAACCATTGGATCGAGGTAGGATCGTAACACCTTTTATAGAATTTACTTATAAATCATGATATATCTAGTCAAAGATATATTTAATTGTCTTTTTTTTGCTAGACTATATTCTGATACTAGGGAGATTGGTCTTGTCCGCAAGATTGATTTATCCAGCCAACAAATTGGCGACTCCACTCGGGAAAGATTTTGGATTTTTAGTTTTCCTTTTTTTTGACTTGAGAAAATGATTTTTCCTGGTTTTTGATTGATGAATACTCACTTGGGTAGCTTAGGTTTACTTTTCTTTGAAAATTTTTGAAGTCTTTTGTGTTTTTCTTGAATTTTTCTGGGGACCGCACGTTAGCTTCATACACAATGCAGGGATCTTCGCACTTTCCTTAAGTAACGAGTGTGGGACCGCACCTATTGCTTCTGGGGCCTGTGGACTGTGTTAATTTTTTTTGAAATCTCTAGATTTCTTCTTCCAGTTGAAGTTTACTTTTGATTTAGGACTCTTAGTGTCTACCCAGATCTATATTCTTCTTGTCAAAAATCTCTTGTGAGTGAGTTCCAATAATATTTTTGTTTTGAGTGATTTTCTAGAAGTTTTGCATACTTGGAGTGGTTTTCACTTCATCTCTATAGTTACTCAAATATTAGAAGCTTGAAATACCTTAGATCACACTGGTGTCTTTTTTTCTTCTTGATGAGTCTGACTTGGTTGTGAAATCCATCCTTTTTGAGGAATAGATCTAGTTTTCTCTTTGCAAATCTTTGAACAAACTTTGTTATAAGTTCTGAATTTCATTTTTACAAAAGAAAACATATTTGGATATTTTTGTGTTTCTTTGTTATTCTGTGCAAATGAATCCTTAGTTTATTGAACAACTAAGAAAAACATTCTAAACAAAATTTGAAGCTTTTATTCAATTAGATTTTCGAAGATTTTAGATTTAAAGATTGGTTTTTCATAGTTTTGAATGCTTTTCTAGAATTTGTAGATCTCTTTTGAAAGGAAAGTTGTTTTTTTTTGTATTTTCGAGTTTTGAAAAGTGAAAGGGATTTATTGTGAGCATTGATTGTTTGTCTCATTTGGAGTTCTTATTGAAAAACAAAAGGATTTTCTTTTAATTTACTCTTCATGTTGAAAGAAAGAATTGTCTCTTAAGAAATTGCATTTCTCGAACTCTTTCTTTTAGCTAGACTTCATTAAAAGAAAAATGAATTTCTTATCATTTTAGGTGCATTTTTTAGTGTGTTTGGAGTCAAGTATTCACACCATAAAAGTTTCATTTCCATACCTATTGAATTAAATAACAACACATAAAAAAAACACTTAATTAAAATGGATCTAGTAATTTTTTCTATTTCTAGGGCTCTTATCACCATTATAGCTTAGGCTAGTATCTTGGAGTAGGGAATAATTAACTCTCCAAGATATTAAGAACAAATAAGTAGATAAATCTTGCGGTAGGAAATAAATCCAATTGTAATTGATACACTCTAGGAAGCTTCTCTTAAAGGAGTTAATCACGAGATCATGTCAAAACCTTTGAGATAATCAATTCTATTTCATTGGGAAAGATAGAAGATCTGTGCGCATTACAAACGGTAAACCTCGAACTAACCATTGTCGAGGAGCCTGGGGTCACTTGTTGGTTAACATCGGATTGACCATGTTGAGGAGCCTTCAAGGGGATTGAGCTTTGTTAGTCTGCCCTTGCGCGTAGAATAAGATCGTAGACTGTTCCCCCAGTTGTATTTGTTGTTGTTGGTAACCTTAGTGTCCATAAACTTAATATTATTTCCTAAGGTGATGGTGAAGGAAATATCTCACTGTACCTGGAGCAGATGTCGACTAGACTCACTTGGAATCTCTTGGGGGTTCTCTTCACTCGAGATGGTTCGTGAAGAAACTTATGCCAATTTTTTTCATTAAGCAGGTTGTCGTGGTAACTATTCCAACCGCCTTTTCTGTATTAAAATTCTACTAAGTTGGATTTCATCACCAACTAGTGTTTTTAGTACGAGAAGTTACTGTTTGTGTGTGGTTTGAACTCTTAGATTTTTTAGGCGTGTGATTCAGCTGCTTTTTCCTTTAGAGACTTTAGGTGTTTTTATTGAAATTTTCTTTGTTTGCGTGTGATTATTTAATATTCAATCGTGGTAGAATTACCGAGACAGTCCTGTAGACTTCAGGGGAAGCCCCCTGAGTATAAACCAAGACAACTTGAAGGGCTGCGAGCTCTAGTATCACCTAGTGATAGTAGAATTAGATCAACAGAAGCTGGAGATTCATCTGTAATTGTTCATCCTGATCATCAAATACCAACAAAAGAGCATATTTAAGAGCCAATTTCAATTTCCAAAGTTACTAGTAGTATTTCTCCTTCCAGTGAATTAGCTGAAGAACTTGAAATTTCTGAGCCTGACACTGAACCTGTTGTTTTGGAACCATCCTCAGGATTTTTTACTCCAACTTCTATTGATCCTGGTTCATCTAGTGTAAGAAATATCATTACTAAAAATCTCCCTTATGACCTCATATCTATTGAAGAACTTATCGATCCAAACAAAGATGTAACTCTTCTCGAAAACCAACAGAATTTGAATCTCAGGGAGTGTGAATCAATATTCTATAGTCCTTTTAGAAGTGATACATGGTATTTATCCTTAACATATTTTTTAGAAAACCCTCGTCTTTGTTTTTCACCACCTCTAATTCCTTTTCATCCTACACCAAGAGGTTATTATGCTTCATCAATCATGTCAGGAGAGTCATCTATTTTTTCCCAATCACCAAAAACATTTTTACATGGTGGTCCTTCTATTCCTTTGGGGTACCAGGCACTCTCTGGTACTTTCTCAGGCACAAATCCTCGACCGATTGAACAAGTGTTATCATCTGTTATTAATGGAGCTAAAACTGAAATTTTGAACGTAGAGTAAATATTTATGATGTCTGGTAATATCCAAAAACCTCAACCTCAAGGTAGTCAATTACCGCCTAGGGGGAAACCTCAAGGTATTTAGTTACCACCTAGGGGGAAACCTCAGGGTAGTCAGTGGCTACCTGGGGGGCAACATCAAGGCAGTCAGTTACCACCTGGGCGGAAACTTCAAGGTAATTTTTTACCAGGAAAAACTGTAGGACAATATTATTTTGGAGAACAACCCCAAGAACAGTACATACCTCAAGGTTATCAACCTCAAGGTCAGTACATACCCCAAGGTCAACCTCAGACTCAGTATATTCTTCAAGGTCCTTATCAACCCCAGATTCAGTACATGCCTCAAGGTTATCAACCTCAAGGTCAGTACCCAACTCAAGGTTTCCAACCACCTTCTGGTCAATAATTTGTACAAGGAGCTGGAAATTTACATTTTAATTATCAATCCTATGTTCAACCAGGCTATGGTTCTTCATATGCATAACCTTTTTGAGCCCCAAGATTATTCTTTCTTTCATCTTACTTCACTCCATTTTCCTTTGTCCATTGTTATCCCAGGCCTAAATGATCAATGAAATTAGTTAAAATTACTTTTAGAATGAATAACATGGCTAACTTGCTAAGTTTTGTGATTTTTTCATTGTAATGCATTTTGAACTGAAACTAGCTACAGAATGCCAGACATTCCGTAGCTAGTTGCCAATTCTGCAGTTGTCTTCACGTTCAAGCATGTTCCAGGTGTCCTCTCAAGAAAAGCCACACATGGGTATATTCCACATCATGTCCTCAGCGTTTGTTGCTCACCATGAAGAATGAATGGAATTCTGGACGTGGTTTTGTACGTGGGAACTCACACAAGGAGGCAGACTCCTAACAGGACAAGGACAACCCAGATGTCCTTTGTCACTTTACGCTGCCATCTTTAGAGTTCTAATACGATTTTGATATGAAAAGACAATGATCCCCGTATTATCTCAAGTTCTGTTATGAAGATTTGTTATAAATGTACTCGGGAAACCGAGAGACAAGCTCTAGATTTTGATTAGATTTCGTGGATTGACTGCTATATTTCTGAAGACCGAGAATACTCTGTTTTTAAGTTATTTTCCTTTAATGAAGAAGACATCATTGCTTTGAACGCGTTGAGTTGATCTTGAGTTAGATTCTGTCTGGTGGTAGAGGGCCCCTGCCTCTTGAGCGGCTTTACTTTCGTAATTTAGATAAGTATCTTAGTTCATTTTCAAGTTTTTGAAGTTTGCGTTCATAGTTAATTTCATTAGTCACTATAGCTATACTTGTTCTAAGAAACTCTTCCAAAATATCATTATAATGAATGAGAAATGGCTGTAGTGTTATAGATTTTATTTGCAATTTCTTTTGTTCATTATCACAGTTGAACTTATTCTAGTAAACTCTTCCAAAAAATCATTATGATGACTAAGGCATGACTGTGATACTGTAGGTTTCAGTTGCTTGTTTACACTAAGTAGCATAGCTGATCTTACTCTTAAAAAGCTCTTCCAAAATATCATAACAATGGGTAGGAAATAGCTGTGATGTCTTAGTTTTTAATTGTAATTTCTTTCAGTTTTCATGTTTGCATTTGCATTGAATTGTACAGCCAGGATTGTTCTAACAAGCTCTTCCAAAATACCATTCATGATGAACGAAATAGGCTGTAGAATCCCATATATTAATTGCATGATAACTTAGTTAGAGTACTCTGGAGTCAAATTGCATTCAATTCATGCTCTGTTATTTCATTTTAAGTTTGATAATGGCTTGTTAGTTTAGCACTGTTTATTGTAGACTGGTAGCACTCTAGTTCAGTTCTAGCTTAGCTCACTGTATTTACATTCCACATTTAGTTGTCATCCATTGCATATTAATTTACATTAGTTGTTAAACTTAAATACCACGGCCTTCATTATTTACAAAACTTCTTTTGTTCCAAACCTATATTAACTCATAATCATCTGGACAGAAGACAGTATCAGTCCAAGGCCTGGAGTAATTTTGCAACCTTTTTACCATTTCACAAACAAGCCTTTCCTCAAGACTATTCTAAAAGGAAATCTATAACTTTTGAGTAAGGTTTAGTGATGTTAAACTAAGTTGCAGAATAGAATTAGGAGCTAGTTTTAGAGTAGAGATCTTATGATGTTACCAATGTTCTCTTCCAAATATGCTTCAACAAACCTTTAATCATGGATAAGATGTTGTATCATTATAAGCTGATTGTTTAATTGTTTAGTTAGGAGAATTTTTATACTTAGCTGCCCATTTCTCAAGCTCTTCCAAAATACCTTTAATGAAAGAATTGGACAAGTTAAGTTCATGTTGTGATTTATTTTCTTGAAGTCATTATCAAGCTTTGTATTCTGCTTAGTCATAGTTTAGGTTTGGTTCTGTTTTAGTATTTGCATTTGCACTTGTCATTTGTCATCAACAAATTAGGCTTCACTCTGTTTTTAACCAGTAGCTTCTTTCCACCAACATTTAGTTCTTTCCCTTGTGAACATAAAACCATAAAAAGACCAAAAACATCATAAAACACTAGACACAACGCAGTAAGAAACAAACACCTAGGCACATACAGTGCACCTCACTTCAGCAGTTTACCAACCCTAGTTGACAATTAAATGAACTCAATTTAGGAGACTAGGTTGAGCCCAAACATTTTGGCGCCGTTGCCGGGGAAGTGAAAACTAGGTAACCTTTGTTTCTTAACTCCCAAAAACAATTATATGCGTAGAGAGAGAGACTCAAGGGGTAGATTCATAAGCAGCAGAAATAGAAGTTTGATTCCTAGAACACCACTTGTTTCACCTAGACCAAGAGCTAGTACACCTTCAACTCAGACCCACATTCCATCCTTTACTAATCCTAGACTTCTAGAAGACCTAAGATCAGATATTCCATTAGATAAACCTTCCACTTCATCCACTGAACCTGCCTTAGAAGAAGATCCAAAGACTCCTGTTAGGGACACAAACTTTTCCACTTCCACAGGAGAATCAACCATGGCAGAAGAAGGGGGAGGAGGAGTATTTAATGGAGAACACACATTATTTGGAGGGGGTAGAGGTAGAGGTAGAGGAGAAGGAGGTAGAGGAAGAGGTAGAAGAGAAATGGGAAGCTCTTTTTGGTTTCCTATAGTAGATGAAGAAACCAATACAACTATGAAAAAAATTTCACCCTCTGTCCTTCCAAACTTCTATGGACTTAAAACTGAAGATCCTGAAACCTTCCTATTTGAATTTGAAGTCCTGTGTAGAACTTATGACTACTTACAAGATGCTCAAAAACGTAAACTATTTCCTTCAACATTGAAAGGAGCAGCATTGAAGTGGTTTATGAGTTTGATCAACAGTTCTATTAGGACATGGGAAGACATGAAACAAGAATTTCTAGAGAGGTATTTGGATTATTTTATGCCAGTCAATCATAAGGAGGAAGTGTTTAAGATGTTACAAAAAGAAGATGAAAACTTGGAAGATTTGTTGGAGAGATTTCATTACAACATCAAAAGAGAAAAAATGGAAAAATTAGATCAAGACACCTTAAAAGCTCTCTTGTTGAAAACAATTAGGGATGAATGGTTGGATATCCTTAACATGATGGGAAAATGGGATATATCTCAGCTCACATTACCTGAAATATCTGAGTTATGTATTAACCTTTCAAGAGGGAAATCCAAAACTGTAAAAGGCCCAAGAGACCCTGCTCTTGCAAGGGCAAGTAAGTTTGCTTCTGGGACAGTAAGTAGGGCAGAAATAGGACATATTCTTGATGATTTCAAATCTGACATCTTAGGGAGTCTTAGTGAACAAATAGACACCCTTAAGTTACAAAACAAGCAAAAAGATGAATCTGATGCCTTAGCAATCTTTTGTCCCAAATGTAGTAAGAAACATGCCTTGAGAGAGTGCCCTTTGGATGTAAAAGTTGTAGAGATCTATGTCATTTGTTCTGAAAAACATGAGACCAAGAATTTTCCTTCCCTTCCTGGTCTCAAAGTTGTCTTTCAAGAGGAAACTCCTACAAATTCCACAGAATCTCTCAATTTTGTCTCTAGAAGGCCTTGGCAAGGACCTCAAACACAAGGATTCCATGATAAAATGTATAACCAACCTCCACCTTGGAATTCTTGGCAGCAACCTTGGCCTCAATTTCAAAATCAATCTCAAGATTGGGCACAAGGGGCACAAAATCCCTATGGAAGATACTCTCAGTACTATCAGTATCCACCATACCCACATTTTTATCCTCAAAATCCTCAACAAAATTTTCAAAAAAATCCTCAACAACATCATCAGAACCTACCACATCAAAATCAACCACTTCCATTACTATTTCCTCAAAAATCAAATCAGCTACCTACTCAACCCATACCAAACCCCAATAATAAAAATCCTCAGAACACATACATGATAGAAGGCCAACAGTTTCCAGCTTATTTAATTACTCCTTTAGACCTTAGTGATGTTCAACTTAGGTCTGGAAGAATACTTGAAAAGAGGAAACCTTTTGTGATCATACAAGAACAAGATAACTCTGAGGAAGATTCTCTATGGGTGAATAAAAGTCTTGAAGAAGATACATCTTTTCAAGACCCAAACACTGAAAAATTAAAGCAAAAAGATCCAATAATTTCAACTCCTGTATTAGAGCAGCCATTAACATCTACTTCTATACCTCCCTTTCCAGAAAGATTGCAAATTGATAGAGGTGTAGAAAAACAAATTATGGTGCCTAATTATGATTTCCTCGATGAGTTGAGAAATGTTTGCATTAAAATTCCATTATTACAAGCCATCAAGGAAATTCCAATATTATCCAAAACAATAAAGGAGTTGAGCATGAAGAAAACAAGAAAAAGAATAAGAGAAACAAAGAAAATTCAACTGGCAGGAAAAATAGCAGACATTATGATGGGCAAGATTGCTATTCCAAAGTATCTTGACCCAGGAAATCCAGTTGTCAAAATTCACATTAATGGAATTGAAATCCAAAACACACTCATTGATTTAGGAGCAGCAATCAATATCATGAGTAGACAAATCATGGATAAACTGAAACTTCCTAATCTTCTCTTTACACCCACATTATTACAATTAGTAGATAGATCTGTGATCAAACCAGATGGGGTAATAGAAGACATTCCAGTGTCCCTAGATTCTTGGGAGTACCTTGTGGATTTCATGATCCTAACTCCTAAGAATAATCTAGGAGGACATCCTGTTATATTAGGAAGACCTTGGTTGGCTACAGCTGATGCTTTTATTAGTTTTAGATCTAGTGATATGTACATATCTGATGGTATTTCAACTAAGAAATTCACTTTATATCCTCCAGCTAGGACAATTACAGATTTAGATGACACTCAATGGATAGAGGATGAAGAAGATTTACAACCTCTCTTCACAATTTCAGAAATTAGTGAAGATAATCAAATTATGAATACTCTAGAAAACTTTGAATCCTCTTCAGAATACAAACATGAATCACTTCAAGAGGGATCCAACATTGAGTTTTTTTCATCAAGGCAGATGTCTCTTCATTCTATGGATAAATTTGGCAGCTCTACAAGTGAGATATTTCCGGGCAAAACTTTGAACATAAACAAGAACCTAGAAAAATCTCAACAAGAAGAGTTATTCAAAGTATTACAGAGACATTCTTATGCATATGCATGGGAATACATTGACATGAAAGGGATAAGCCCCAAGACTTGCACTCATCACATCTATATAGAGGAAAATTGTAAACCAATCAGACAACCTCAAAGACGGATGAATCCAAATCTTAGGGAGATTGTTAAAGAAGAATTGCAAGAATTGTTAAATGTCAACTTCATCTATCCCATTTCAGATAGTCAGTGGGTTTCTCCTTTGGTAATTGTGCCAAAGAAAATGGGTAAATGGAGGGTATGTATTGACTACCGGGTACTAAACAAAGCTACTCTTAAAGACCATTTTCCCTTACCTTTCATAGATCAAGTGTTAGATACATTAGCTGGCAAAAAGTACTTCTCATTCTTAGATGGGTTTAGTGGTTACAACTAAATCCAAGTAGCACTTGAAGATCAAGACAAAACCACATTTACCTGTCCTTGGGGTACCTATGCTTACCAAGTATTGCCATTTGGATTATGCAATGCACCTGCAACATTCCAAAGGGCAGTATTAGGAATTTTTTCAGATCTAATACATGATTGTGTAGAGGTATACATGGATGATTTCACAATTTATGGAAACACATTTGAAGAAGCTTTAGCAAACTTGGAAAAAGTTTTAAAGAGATGTCAGGAAGCAAATCTTTCACTTAGTCATGAGAAATGTTTCATGATGTTTACTGAAGGTATTGTTTTGGGGCATCACATTTCAGGGGATGGGATTAGAGTTGATAAGTCAAAAGTTGAAGTCATCTCTAACTTTTCTATTCCAAGTTGTCAAAAAGATGTTAGGAGTTTTCTAGGATTTACAGGATATTATCGGAGGTTTATAGAAAACTTCACCAAGATAGCATCTCCACTCTTCAAATTACTTACCAAATATTGTGAATTCAAATGGAATTCTGATTGCCAGTTAGCCTTTGAAACCCTGAAAACAAAAATTTCTGAAGCACCTATTTTAAGGGGACATAACTGGAAGTTACCTTTTCATATCTCAACAGATGCCTCTGATACAGCTCTAGGAGCAGTATTGGGACAAAAAGACCTGATTCCTTATGCCATCTACTATACCAGTAAAAATTTGACTCCTGCAGAGTTAAACTATACTGTAACTGAAAAAGAGTTTTTAGCTGTTGTTCATGCCATAAACAAATTCAAACACTATATAACAGGCTATGAAACTTTTGTTCACACAGATCATTCTGCAATTAGATACTTAATGAACAAATCAATTACTAATGGAAGAGTCATAAGATGGTTATTGCTTTTACAAGAATTCAACATTACCATTCTAGATAGGCCTGGAAAACAAAACACAGTAGCTGATTTCCTATCTAGACTCCAAAACATCAAAGATAACACTCCAGTTGAAGATCAATTTCCTGATGAATATCTTTTTTCAATTTCTACTCAAACTCCTTGGTTTGCTGACATTGCTAATTATTTAGTTTCAGGAAAATTTCCTTCAATAATGAATGCAAGAGATAAAAGAAAAATCATTTATGACAGTGCAAAATATTCTTGGGTTGCTAATGAGTTGTACAAGATAGGTCCAGATTTGATCATTAGAAGATGTGTTCGGGAAGATGAGATGCCTGAGATTCTCAAAGCATGTCATGATGAACCTTGTGGCGGACACTTTGCTGATAAGAAGACAGCCTATAAGATCCTTAATTTAGGATATTATTGGCCATCCTTGTTTAAAGATGCTAAAGAGTATGTCAAAAGGTGTGACAGTTGCCAAAGGGTAGGGAAACCTTCTCCTTCGGGTGAGATGCCATTACAACCTCAGGTACATATTGAACCTTTTGAAAAATGGGCTTTGGATTTTGTAGGACCTATTAGTCCTCCATCAAGACAAAAGAGATATATATTAGTTTGCACTGATTATGTTACCAAATGGGTAGAGGCCAAGCCATTACTTTTGCTAATGAAGCATCTGTAGTTAATTTTCTTTTTGAGGATATTTTTACTCGTTTTGGTGTCCCAAGGGAAATTGTTACAGATCAAGGAGCTCAATTTACATCAAGGCTAGTGGAGAAAATGATGGAGAGGTACAAAATCAGGCATAGAAAATCTACTCCTTATCATCCAAAAGCAAATGGTCAAGTGGAATCTACTAATAAGGTCATTGAAGGAATCCTAACAAAGACTGTTCATTTACATAGAAGAGATTGGGTAGATAGGCTTCCCGAAGCCTTGTGGGCCTATAGAACTACATGGAGAAACACAACAGGCCATACTCCTTATGAACTTGTTTATGGAAAGCAAGTTTTTTTTCCCATAGAGTTCCAGATTCAAACTTTCAAAATGGAAGTTCAGCTAGGACTTGATTTAACGGAGGCACAAAAGCATAGATTGGAGTAGATTAATGAATTGGATGAGATCAGACAAGATGCAGTTCAGAAAACAAGTCTAGTCCAACAACAAAGGACTAGATGGCATGACAAGTACATCAAAGAGAAGAAGTTCAAAGAAGGTGACTGGGCTCTCTTGTTTGATTCAAATTTCAAGGATTTTCAAGGTAAATTTCAAACACATTGGCTTGGGCCATATGAAATTGTTAAATTTTTTGACAATGGAGCAGTAAAAATCAGGACAATAGATGAAGAAGAGGTCACTTTTCTTGTGAATGGTCATAGATTGAAGCTGTATCACAAACCACTCTCAAGAGAAGAATTTTTCAAGAAGTTCTACGAAAACAGTGATGTGAAGTTAATGAAGAAGAATTTTTCTTCTTCATCAACTTGATTGAATTTTTTGAAAGCATTTCTTTGAAAAAAAAAAAAAAAAGTATAAACATGAAAACCAATCACTGATTGGCATGTTTATACAGAAAAGATAGGGTGAAAATCAGAGTCTTTCTGACACTCTAACTTTTCCATTTTGTTTATGCAAGCAGCTGTTACAAAATCATAAGTTCAGATCCATTGCACTTATGATCCATCTCATTTCATTTCATTCCATTTACTTATCCATCCATACTCCATTTTATTCATTCATTCATACTTCACTTCATTCCATATTTCATTCATCTCATTCCATACTTCATCCACCTCATTTCCATATCAAAATTTAAAGTTTGATGTTTTTCTACAAATGAATAACACATGTCATGGATTGCAGGCCATTTCTTATATTCTTCCACTCCATTTCATAAATTGTAATCCATCCCATTCCATCATTCACTTCATACATATTCCATTATACCATGTTTCATCATCTATCTTCACCCATTCCATAAAATATTCCATGTATATTCCAAACCACTCCATTCCATGATTAAAATTCTCTACAGGTACATTCTGCAGCTAAACAAACATTCTGCAGCTAATCAGAATTTCCGCAACCAGACAATCATTCCGCAGCTACAGATCCTGAAGGCACTGATCAACAGACATTTGAAGTGCAACAAGATGATCCATTATATCCATGAACAAGAAGAATCAAGAAGGATTATAAAGACTCACAAAGTAATGGTGTCCAGAGGAGAACAAAGTATACAAAGACCACAAAAAGCAGATGAAAAGCAAAGGTAAAAAGTTCTGATTATAATGGCATTTCATGAAAACTTTAGTATAGTCTAGTTATGAATCATTCGAAAAGTTGTTTTGATTATTTTTATTGATCATGCCAAATATACCCTCCGCAAAACTTTGGATAAAAATCCTTCATTTCAAATTCTATACCCGATCATCATTTAAGCGGTTAAAAGGCTGAAGTGTTTGATTTTCTTACGTCACCCAGCCAAATCATTTAATGATGATTTTTGAATCCGTTGTAAAAAAATCTCCGCAGTCTTTTCACTCATTGATTTGTTTTCTTCACCTCACTTCATTAACTCGTTCCGTAACCACTCCCTATTACTCCATCCCGTAGCCAACCCTTCATCATTTCATTCTGTAAAACAGAGGTATCTCTATCACCGTGAGCAGAGGTATATTAGCTTGAAAGTTGAAGCCATTGTCACTGTGAAGCAAAAGTATATCAGTTTGAGGTATATTAGTTTGAAAGTTGAAGCCACTGTCACCGTGAAGCAGAGGTATATCAGTTTGAAATTTGAAGCCACTATCATCGTGAAGCAGAGGTATATCAGTTTGAAGATTGAAGCACTATCACCATGAAGCAGAGGAATATCGGTTTGAAGGTTGAAGTCATTGTCTCCGTGAGCAGAAAGAGTACTAATCCGAAGATTGAAGAAGAAATTATGGGCCTCATCGTGAGAACTGAACCAGTGGGCACAAAATACCTGGAAGGATACCCTCAAAGCAGAGAAATGTTGCAACAGGCAGGATGGCTACAATTCCTTGAGAAATTTAATGGCTTCCACAAAGAAGTTACTAAAACATTTTCAAGGTCATTCAAAGGAGTCGAGGTTGAAGTTGGAGATGTTAAATTCACTGTCACAGAGGTTTTTATTGCAGAAGAAACATGATTTCTTAGACATGGAGAAAGATGGTTTAAGAACAGAGAATTTCATAATGAATCATGGAAGCAAATCCTCAAATCACCAGGTATGGATGTCACTGTGTTTAAAAAGGGAATTCCAAGCTCTGCATTAAAGAATAAATGGAGAAATATATTGCTTATTCTACAAAAAATTATCACTTGTGAAGGTAGATATGGTACTTTCTATGTTTACCATATTAGGTTGATAATGCATTTTCTGGAAGAAGAGCTTAATTTTCCCTATTTCTTGCTTCAAAGTTTAAAAAATATGGCTTCAAGTGTTCAAAGGAGAGTCCAATTCCTAGAGACAACTCTATACCATCATGGCTTGGTTAAGATTCTAATCGAACACCATTTAGCCAAAACAAAAGATACTTGGGATAATTTCTTGGTGAGAAATCACTTTGAGGAACCAAAAGAGCCTTCACCTGAACATCAGCTTACAAAGAGAAGCAGAAAATGGAGAGCCTCTAAAATTGAAACTGATAAAGCAATTCAAGATAGCAGTGAAGAAATAATCTCTGAGAAGTTGACTTAGATTAAGAGACAACTTAAGGAAGAGAGGGTAATCAGAAAATTTGCCACAGAAAAAGGAGAGGGATCATCCCAGCCAAGAAGAAGCCATAGACTCAGGGGGAAACTAAGGAAAACACAGATCAAACAAACCGGGGTGATAAACATAGAAGATGAGGAAATATCTATTGAAGAAGATGTTGAAGAAGATTTTGATGAAGAAGCCCCTGAAATTGACCCTGCACAGCAAGAGATTTATAACTATGTTGAAACATTGGAAAGGAAAGCTTCAGAGAGTAGAGATAGAACCCCTAGTCCTCCACTGTCCAAAATAGATGTGTTAAGAAGAGATAGGTATGAGCTGGAAGTACTTAATAGACATATCAAAACTGAGAATGATATTCTGAAGGAACAAGTCAAACTCAAAACTAGTATGAACTCAACCCTGTCTCTACAAATGGACAAAGTGGAAAAAGCCAATGAAAAGTTGAAAAAGAGGAATAAGAAGTTAATCAGGGCAATTAGCAATTTAAGGTTCAAGTTAGTCATCAGAAAGCCTAGAAGACCTTTAACTTCCAGGCAAAGAAGAAGAAGAGGGTTGGATGTTCTTGCAGAAGTCTCTGAGTTTATGGAATAAGTTGCATGAGGACATGCAAGAAGTCAGCAGTGGGGGTATGTTGAGCCCCAAGATTGTTCTTTCTTTCATCTTAATTCACTCCATTTTCCTTTGTCCATTGTTATCCCAGGCCCAAATGATCAATGAAATTAGTTAAAATTACTTTAAGAATGAATATCATGGCTAACTTGCTAAGTTTTGTGATTTTGTCATTGTAATGCATTTTGAACTGAAACTAGCTACAGAATGCAGACATTCCGTAGCTAACCACCAATTCTGCAGCTGTCTTCACGTTCAAGTATGTTCCAGGTGTCCTCTAAGGAAAAGACACACATGGGTATATTCCACATCATGTCCTCAACGTTTGTTGCTCACCATGAAGAATGAACTGAATTCTGGACGTGGTTTTGTACGTGGGAACTCATACAAGGAAGCAGACTCCTAATAGGACAAGGACAGTCCAGATGTCCTTTGTCCCTTTACGCTGCCATCTTTAGAGTTCTAGTACGATTTTGATATGAAAATACAATGATCCCCATATTGTTGCAAGTTCTGTTATGAATATTTGTTATAAATGTACTCGGGAAACCGAGAGACAAGCTCTAGATTTTGATTAGATTTCATGGATTGACTGCTATATTTCTGAAGACCGAGAATACTTTGTTTTAAGTTATTTTCCTTTAATGAAGAAGACAGCATTTCTTTGAACGCGTTGAGTTGATCTTGAGTTAGATTTTGTGCTACTCTAGTGGTAGAGGGCCCCTGCCTCCTGAGCGGCTTTACTTTCGCAATTTAGATAAGTATCTTAGTTCATTTTCAAGTTTTTGAAGTTTTCGTTCATAGTTAATTTCATTAGTCACTATAGCTATACTTGTTCTAAGAAACTCTTCCAAAAGATCATTATAATGAATGAGAAATGGCTGTAGTGTTATAGATTTTAATTGCAATTTATTTTGTTCATTATCACAGTTGAACTTATTCTAGTAAACTCTTCCAAAAAATCATTATGATGACTAAGGCATGACTGTGATACTGAAGGTTTCAGTTGCTTGTTTAAACTAAGTAGCAGAGCTGATCTTACTCTTAAAAAGCTCTTCCAAAATATCATAACAATGGGTAGGAAATAGCTGTGATGTCTTAGTTTTTAATTGTAATTGCTTTTAGTTTTCATGTTTGCATTTCAAATGCATTGAATTGTACAGCCAGGATTGTTCTAACAAGCTCTTCCAAAATACCATTCATGACGAACGAAATAGGCTGTAGAATCCCATAGATTAATTGCATGATAACTTAGTTAGAGTACTCCGGAGTCAAATTGCATTCAATTCATGCTCTGTTATTTCGTTTTAAGTTTGATAATGGCTTGTTAGTTTAGCACTGTTTATTGTAAACTGGTAGCACTCTAGTTCAGTTCTAGCTTAGCCCACTATATTTACATTCCACATTTAGTTGTCATCCATTGCATATTAATTTACATTAGTTGTTAAACTTAAATACCACGGCCTTCATTATTTACAAAAATTATTTTGTTCCAAACCTATATTAACTCATAATCATCCGGACAGAAGACAGTATCAGTCCAAGGCTTGGAGTACTTTTGCAACCTTTTTACCATTTCACAAACAAGCCTTTCCTCAAGACTATTCTAAAAGGAAATCTATAACTTTTGAGTAAGGTTTAGTGATGTTAAACTAAGCTGCAGAATAGAATTAGGAGCTAGTTTTAGAGTAGAGATCTTATGATGTTACCAATGTTCTCTTCCAAATATGCTTCAACAAACCTTTAATCATGGATAAGATGTTGTATCATTATAAGCTGATTGTTTAATTGTTTAGTTAGGAGAATTTTTATACTTAGCTGCCCATTTCTCAAGCTCTTCCAAAATACCTTTAATGAAAGAATTGAAAAAGTTAAGTTCATGTTGTGATTTATTTTCTTGAAGTCATTATCAAGCTTTGTATTCTGCTTAGTCATAGTTTAGGTTTGGTTTTGTTTCAGTATTTGCATTTGCATTTGTCATTTGTCATCAACAAATTAAGCTTCACTTTGTTTTTAACCAGTAGCTTCTTTCCACAAACATTTAGTTCTTTCCCTTGTGAACATAAAACCATAAAAAGACCAAAAACATCATAAAAAACTAGACACAACGCAGTAAGACAACTCAAGGTTTCTAACCACCTTCTGGTCAATCATTTGTACAAGGAGCTAGAAATTTACCATTTAATTATCAACCCTACGTTCAACCAGGCTATGGTCCTTCATATGTACAACCTTCTATGGGACAATACCCCAGAATGAACATGGTGTGGAATCCATATCAAATTCAATAGAATACGCAGCCTAATGTGCAGTTACCTAATCAACCTGGACAACCTTTGGTTTCTGGTCCAACCCAGCAACCTGTCTAGCCTACTGTTCAAGTCCCTACACCTTGTTCTGTTCAGCAGCCTGGGCCTAGTACACCTCAGACTCCACCTCAGACTACTGCAACTACTGCAACATCTATTCAACCTACAACACCTGTTTTTGGAGTACCTGTAGCTCTGGTTTCTTCTATCCCTGCATCTGTGCAAATTCCTCAAGTCTCTGTACCCCAGTCAGGACCCACAGTTCAGACTTTGGTTCAGATGCCTGCAGGACAAGCTAGTACAAGTACGATTGCCACAAGTCAACCGCGATTCACATATCAACCGTACCAAGGAAAGTATCAATTCAGTCCCATTGCACAAAACCTAGTTTATCAGTATCAACCATATCCTGGCTATACTTATCAACAGCCTCAACAACCCCAGTTTGGTCTGGTTAATTCTGGTTTTCCGGGAGGTTATATCATTCCTAATGCAAATATGATTCCGATTTATCCCGGATATCCTCCTCCCGGAACTAGTCTCATTACTCAAGGTTTTCGTGACCATAACTATCAGTTACCATTTATTGCAACTTTGGATTTACCTAATTTGTTGCACCTCATGAACGATCTGATTTACTATCTTTCCTATTGGCCGCAAATTCTTAATAAGTTGCCTAGGGATATACCGAAATTCGAGGGTAAATCAGGAGAGGATCCATCAAATCACGTTATCACTTATCACCTCTAGTGTGCATCTAATTCGATAATTGATGATTCAATTCGGTTACACCTTTTTCAATGAACTCTTATTGGTCTTATTGCCAAATGGTACATTGAGTTACCATGAGGCTCTTTTAATAATTTCAATCAGTTAGCAACTAATTTATTAACTCATTTTCAGTTGCATGTAAGATACGACAATGGCACGAAACTATTGACTTCACTAAAAAAATCCATGTCCACGTATATTTTTTATCATATTCACGAATGGCGACGTAGAAGGCGTTTAGTGAAAGTTTTCATTTTGGATCAAATTTTGGCGGAATGGTTCATTAAATCACTACTACCAAAAATAACTAAAGATGTAGCTAAGGGAGGAGTTGTTACTTAAGAGCAATTCATTGCTCAGGCTCAGTACCTCGACCTCATTTATACGCAGTCATGTACTTTACATGAAAAAATCCCTGATCTTCCAAAACACGGTCAAATAACTGCAGATCCTTTAGGGTCTCATGCCGCTGATGGTATGATTGGTTCAATTAGTACTAAAAGCAAGAAGAAATCTTCAAATAATTCTTCTCCTATAATAACTTTACTTGATTCCCCAAAAGGAGATTCTTCCGCTGAAGTTTCTGCCGACATCCATGTCGTAGAGTCATCTATGACCAAATCTAAATCTGGCAGTAAAAAGAAGGGGAAGAATTAAAAAAAACAAAATTCAAAAGATAAAATAGATAAAAATGAATCTACTGACGAAAATCACAAACCTCGCTATCCTTGTTTCATTTGCGACGAGGATCATTTTACCAATGAATGCCCACATCAAGCAAAGGTTTCGAAATTCGTTAAAGGTTCTCAAACGCCTGCTGTCTTGAAGGATCCTTTTCCTACTCAAGATAGTAAGATGATTGGTTCTACCTAGAACGCCTCAGAAGAACCCATTATGATGATGTCTCATGTCAGGATTGCGATGTGATCACAAGATTATGGTAGTAAAAATCCTGTTGGGGGTAAAGAAGTGGAATATTCTAATTCAAACACATCAACTACACCTCCTCCTGTTTCTGATCCACTACAGATTGAGAAACCCAACTCAGACTTAGTAATCAAACCGCCTGCTAAAGGTGTACTTTGTAAATCAGCTTTCAATCCACATGCGAGAGCTGCTCATAATTACAACATTGTTGAGGACTTAGCTATTTCCCCTTCAGCAATGTCGGCTTTGGAAGTGTTGTAATCATGCCCAACACAGCGTAAATTACTATTGTATTCCATAGGAGCTGTCAATATTCAGGATTCGAATCTAATAATCTTCGATTTAGAGAATAGTACACCCCGCCTACCCCATCAAATGGCTTTCCAGATTCCAGTATTAGTCAAAAATAGACCTTGATTTCATTCTGTTATTGATGAAGGGGCTTCTACGTGTATTATGTCGATCCAGTGTTGGAAATCGCTTGGTTCTCCCACACTCAATCAATCTCCAACAATTCTAAAATCTTTTGATGGCCGAGGGTTCCATCCTTTTGGTATTTTTCAAAATTTACTTAGAGAGGTAGAAGGAAAAACCGTAAATCTCGATGTGGAAGTGGTTGATGCCCATCTAGATTACAACCTTCTCCTGGGTCGCAGTTGGTCTTATGTTATGACTGCTATTGTATCATTGTTATTTTGGCTTATCAAGTTTCCACATAAAGGAAATATCGTTAAAATAGACCAGCTGACTTATTTCTCATCCGATCCAGCCTCTACAGATAGTATTTAGCACATCGGTAAAACGACTATCCCTTAAAAGGATGTCGGCATAGGTTTGATTAAAGATTCTGGTTTACTGGGAACTTTTTCCTTTCCTGCTCCTAACGTATCTCCTCCTATTGCAAATATTCATATGATTTCATCAAATACTGTTACTTTTGATGATCCTTGGATCATACCTTCTGATTCCGAGGTGGATTCATTTGATGGCGCGATGCCTTTGAGTCCCTTTGAAATTGCATATCAGGCTATACAGTCATTTTCTGATCCTTCTTCAACCAAAAATGATCCAATGAATGTGATCCATGAGGAATCACTTTCTATATCTAGCTCAGATACAACCACATTTCCTTCTTGTTCACACTGATGAACAGATTCGTGAACTCTTGTCTGTTGATGATTTACCATGGGAAGATCTACATCACCGATCTTCATTTTTACCTGAGCTTGATCATTTTGAAAATGATTTCTCTTCTATTTTCACTACTGATTATGTCAAAGAACCATAGAATCTATTGCAACATTTTGATTCTGAGTTAAATTTGGAAAATATCTCTCGAATAGTTCCTATTGATGTTTCAGTTAAGCTAGGAATTGTTGAAAACATTCATATAGGTGCTTCTTGTACGGACGATGAGATCCAAACTTATGAAGCCCTATTTCAAGAATTACGTGACGTGTTTGCCTGGTCATATGAAGAAATTCCAGGAATCTATCCATCAATTGCTGTCCATGAAATTAAGACTTACCCGGATGCTAAACCTGTCCAACAACGCTTACATCAAATACATCCTAGAAAAGCTACTGCTATCAAAGCCGAAGTTGAGAAATTACTTCATGCAAGTTTCATTTATCCAATTTCTTTAACCGATTGGGTATCCAATATGTTTCCTGTCAACAAAAAAGAAGGAACGATAAGAGTATGTATCAAATATAGGGATATTAATCGAGCTTGTCCTAAAGACAATTATCCAACCCCTTATATCGATCAAATTATTGATGATTGTGTTGGTAGTGAAATGTTCTTCTTTATGGATGGTTTTTTCGGTTACAATAAAATCAACATAATCCCTATTGATCAACCTAAAACAGCTTTCATTTGTCTATGGGGAACATTTTCTTATTGCAAACTACCCTTTGGATTGAAGAATGCTAGGGAAACTTTTCAAAGGGCTTGTCTTACGCATTTCATGACATCAAGCACATTGTGTAGCCTTATCTCGATGATTTACCTACCCATTCATCACGTAGAGCCGATCATCTCACTCATTTGCAAGCTATCTTTATGAGATATAGGCATTATCGAATTCGGCTAAATCCACACAAATGTGTTTTCTGTGTAGAATCAGGTCGCTTACTGGGAATTGTTGTTTCAAAAGTAGGCATTCGTGTCAATCCATCGAAGGTTGAAGCTATCGTCAATCTACCTCCTCCTTCGAATCTTCGCCAATTCCAAAGTTTGCAAGGGAAAGCAAACTTTTTACATCGTTTCATTCCTAACTACGCCGAGTTAACAAAGGGTTTTACCAGGTTGTTAACACAAAATGTTCCATTCTTTTGGGATGAGATCGCTGATCGATATTTTGATGCACTCAAACACGCATTGACCCATGCACCATTACTGCATCCTCCCAATTACAACCAGGATTATTTTTTGTACCTCGCTACTTCTCATTCCACCATTGGGATGGTTTTAGTTCAGGAAGATGAATTCAACAATGAAAATGTGATTTACTATCTTAGTCGAAATCTCCATCCGACTGAGATAAAATATTCGCATGTGGAGAAATTTTCCTTGGAAGCTGTCCAAGTTGTCCAAATGTTTCGTCACTACATCTTATTACGCAAAACCACAGTGATTTCTTACTATAATTCCATGTTGTATATCTTGACCAAAAAATTGCTAGGGGCCAAGTATTCCAAATGGATAGTTATCCTGCAGGAATTTGACTTGAATTTGAAAAATCTAAGGCAAAGAAGTATTTGGTTTTGCTGAACTGATGTGTGATTTCCTGTGTACTGATACTGAAACTATGGTGGAGTAGCCCATTACAGATGAATCCTTGTTTCTTATCAGTACTCTTGATCCTTGGTATGGGGATATTACTGTTTATCTCCAAACCCAATATTTTCGGCCTGAAATCTCACGATCTCAGCGACGGAAAATACTTTTCCAATCCCAACAATACAATATTATTGGTGATACACTCTATCATCGTGGATCAGATTCTGTTTTCCGATGTTGTCTTACTCATGAAGAAGCTAAGAAGGTTCTGAATAAATGTCATTCTGGAGCATGTGGTAGTCATATGTCTGGGTATGCCACAGCCTAAAAGATATTGTGCACTAGTTATTTCTGGCCGTCCTTATTCAAATATTGTATCTATGCAATCTGGAAATGCCACAATTATCAGATCTTTGATCGTAAAATGCATGCACCACCCGCTCCTCTTCACCCTATAATTGTTGTCAGTCCTTTCGCAAAGTGGGGTATTGAATTTATTACATGCAACCCTCACTCGGCCGGGGGGCATGCGTATATTATCCTAGTGGTAGATTATTTTACTAAATGGGCTGAGGTAATGCCTACATTTTCGGCAGACGGAAAGACTGCTGCAAATTTCGTGTTAAATCATATAATTACTAGATTTGGTGTTCCTCAAGCTATCATTCTGGATCATGGAAGTCATTTTCAAAACATCATGATGACTGAACTGACAGATCAACTTGGCTTGTGCCACAATAATTCTACTCCATATTACCCGCAGGCTAATGGTCTGGTTCAAGCTATCAATAAAGTTTTAGTCACTATGATCAAACGAATCATTGGTATTCATAAGTTGAATTAGCATACCATGCTATTTTCAGAACTTTGGGCATATCGGACCTAAGTTAAAACATCAACTGGTTTCACTCCTTTTCAACTGGTTTACAGTTTGGAAGCTGTGTTACCTATTGAATGCGAAATTCCATCATTACAATTAGCCATATAATTACTCCTAGCTACTTCTGAAGAAGAGAAACATTTTTTGTACTTAGCTCAGCTAGATGAGAATCAACGCACTTCTACGTTAGCAAATGAGACTCATGCAAAACGAATGAAAGCTCAGTATGACAGAAATGTTACACCTCGCAAATTTTCAGAAGGAGACCTAGTTTTAGTATACGATCAAGCAAACGATAAGCTAGGGGCTGGAAAAATTGTACCTATGTGGCATGGCCCTTACATTGTTAAGTGAAAGCTGGCAAAAGGGGCCTCTGAACTGATAGATTTTGATGGGGTCTCTTTAGATAAACCCAAAAATGGGATTTATCTGAAGAGATATTATGCTTAAATTCTGTGTGGAGATTTTTGTTTATAGCTAGTGTGTCTTAGATTAGAAAAACGTGCCTAGTTTAGAGTGTGCTCTTATCACTATTCCTGCTTATCTGAGTTTTACTCTTGATATTGCAGATGTCGACATCTCTTCAAAAATACATTGATTTTGCTGAAGGTGCTTGTTGTAGTACACTAAACATTTCTTCTGCAGCTTGGGTTATCTATTCACCCTCTGATGAGTTAGTATCCATGCATGGGGTAAGCCTCGGTCAAACAACGAATAACATTGCAAAGCATAGTGCAGTGATTGAGTTATTATATGAATCCATATCGTTTGGAATTCAAAGTTTGATTGTTAGGTTGGATTCTGAACTCATTGTATTAAAGCTTAACAGGGTCTATGCCATTAGAAATCTAGTATTATTACAGTTATTTTTGAGAGTTTGTCTCTTGGAACGTGAATTTGATTACATTGAATATCAACATATTCAAAGACATTTAAATACATTAGCATATGCAGTTGCTTCTAGTATGATAAATAGACATTTGCAATAATCAAAATAGTAAATTACACAACATTCGATAACATGTTACACAAGATAGCTGGTAATAATGATATATCATAGCATAGAAGTGTGTTTCAAAATATATATCGTCTTCGATCATAGGTTGAAAAACACCTTATGATCAACAAAAATGATAATACAAAAAAGTCAAAAATGTCATGAGTCTACAAAATCGATCATCCTATCCCTGGTGATGATCACGATAAGAAAATACTGCTCAGGCCACCCTACACAGGAACCTCCTAAAAGGTCCTGGAACTCCAATCACATATCTTTGTAACGTAAGTGGAATATCATCTATATCAGTTTCTGGAATATCTAGTGTCAAGCACTCTAGATGATGCTCCAAGTCGGTCAGGATCTCTGTTGATTGGCCCTGTGGGGCTAGTGCTGCTACAGCTAGGTGTCTCCTCTCATAAGGCTGGAGAGCGGCTGGTCGTCGTGGGCCCATATCTGCATTTAAACTTTTGATTATTAGTTTTGGATGACTAAAATTCAAAAAAAAAAAAAAAAATAGAACTTAGAAAATGTTGAAAATGATTTTTACCTGAATCATCCCACTATTCTCCGACTGGAAGAGCCATGTCTCGGTCGCCGTGGAAGTCCATCCCAGCGTATGGAAAATCCTCTTTAACAAAAAGTTAGAATTTCAGCCAACGAAAATATGTAGAAGGAAATCTCACAATCTCCCCACCCTCACTGTGGTGGGCCATCAAAGCAACCCAACATCCCGGGCTCTCGAGGTCGACCAACATCGACAGGAATGTCCTACGGAGCTAACATGGGGATCCTCTCTAGAGAAAATTTGACTACAATGGGTCCATATCCAAAGTTGTTTAGCTTCCCATTATTTGCTCTGGTAAGTTGGCCTTTCACATTTGCCAACACTGCCTCGCACCAGTTGTATATGGTGCCTCGAAAGAAATCTACTACAATCCGCATATGGGACCCAGTAGCCACATGCAATACTAAACTCCTGCATAATCTAGTAATAGTGAATGCAATAACTTTGAGCTTAGGTCATATGATAGTTTTAATATCAATTCGTTTATCCTTGGGGTCTGCTCGATCATCGCAAAACTCTAGTCGAAGACTAGCGACAGACTGACCACCTGGCCTAGTCCCAAATAGAGATATTTTTTCACCCCTCTTGGGCAAACCAGTCAAAAAATATATATCCTCTGGTTCAATTTCGAGCTGGTGGCCGCCTATCACAAAACACTGGTCCTGAGTGTCCCATTTGTTTACTAGCCATGTCAGGAGGTCTACTTGGGCCCTCATGCCTTGTATGGCCTAGAACTTGTACAATCCACATGCTCTCAATGCCTGCATTGTGGGCATATGATTCATTGTAGTGTATTATACATCTTCATGCTCACGTTCTCGCCAAGTAAGCATTTTTAATGTCCTACAATACACAAACAGACATATTAGAACAAACTTGTTTGAAAAATTTTGGGTGAAAATTGAGAAATTTAAGTTTTAAAATTCATTGCGCGGGGTCCACACCATTTGCTCACATACAGTGCCTATGAACGCACTGGCACTGTGCAATAGGTGCGAACCCATGAATTTTTTCCTTGTAGGAAAAATTCAGGGTCCGTAGGACCCACGTGTTGTGCCTGTGGACCCCTGCAAGTGATTTTTTAAACGTGTTTTTCCTTAAAAAATGAAATTTAAAGCCTAAAAAAAAAATGTAAATGGATGGAATGAAAGTTAAGGAGGACATGGATTACTTGGAGCTAACGGTTTTTGATTCCGACAGACAGATTTTCTAGAATCTTCACAGTAACGTTTTTACCCAAAATCTCTCACTTTTCACTCTGAACTCAAATGGTAAAAATGAAGTTAGAAAAGCCCTTTTTATAAGTTTTTTCGAATAAATGAATTTTTAATTTGTTTATTTTTCACTTTAAAAAGGTAAATTTTGAAAACATTTTTATTTATCTTAAACAGGTATGTGTAATGTTTCGAGTTTTTGTGTAGAAAATTGGATTTTTCGAGAAAATTGATCGTTTTTTTGACAAAGAGCATACTTTTATCACTTTTTCGGACTCTTTCAAAAATTTACAAGAAAGCGAAGCATTGGAGTCCTCTTTTAAGTCCTCTTCAGACTCAAAAATTGAAAATATTGCCGAGCACTTGATTATTCGAACTCGTTAAAATAAATGAATGATCATCCCTTTAGTATAAGTTTACCCCTTTTACGGACTGAAATGGACTATTTACGAAAAAGGTATACGTTGACTAAAGTATGGTCAATAGAGTTCTCTCTTGCATTATTTTATCCCTTTTCAGGCTCGAGAGACTAAATTTACGAAAAAGTACACCCATGGAGTTTTCTTAAGTTTTTCTTCTAACTCCCCAAAATTGAAAAACACCGAGTTTCTCATATACTGGACTCGTTAAAATTTAACAGTAAAGGACCTGTTCAATTTTAAACAGGAATGAACCACTCCTTCTTAGGGTTTGAATTTTAAACTAAGTTGGACTCATTCGAAGGATGAGTTTATAAAAAAGCAAATGTTATCCTCCTCAAGCTTGTCAAAAATAAAGAGGTACTTGCCAGAAATGGTGGGGGAAAGGAGAGAAAAATGAACCTGTTTGTTACATTTTGATTTTCACTCTTGAACACGACACTTTTGTTCACCTGGGTTGGGAAAATCCTTTGCCTAACAGTTAATCAAACCATATTGAAGGTCTTCAGTTGGTTTCTGGGTATTAGTTTTGGGTCAATTATCACCAAGCCATTTGCAGTGTCATTATGTGTTCAAGAGGACAGTTCAAACAAAAAATTCTTCTGCAAAATATTTGTCTTCCATTTTGACCATCCCTGAGTTAGTCCTTGCCAATATATTTCTTCAAAACTTGAGCTATGATTTTGTGTTGTGGGCTTTCCTACGAAGGATCAATTTCTATCGACGATAGCTAATTATCTAGGAATTTGATCTAGAAATCGTCAGTACCTTGAAATCTGCATGCCTCAATGGCAGGTTTCTCGCCTTCAATGACAAGTTGCATCATTGACCTTCGATCGAATGATTCCATGACATGTTCGACTTCAGCTCATTCATTCACATTTCATGGATTGCACTGAGTACTTTGAGGGACATTGACATTACTAGTGGTTACTCTCACACTTGTTAACAGTTCACATTATTCACTAGGAATCAAGTGGTTTCTACCATGTTCGACTTCGACACATTCATTCACATGGATAGAATCGTACTAGTTCGAGAAGCGGAAATCAAGACCCTGGATCTAGTTTCTACCATCCAGGCTGCGAGGAATTTTGTTATTCATTTATACAGTGGACTATTCATAAAAATATGGTTGTGTCCACACTGTGTCTACACATGTCTATACTGGTCATGTATTGAAAAATCATTCGTGTATCAAAACAATTTAAGTCAGTTTTTTAGTTAGTTTTGACCTGAGTATGGGAATGCCTACCTCAGCGACAATATGTCTACATATATATTTTTTGCATTGAATGTTTTTATAGGTTCCAACTGGGGTGTCCACAGGATGATCCTTGAAATGATAAAGTAATTCACTCTTCATACATGACATGCTCCATCTTTATCTATTAAAGACTTCGCACTTTAGGGGGCACTCTGTTGCATTGAAAATTGTCACCTTGACATTCTGCTATCTGTATGAGCTCATTATCACTCATACTTTCCTCCTTTTCAATTCTAAAACATCAGTTCCTCATGCCAAGCCTTAAAAATAAGAGAAAAGCTCTCAAAAATCTCTAAAACTCTGGTATCGCACTTTTTCTTTATCTTAATTGCGGTCCCGCACCTAATGGTCATGTCTCCTGTGCACCTGACCGCACTTTCTCTGTGTTAAGAGTGAGGACCATTGTAAAAGATTAAAAAGGTGCAAGTAAACTCAAAAAGCTCACTTTCAATCATTTCTAGAAGCCTCTAGAAGGAATCTTGCGGTGGCAAATCCGCTCTTTTCAGGTTCATGTATCTCATGCCTTAAGGAGCTAACCCCTTTATGTGAGGAGCTTATCCCTTTGAAGGAGGATTCTATCCCTTCATAAGTGGAACTGTAACCTCCTCCTTTGCACTATAAAAAGAGGCATTGGGCAGCCTCAAAGGGAGTTCATGCTTTAGTGTTATTTGAGGTAAAGTGCTGTTGGAACTTAGATTCCTTTAGCTGAGATTTTATGAGGAAAGATTACATAACTGTATGTATCTTGGTTGGAAGAGTGCAAGGCTTGTCGGAGTAAAGGAAATTCCTGCTTCAGACCCTAGGAAGACCTGTTCAACATCAAGGCTGAAAAGGTTGTAAGGTTCTTCTACTATTTCAAAGTTAATACAAATAAGTTTGTTTTTCTCAATAAGCTGTCATTTGATTGTTTATTTTATGGATTCCTTGATCACTATAATAGATATGATTTATGAATATATGCTATGCAGGTGCTATTTGATGTTTGTTTGTTTGTGATTGCAGATCTTCGAAGATAACTCTTTCAGGCGACTGAAGGACGACTACTACAAACAAGCGTTGGATCAAGGTAGGATCGTAACACCTTTGTAGCATTTACTTATAAATCGTGATATATCTAGAGAAAGATAGATTTAATTATCTGTTTGTTGCTAGAATATCTTTTGGTACTAGGGAGATCGATCTTGTCCGCAAGATTGATTTATCCAGCCAATAGGAACACAACGGTCTTCTGGGTAGGGGAAATTCTCTGGTCACATGTCCTTCTTGAACACAATTGTAGCATCTCAGTGGAACCCGTCCTCCTTTACAGCCTCCCCTCATACCGCCTCCTCTGCCTCTGGGAGCCTCATTCACTTTCTAGGAGGGCCGATCTAATTGGTCTTCCAGTGCATCTAGAGCTCTGCACTGTTCTGTGCTGTGAGTCATCGAAGCACAGAACTCACAGTACACATTGTTCGGAACAGTGGAGTACTTTTGTAAAATCGGACACATTCGAGGTTGATGACCCATTGTTCAGAAAATTTCGCAATACTCTGTTTCAGCTTGGGTTGGTTGATTTGGGAACCCAGTATACTGTTTTTGTGGTGGATAGACCCCTTGCGAGTTTATCTGCAGAACTCCTCCGATAGGTGGAGCCCCCTGCACTACCGTTGCTGAGGTCCCCACTCCCTGGCTTCGTAACCAAGGACACTCGGTTGCCACGTGTCCTTCTACCAGGAAATGTGTGCACCAGAAATTTGGCCTGGCTGGTGTTATGGGCTGCATCTCCTTAAGTTTTTCAGTCATATTGGAATTCTGATATTGCGGTCCCAGTAGGGATGGGTCCTGCGAGGCTGCTCCTCCCCTATATTCTTGCGGGTATCCCGCCATTGCCTCTATCTTATTAACCTGTTCCATTGCATCCTGCAAGTTGTCGATCTTTTGCTGAGTGAGGGGGGTTCGTGTAAAGGGAAGCAGAGCCTTGATGAACTAGTCCCTCTGATGATTTGGGTCGATCGGGTAGTTGAGTTTCCCGATCGCATCTTTGAACCTGCGCATTAGCTCCCACACAGTCTCTCCTTCTCTTTGCTTGATCTCCCATAGTTCGGACAGACCTTGTTGGTCCATTTGGGGTAGCTTAAACTCTCTGACAAAGTCCCACTTGACATTCGTAATCACTGGATTTTGGTGGGCCTCTGACCACTTTATGAACCAGCGTAATGCCATTTCTCTCAGTGTGGTTTGGAATTTGATTAGTTTTCCTGCATTTGGCATCTGCCTAGCCCTCCATATGGCTTCATATAGGTACCAGTGCTATTCCACATCGTTGTTACCCCGCCCAAAAAATTCTGGGTCCCGAGTGAATGATCCCGCCATATTCGCTTGCGGAGGTGTAACTAGAATGAACCCTCAGGGTCCTGGTTGCGTAAGTATACGACTGGAAATGCTAATATTAACATGCGTTGATACTGACAACTGACTGCTATTCAATCGACTCAACTCTTTTAACTTAACAAAAATATCAGTTAGGGGTTTATAGAGTACCAAGGGAAGGTAGGGACCCATGCTATTCAAAGTTTGGGGAGTAGAAACACCTGGAGATGTGAATTTCATCCTTTCTTTGAATAACTTCTGCATCGCGACGTACCACTCGACATCAGAATCTTCTTCGGGGTGCACGTATGCATCTCCTTCGTCAGACATCGTCTCTCTCTTCCTTCGGGCTGGGCTCCCATGCACACACCGCACACCCTCAACGGTCCCTCCCATCTCCTGGGGACCCATCTAGCCTTCCATGTCCACTATCTTCTGAGGTGCCTCCTCTTTATCCTTCCGACTACTCCCCTATAGTTCCAAATCCCTCATCACCCTCTCTCGCCACCTTTTGGCGATCTGTGACCTCCGATGTTCACTTCGCTCCCTCAACATCCTTGCGGTTTCAACATCCATTCCCCTACTCCCCCTCTTCACATTTCTTGCAGCATTTGTCCCTCAGGCCCTTCCCCCAGCACTGGAGGTTTACGCTTCCATTCCCGATTTCTAGAACTCCATCAGCCCTTTGTCCACCATCAGGGCCTTAATCCACAATGGAATTTCCTTCAGTAGCTTCCCTCTTAGTCCAGATTGGAATATAGCTTTTATACGGAAAATTTGTTGGGAAAATCTTTAGGAGAGGGGGGGTGAATGGGCCATTCTTGCATAATTAAATCTTTTATTTTTTCATTCCTTAAAACCCATACGCTACTTTCCTTCAGTAAACTAGCGTATATACGCGGATCCCCTTTATGAAACTAGAGTATACACAGAGATCTAGATATGTCATTAAACCTTCACTTCTATTATTCCATCATTCATTCATTAGATGTTTAATAAAAAGTAAACATGTGCAGTAAGAACAGAATAAACCATCACACAAAGCATCACACATGAACACCAGGATTTTTAGGTGGAAACCCAAATCGGGAGAAAACCACCGCTGCAGTTGCTCAGCCTTCAATATTTTATTATAGAGAAAACATCTTACAACATATGTGCTGGCGCAGACTTGACCAGCACGCAGGCACCCACCTGCGCTCGTTTACCAGCCTCTCCTGGAAGGGAGCTCCAACCCCCTGACTCGTTTACCGGCCTCACCTGGAAGGGAGCTACGACCCCCCGATCTCGTTTACCAGCCTCACCTGGAAGGGAGCTACAACCCCCTGACTGAAGGCTACAACCCTCAGCACCACCATGGACCACGTTTCATCAATTTTCACACTGGATCCAACAACTTCAATAGAACACTACTTGCAGGCCACATTTCATCATATTTTCATACTGGACCCTTTCCATACTTTTAAGCACAAACATACATCATCAACAGATACATATCAACACAGATCAGATAGCAGAACAGATCAGATATTTCATACCCCTTGCTTCAGCAAACCCTAGTTTGCATACGCTCTTTTATTTCACTGATGCCGCGTATATACGCGCTTCCGTCCACACAAACCGGCGTATACCACAGTGTATATTTTATTGCGCATACGCGCTTTCTCTTCGCTGAAGTCGCGTATATACGCGCTTCCTCCGCGGCGAAGTAGCGTATAGATATTCAATCATTACAGAGCAGCATACTTCATCAGATCAGATATTCAGTTCAGATCTGCCCTTTTGCTTCAGACAGATGTTCGCCTAGATGCTCGCCTCATCACAGATCTAAGCCTTCCATAATCAGATCTAGCAAATACAAGAGCAATTCAGATCTAGATCCCCTTCTTCATCATTGGTGCATCATACATTCAGATTTATCATTCAAGCCTTTACCCTTTCCATACAGATATACTTCACAGAGAAGTATTCATTCAAGCTCAGACATTATGCACCCTCACTCATGTTATGCACAATGAATTTGTTCTCCTTATATAGGTTTATCCTTTTTCAATACCATGAGCCCCTTTTTCAATACCATGGGCCAAAACAATACCATGAGCCCAAAACTACCTGGACGGGGTCAATTAGGCGGATCATTACCCAATACCATGGGTCAATACCATGGTGGTTACCCTTGGTTTTGCACTTTTTGAGCGTTTTAGCCCATACGCGACTTGGCACGTTCTTTTCCGCGTGCATACGCGACTTCCCCTAGGCCAATCCGCGTATACCAAGAGACATACTCTTTTTCATCATAGAATATAGCACATGCTGAAATCCTTTCTTCATTGCCTTCTGTACACACTGTAGATACATCAAATTTCCTTCATCAAGAACATATTCTATCAAGCACAACTTCATCAAGTAAGTTGTCATCATCTTCATCAAGGGGGTTTCCTTTCAAGGACAACACTCAACATCAAACATTATATCACATCAGATTTACATCATTTACTAAGTCCATCAAGTCAAGCATAACTTCATCAGGTGGATTGCCATCAAGGACAACATATGTCAACAGTCGCATGTCTTCATCTTCATTTAATGGGTTGCCATCAAGGACAACACTCTGCATCATATTTCCAAAAATCTCCCCCTTTGGACTTGATGGCAACCACGATGGTGTTTGGTTACCATAACAGATAGATACCATGTCACTCTCCCAAAAATGTCACTCTCCCAAATATTTGACATCATTATCTGCATTCAAACACCATGTCACTCTCCCCCTTTGACATCAAGGGCAAAGGGTGGATTAAAACCAGCGGATCAAACCAACACACTCTCCCCCTTTGACATCAAGGGCAACGGGCGGATCAAAACCAACATACTCACCCCCTTTTCTTTTCATGTAGAAGAAGCGTTCTGCAGATCTGATGTATACTGAAGTGACCAAGCTCCCCCTGAGTTCATGCTGAATCATCAAACATATTTTCCAATGAAGTACATGACTCTATGAACTTTCCTATCACCAATGACTCATGCTTACATCAAATATCCAACCAAGTGGATTTACAAATATAAGACTCAAGTACCCAACCAAGTGGGTTTACATATTTCAACTCAGCTACCCAACCAAGTGGGTTTACAATATTTGACTCAGCTACCCAACCAAGTGGGTTTATAAATTAGAAAAGTCCTTACATGACTGAATATTACAATTTTACATCATGGGTCTCAACATGACCTTTTCATCAAACTACAAATATAACTTTAAGACCAACACCAGAAAGTCCTCAAGAAAGAGAACATATTTCAGAACCATCATAATGCCAACACTGCATTATACTTAGCAACGCTAATGCTCCCCCTGAATCTGTGCAACCAAGCAATCTTCCCAAATGACTAAGGCTCCCCCTTAGTTTGTGCATCCTGAAAACTTCCACCAACAAATCATCAAGGCATCTTCATCAAAACATTAGAAACAGAATTATGAGAACTGGAACACCACCAGAGATACCAAACAGTATCAGAGATACCAAACAGCACTGCAGTTGCGCTGAAGAGAGCTGAACCAACCAAAAATTGCCAGCAACCAAACATACGTGGTTTTCTGTGCAGGAACTCGCGTATATACGCGACTGTGTTTCATGAAACCCGCGTATCCAATGCCATCTTCTAAATTTCAACCAGATCTGATTCTCTGTGAGGCAAAGACAATGTTCAGCTTCTTTCTGAGATATTTGAATGCTTCCCTGGACTACAAATGGATAGAACAATGTAGTTGTGTCTTCAAGCGTCATCCAATGGTGGTAGCATAAGCACATTAGTATCCAAGTCTTCAGATTCTTTGCAGCATCAATACATTCTTTCCATACCAGAACAGCGTCTTCACATAAGTGTCAAGCAATCATCCATGTGGTCCAACATCACCATGACATTTAAGATTTAACATGAAGTACCATATGTAGGCAAAATATCTTAACCATAGTAACAATCTCTGCATGAACTGGACTTCCAATTTCATCCAACAGATAAACTCTAGCAAGTAGTAAACACAGCTCATTCAACGTCTCATCATCATAAACCATGTACCAAGTCATCATCATTTGAGCATGAGTATCACAATAACCAAAGAATAAGCAGTCATATTGCCAACAATGCAATCATTAGTATTCAACCTGCTACTCCCCCTAAACCAGTGCTCTTCCTTAACTTGTGCAATCTGAAACACCTTCAACAGCAAGTCATCAGCAACCATCTCTGCATGATCTGTCCTTATCTCTGAATACTAAGACTTTCATCTCAGCAACGAATACTCTTCAACAAACAGAACTTATCCATAATCTTCAACATAAGACATCAAGTATCATATCATCATCATTTAGAACTGAGAAATTAAGCTGATACAGATTCAATAATACAGGTATTAACAATCAGACTGATGCTCCCCCTGAACCTCTGCTCCAGATCTTCAGCTAGCATATAAATTTTCTTATCATCAATGCATACACGACTGTGTCTGCTGGAACTCGCGTGTATACGCAACTTTTGTGAATATAACCCGCGTATGGAAAGTGAAGCAAAGAAAATTTTCATCTTCCTTCATTTCCTCCTGAGCTTGTACCTCCTGTACCTGTCCTTTCCACATCATATGCGCTGTCAGAAGTAAACATAACCAGAATAATCAAATCAACCATGAGAGTCATCATGCATTTCTCCCCCTGTGACGATACATTACTAAATCTCATAATGTATCCCACATCATTCCTGCAGTCAATCAGAGAAGTAAGCTTCAGAAGCGGATGACTGCAGTAGGGTCTGAATTCCCTACGTTTCTGATCGGTCCTCCTTCTTTTTCCAAATTTTCTTGAGCTTTCCAACTGTGTGCTGAAAATTGTCCACTTTCCCAGATCTGTTCATCCTGCATTCTTTTTCTACATGTCCATACTTGTTGCAAGAATAACATCTCATGTGTCCAGAGAAATAAGCATAAGAATCATAATGAGTATTTCTAATCTTACTCCTTTTGCAATCAACTTCTTTATGTCCATACATGTTACATGAGAAACAATCTCCCCTGAAGAAACTAGAGTACCTTTCTGAGTAGAACCTGTTTGTTTGTGGCTGAAATGATCTGCTCCTGCAATTTGCTGCAACATGCCCATAGTTATGACATTTAAAACATTCAACGTTCTTGAATGAATTCCTTTGAGAATTCATGATTGTTGGTTGATCTTTTGACTCTTTCAACACTTCAGGTTTTTCATTGACTTCCTCTGAATTTTTGGCACTTCCTTGTGAGCTAGATTCTCCTTTAACAGTTTCATGGAAACCAAGACCATGTTTGATAGTAGGAGACCTTTGATTACTCATAATATTGTCCAAAATATTAGTACTATCATGAAACCTCAACAGTTTTACCTTTTCTTCCAATTTACCTTTGAGAATGTTTACCTCAACCTCCAAGGCTTGACATTGCTTTGTCATGCTTTCTTCTTTCCTTCTTCCATCTTCTACTTGATCCTTTAGATTTAGAATCTCTTCTTTCAACCAATTTTCGTTTTCTTCACATGTTTGTTGCAGCTCTTCATTCTTCTTATTTGATTTTTCCAGATCTTCTTTGAGAGAGATGATTTTTGCTTCAAGGCCTTCCTTTTCAAATGTTTGTAGAGGTTCCTCAATCTTCTTACTTGATGCTTCAAGATCTGTTTGTAGAGAGATGACTGCAGCTTCAAGTCCTTCATTCTTCTTGTTTGATTTTTCGAGATCTGCATTTAGATCGTTGATTTCTACTTCTAGTTCTTTAATTCGATTGGATGCATAAGTATGAAACCTTTGATACTTTTCCACTTGTCCATTTAGCATTTCTATTTGATCTTTCATTTGAGAGATCATCTCATTGTAGATAGCTTCGCTTTTATTAAATGATCTTTGTTGATCTTCAATTTTCTTGATAGCTTCCTTTAGATCCAAAAATTTACTTTTACTATCTTCACCATTGCATGCACAGGAAAGTGCATCACAAGAACAACAATCAATACTTGTTTCATCTTCTTCATTTCTTTTGCCATGTTTTCGAGATATCTCTTTTTGTTAGCCTTCTTCTTTTGCTTCTTAGCCATAGGCACTTTCGAATCTTGAGTAGAATCTTCTTCATCTTCTTGGACACTTCATCATCATCTTCTTTTGCATAATAACTCTTTCTCTTCTCAAATTGTTTCCTTTACCATGTTTTTCTCTATAAGGACATTTAGCAGCATAATGACCAACTTTTCCACACTCAAAACATTTGAAGGGAAGCTTACCTTTGAATCTTCCAGTGCCTAGTTGGAGTTTTCTCACAAAATTCGCTTCTTCTTCTTCGGATATATAGCTGGTTTCTTTGACAACTTCCTTTTCCTTTCCTTTTTCAGACACCTTAAAAGCAGCTTCTCTGATTTGAGAAGGACCTCCTTGTCTCATTTCAAAAGCAGTCAAAATACCATGTAATTGAACAATAGTAAGAGTTTGCAAATCTTGCCTTTCTTCAATAGCTGAAACTTTAGAGTCAAATCTTGAAGTCAAGGATCTTAAGACTTTTTCTACCAGAGTAGTATCAGTTATGGTTTCACCCAAATTTCTCATCCGATTTACAATATCATCTAGACGAAGAAAAGCTGGCAACACTCTAATCACTATGCATCTTCCAAATTTTCATATTCAATTCTAAGAGTTTGGAGTTTTGCACTTTTTACCTTTGTGTCTCCTTCATAGCTTAGAATGATTTTGTCCCATATTTCTTTTGCCGAATGTAGCTGCATCACTTTAGCAAATTCTGATTCAGACATGCTTCCCAATAAGACATTCACTGCTTTGGCATTTATTTCATACTTCTTTCTTTCTGCTGCATCAGTAGGAATACTTGCTGGGTATTGATAACCTTCTTCCACGGTTTCCCATACATCTACACCAAGACTTTGCAGATATGCTTTTGTTCGTACCTTCCAGAATATCAGATTGCTTCCATTGAATAGAGGTGGCTTTATAGACATTACTCCTTCTTGAATTCCCATTGCGACGGATCTCCTTTAAGCGATCAAACACGCACAAGAACTTTGCTCGATACCAATTGTTGGGAAAAATGCGAGAGGGGGGGGTGAATTAGTATTTACTGCATACTCAAAACTTTTCACTTTTTCATTCCTTAAAACCCATACGCTACTTTCCTTTATTAAACTTGCGTATACACGCGGATATCTTTCAAGCAACTAGCGTATACACAGAGATCTAGTTATGTCAACAGTTCTTTGCTGATATCATTCCATCATTCATTCATCGGATGTTCAATAAATAGTAAACATGTGCAGTAAGAACAGAATAAGCCATCACACAAAGCATCACACATGAACACCGGGATTTTTAGGTGGAAGCCCAATTCGGGAGAAAACCAGCGCTGCAGTTGCTCGGCCTTCAATATTTTATTATAGAGAAAACATCTTACAACATATGTCTTTGGTAACGGAGGCTTGACCGGCCAACGCAGGCACACACCTATGCTCGTTTACCGACCTCTCCTGGAAGAGCTCCAACCCCACGACTCGTTTACCGGCCTCACCTGGAAGGGAGCTACAACCCCCTGATCTCGTTTACCAGCCTCTCCTGGAAGGGAGCTACAACCCCCTGACTGAAGGCTACAACCCTCAGCACCACCTTGGACCACGTTTCATCAATTTTCACACTGGAACC